>RQTK01000257.1:85898-122551 GCA_003991915.1 Elysia chlorotica
AAAAAGTACTATTAGTGTTTCAAAGTTATTGAACATTTTATATGTAGGGGAATTCTAATTTATCAAAATCGAAATCATATTAGTTCTTTCAGAAGTCTAAAAGAAATAACATGTTTGGGTCGATTCCATTTTTTAAGAATAATTTTATTCACATTCAAACAGCTCTGTATACTGACTTTACAATCTTCTACTGTACACATTGTTTATCAACATTTGAAACCAGTTCTAATGGGTTACGTTTATAAACAATCACTGAAGTTATTGGTTTGATTAGAAATACCTAAGTACGTATGACATATTTAAAGTATGGTACATTTTTCTCCGTATTTTCAAAAGTCAGCGTGAACTCAAGTCAGTTTTGTCTGGAGCAAAAGTAGTTCCATAGCACACAGGCATACCTCTTTCAAATTATTATTATCTTTAACTGGTACTGCTCTTGACTCCTGCTCTGATCGTGTCTTTGTACTGCTAATTTATGTTATGAGATAGATTAGTTTAGTAGATATATAAGGGTTACCGACAGGGTAAACATCTACTGTTCTCATAGAGTTGATAATATTGCACACACACACACACACACACACTTAAGATTTATTGAATTGAATTATGTGTTTACTGTTTTTACAGCCGTGGCTGTAGCATCAAAATTAAATTAACAGATTTTTTGTTTTTGGTTGGAATTTTCCCAAAACCCATCAGAACTTTTGGACAATGTCGACATTTTACTTTCAAATCACAATACCACATTCCTGTTCACAGACTGCAAGTCAACATGTTTAGCTGCTAAAGCATGCGGTTCACCAGCCATTTGTTTACTTCTTTTACATGTGCTATCCTCACATACCTATATTTCATCTCTATAACTTGAGAGTTCGTCGTTACCATTGACGAAACCCAACTTTGGCTTACATGAAAAAAACTGTTTATGTTAGGGTCAACAGAAACACATTACAAATTTTAAAAAGTATTGTTTTTCACTTAGTCGAAATAAAAGCTTGTCAAATGTGATTGGCTGTTTGTGATTTAGAGAGGAATGCAGCACCAAAGATAGATATAAATGGTGTGGAGTTGATTTTCATTTGGAAAGAGGAGTCTTAGTTTAAGGAAAAGGTTGATTTCGTAACGTTGCACGTGAGACACTAGGCAATATCGCCAATGGACCTCTAAACAGGGCGAGCCGGGGCTTTGTCAGTCACATTTTACTGACACCGACCCAACTAGTAAGGTAAAACTAGGTACCAAACTTGGACCCCCTGTTCGGAATCTGACGCTCTAAGAACAGCACCACCACGCTTCCCTAGCAGGAGTCAAGGAGTAGCAAGAAAGATGTCACTCTCGCAGGCCAAGACGATAATCTCACTGTATGAGCCCCCATTGTAATTTTGAATCACTTAACACGGGTTTAAGGTTGCGCCTATGAAACAGCAAGAAATTATTATTGATTTTTACTAAGTGTCATAGCATTGTTGGAAATCATCAATTCCATTTGACAACAAAGATGAAACTAAGTGCTCCCGATGAATAACGATTCTGCAATGAAGGTTGTGCCGAATAACTATTGCAATAAAGAATGGTTGGTTTGACCTGCCTTTAGTTTCACACAAAGAGATCTAATCATTAAAAAGCATGGCACGAAAAAAATCACACGCTGCAGGATTGTCTTAAAGTAATCAATAATTTTAGACGCTTAATTGAATCTGTATTGAAAAAAGAAAGACAGAGGGAGGAAGAGACAATGAAGGATAGACAGGGGGAGAGACAAAGGGACAGAGACACAGATGGAAAGAGAAAAAGAGGAAAGAAAATTAATGTGGAAGTGTGTGTGTGTATGTGTGTGTGTGGAAAAAGGGGGAGGGGGTGTATGAGCCAATGAAGTAATCATCTCTTGGCATCACAAGTTAGAGAGTTAGATATGATTACCACAGCAGATTTCTAAAACAATCACTTGACTCAATTTTCTTTAAAAATAGATAATTATTTTCTAATCAAATTGTGCTGCTATTGTGTGTTTAAAGAAGAAAAAAAGAAAAGTATGCACGCATTAAGTGATAAAATATTGGGATTTCCGGGTTCATCAAAATCAGGCCTTGTCTGCCATACAATGTACAACTTCTGATCTGTGATGTTTTATAAAAGTAGAGTAATCTAGCAATCTAACACTTAGAGAAGCACTCACAGGGAAAACAAGAGGGGGAAATACGCACATAATGGCGCCTTGAAGGCTATGAAGCTTTAGACAAAGCAATACAAAACGTTCTTTTTTTCTCTCTCCTTTCTTCCTCTCCTCTCTCTCTATCTCTCTATCTCTCTCTCTCTCTCTCTCTCTCTCTCTCTCTCTCTCTCTCTCTCTCTATCTCTATCTCTATTTCCTTCCACGTCATTCCTATGGATGCACAAGCAATAACCAATGAAGCTCCTGACAGTCACCTACTGCTGGCAACTAGCAAAGGTGTGGAGGGGGCAGTGTGATTGGAAGGACATTGTGGGGTCAAAAGAGGGTGAAAAGCCGTCTGTGTATTGGTAAATACATGTACTTAACACAGCATACTTGACAGCTCTTATGGCTAAGGCATTTCCTGTCTCTCTGAGTGAATTGCTATCTTGATTGGAAAATCCAAATCGCACAAAAGAAAACCACTGAATCCGGAACCATGGACGTACAAACATGTATGGTGATGATGTGTGGTGATGATGATGATTGATGATGATGATGATGATGATGATGATGATGATGATGATGATGATGATGATGATGATGATGATGATGATGATGATGATGATGATGATGATGATGATGATGATGATGATGATGATGATGATGATGATGATGATGATACAAAAGCTTAACGGAAGCCTGGTGAACACGGGGCACACGCGCGTTTATATCAAACTGTCCATCTGACAAACAAAGAAGGTGATGATTATAATTAAAACTAATACTCTTTCGAGAAGCTCAATCAAGCCGAAACGTTTTTATGTTAAAAGGTCCTTGTTGGGTTGTTTTTTTTTGTCCGTTAGTCCATGTCCATGGGCACTTTATCATTTATAAATATTGTTTCTTATGTTTTATAACGTACATGCTTTAGATTGTTACAGGATTATCAAATTGATTTATAATACTAGAATAAATGTCAGTATATTATGTCATAAAAAAGATTGAAGATTTCGAAGCGAGTGATAGAATCGATTTCGTTAGTGATAAAATATTTTTGGAAATCATTTAAGTTTTTACTTTACTCTTTTCTAAATCTTTTTCTCTTTATCTCTCTAACTCTTTTTCTACCTTTCAACTCTCTCTCTCTCTCTCTCTCTCTCTCTCTCTCTCTCTCTCTTTCTCTCTCTCTCTCTTTTATTATCATCATTTTGCTCTCTACCTATATCTCTCCCGTAAATCTCCCTCTTCTTCCTCTATTAGTATATCATAGTAAAAATCTTTTTCACTATAATTGTAACCGTAGTCAGCATATCGATATATCTTTACTTTTCTTTACAATGATTGCTGTATACAATCAATAGTAGCTTATTCCATCATAATTATTGCTCAATAAATTGTACTTCATAATAGTTATAGTGTTATATTTAGTAAAACGTCTTGTTACATGAAGTTTACTGTGGTGTACATTATGTAGTTTATAAATACTATAATGGTTGTTATATATATATATATATATACACATATAGATGCTAGGTGTTTGTTTTGTTTTTGGTTTTGGATTACTCTTGTACTCTTTCTTGTTTTTGTTGCATATCTTCATTTATGTCTACTATTACCTTGGTGGTTTGCTGATACTATTCCTATCTCTATCAATACTATCTTCACTATTATTGGGTTTGCAATTAGTATTGTTATCATTTATTCTGTTGCTATAATTAATGAAATATATTTATTTTATAAACAACAATCATTTGTATCTCTTCCATGTGTCTTGTTATCGTTTAAAAAAAAGAAAAAAAGAAAAAAAAATTAAAAAGTAATCATTGTAAGAATCTAAAAATATCGTAATACAGACATAAAGATTTTAGTAATTAATCGTGGGTGGTAACAAGTTTGGTTAAGTTTGGACGAATTTATTTTGTGGTATGCTCTATGTGGGATAAGGTGCTATCTGCCTTCTATATCTATATTGCAATAGAATCTTGTTATTTTAATGTCGCCCTGCATTTACGGCGCCGTAAATAACCCGCTACGAGTAACGAATGACCAGAAAGATATGCTTTTGTTTTTTTATGGTTGAGTCAAGGAAAAAAGTAAAATGAAACTTGAATTTTTAACTTTTTTCATAATAGAAAAGATTATAGTGTGCAATAAATGAAACAGACCCCTTTTGTTTTGATTAAATTATTGAATGGATCTTTAATGGTTTTACAGATGTTTAATTTATCCGTCTGTTGAATCTTGGATACGTAACTTTGATATACAAGTTTGATTTGGTTTGACTGGTAATTCATAAAATAATGTTGAAAGTCGACAATTAAGCTGTATCGCGGACGAGTCTCAAGACTAAAGTCTGAAAACTTTGGTGCTGCTACAAAAGAGCACAGTGGGGTTACCAGGAACTTTGTCTCAGTGGGTTATAGCATGATACTGACAAGAAACCAATCAGTGCGGTTTAACCAGAAACCTACCGAAGAGAAGGCGAACGCTCTAACCTTAAACCAGCTGGCCCGCAACAATAATGTTGCTTTCATCGACTGTCTCTATGTATAACTTGGAGAAAAGCTTGAGTCTCAGATAAAGTCTAGATCTACTCAAGAAACTCACGGCATGTAGATCATAACAAAACTGAGCGAGATAGATAGATACATAGATAGATAGATAGATAGATAGATAGATAGATAGATAGATAGATAGATAGATAGATAGATAGATAGATAGATAGATAGATAGATAGATAGATAGATAGATAGATAGATAGATAGATAGATAGATAGATAGATAGATAGATAGATAGATAGATAGATAGACAGATAAAGAGAAAGAGACAAAGATACTGACAGACAGACAGAAAGACAGAGAGGGACAGATGAAGAGAGACAAAGAAAGAGACAGATAGATAGCGAAACAGAGACACACAGGAGAGGCTAACAAAAACACTAGCAAACTGCAAGACGTGTCACAATTTCTTTGTCTAGTTCGACCTGTGCTACAGATTTAAATAAAACAGAAGATGGAATCTTGAAACTGTCTCCCCGTACCAAAATCTGTTTGGGTGTGTACCAGTTTGTTGTGGGGTTTTTTTTGTCTCCAATTTATGTGTTTCTGGGTTACAAACTTCAGGGATTCAGTTTCAATATTAGTTATTGTGTTTTCTTGTAAACATTGCTAATGTCGTTCTCGTTCTCGCTCGTTTTTTTAAATAAAATTAATAATCTATTGTACCCAGTTTTTTATCATGTGTTTATGGCTTTCCCTTTATCCCCCTCCCTTTTTTTTCTCTCCTTATCTCTATTTCTCTCTCTCTCTCTCTCTCTCTCTCTCTCTCTCTCTCTCTCTTTGCTATTTCAGTGTGACCGTGTGGTGTACCTATGGGTTGGTGTGTTTGTTATACAAAAATACCCATATGCTGTGATCATTAGCTTTTAATAAAAAAACTAGAAACAAAACAAACTTACGTTACTCAATATAACAAGTAAAGCACACAGATAAGGTTGAGTAGAATGGAATGTGGCACAGGACCACGGAGTAGTTTATTAAAAAGTTATCTAACAAATAATTGAATGCCACAAAGGCTACTGTAGAGAAAAGACGATAGAGACTCAAAAGTCAAAACTGGGTCACACTCAAAATAATTATTTCTCGAAATTACAAAACTCAATTAATCAATGGCAACAATTGACACTTATCCGCACAAAGCGGTAAACTCTCAAGTACAATAGCAATAGAACCCTACAGCTGAAACAGCTATAAATCTACAGCGTTCACACAGAACTAGATATCTAATCAATAGCGTTACACAGAAATAGCTTTAGTCCAACGTCAAACTTTAACAGTAAACTTAAACTTGGAATCAGAACCAGAACTCAGTTCAAACTAGAACCAGAAAATAAAGCTAATCTGAAATCAGCTCTAAACTAGAATAGAACTAGAAGGCAAACTAAAACTTAAACCCAACCAGGAGGTACAATAAACCTGCCCTTGCTCATACAGCGAAGTCACACAACAAGATTCACTTCAATCGTCAAAATCACTCACGGCGTATGCACCCAATGGTGAAATAATAAGCGTACAATAATTCAAGAGAGAGAGAGAGAGAGAGAGAGAGAGAGAGAGAGACAGAGAGAGAGAAAAACAGACAGACAGAGAGACAGACAGACAGACAGGCAGAGACAGGCCGACAGAGTCAGAGAGAGAGAGAGCGAGAGAGAGAAAGAGAGAGAGATAGAGAGAGAGAGAGAGAAAGAGAGAGAACAATCGGACTGCAGTTTGTATGCTTAAAAGAGCCCAACAATAACATAATTCAGCACGTTCAGAATATCTTACTGAGGAAGATAAAACAACAGGGAGACAGACAGACACGGCTCTTTAAAATGTTCTTTGTGAAAAAAAAACATAAGGTGAAATTGTATATTTTATTATGTAAATCTAGTTTAGTTTTCTATGATGTAGATCAGTCAAGGCATTTTATGATGAAAATCTAGTTTCGATAATTTATGATGTAGATCTATTCTAGGCATTTTATGATGTATAACTAGTTTTGATATTTTATCATGTAGATCTAGTTTAGATATTTTATGATGTAGATCTTGTCTGGATATTTTATGATGCAGATCTAGTCAAGGCATTTTATGATGTATATCTAGTTTTGATAATTTTATTTCATCATGTCGGTCTAGTTTAGATATTTTATCATGTAGATTTAATTTAGATCTATTTGAGATTGTGGAATCCCAGCTAACGCGCGACTGTGTTAAAGCCTGAGCTTGTTCCAGAAATCATGAATAGTTAATAATTTCGCTGGGTCGTGCTTATCCATAACATTGTTAACTTTAAATGTGCTTTGAGCACGCCATAAATTTCTTTTCCTTCCTTTTTGTTTTCTTTGTTTTTAATGGCTCGGTGGAATGGTTCTAGAGCCTGGGTGTTAGGGTTGGGGTTAGGGAATCTGGATCCCTAGTTTAGTTTGAGAGTCGTCACCGTTGTCAGGGAAGTAGGGGGTTATTGTTTATGGAAATAAAAGGAAGCCGGTTTATAGCTTCTAAGGAAACATCAAGCTTGGAAGGTAAACGATATTCAAAATATACGTTCACTGTGACCTCTATCCTTGTTTAACATTCTTTTTTTATGGCTTGTTGAATATATTAATTTCTGTTAATAATATTGAATGAAGAAAAGATAAAAGGAGGGGGTTAAAGGGAGGGGGTGACACAGAAAGACGGGCAAACAGACAAACAAACAGAATGAGGCAGATTAAGAAAAAGATGAGGATACAGAGAGAGAGAGGGAGAGAGAGAGACAGAAAGACAGAGAGGCAGAGAGAAAGATGGAGAGAGAGAGGGGGGGGAGGGGAGAACAAGATGGCAAAAACGGATCGAGAGATAGAGGAACAGTAACAGATAGAGATAATAAGAGTCAGAGAGACAAACACAACTACCGAGAAATAGAGAGACATAAAGGTTCACTTTGTAAAAGTGAAAATACGAATACATTGTGACAAAGATAATATTGCCAATAAATATTGCGGAAAAGGCACAAATCACAGTTGGCTTTAATGGTATCATCAGGGCCTTGGATCTAAATCCTGGTCTCGCACTTTAAAACATGTGTTGCTGTTTTTGCAGCAAGATTTTATTTTTTTACATCATTAGTTAAGTCTTGACAGAAACAAACGTAATTTAAAACAACATAATTTATATTATTCTCCAATTTTCTCAGCTACTAAATTGACGATACTCAACCTGATGACTTGTCGACATAAATCTTTAACAGAAATTACAGAAAGCCCCTTCCTTTCAGCTCAGACACTAGGCCTGAGAGGCCATTATTATTGAGGGGTTGCTTCAATTCCATAAAGAAGTTTGCTATGCAAACAGGAGGCGAAAAAAAAAAATCAATATTTGGCAATTATAAAGCCGTAGGCGACCAACACGTCTTTGGCCAGCTCTGAAAGGATGAACGATCTGATAGCTCCTTTGATAGAGAATAACACAAGGCTAGGTTTGTTTAAACAATGAAGACGCATCAGCCAGGCTTGAGCGCGTCAAGTTTTATCCACTTAGATATTAATTACTTTTTTTTTTCTTCCTTGGACTGGGAGGGAGAGACAAAGAAATATCATTTATAAGGTTAACGGGGGTAGGGGTGGGGTGGGGATTTATGGTTATTGAATTGAAATCCAATTTTTTTAGTTTTTATTTGTTTTTAACTAAACATAATTATGTACAAAGAAATAATCAGAAACTGGCAGCGACGGTCTTGAACGAACGACTGCGCGGGTTAAAAAAAACGGGAAAAAAGGGGGTGGGGGTATTCATTCTTTTTTGTGTAGATAAATGTTTACACTTCTAAAGTTGTTTTTTCCTATTTTTTTACAGTCTGATCTAGAACGTTAGCTGGTTGTATGCTAACATCTTAATAATAGTTATTAGGATTTTACCTACTTTTACGTCAGCGTTGTCTATCCATTATCCATTAAATTTAGTGTTGATGCTACTGCGTTCTTACAGAAACTGAAAAGATATTGTTCTGTTTTCAAACTGAATCCGATCCATTATACATATAGATTAGATTTGGAGATAGAGTCAGTTTGAAACATTATCGCAACATTCATTTGGTTTTGTTTGGGTAGTTTGAAGAAGTAATAGAGACAGTCATTTCCAGGGGAAAACGTTTAAAAGGGCATACATTATTTTCCTGATCTTGTTTATCCTCTGAGTGAAGAAAGAGGAGTCTAAGGAAGACAACCTCAGTGGCTTTCAACGGCGTAATTCAAATGACGAGAAGATAGCGAGATGGCTCAGAGTGGGAATAATTATCTCCCGTAAATATCTAGATCAAGGCACGCGGCTGGGAGGTCGAGCAACACAAAGAGCCTCTGGGTGGAGGAGTATTTTGGAATAATTTGGATTGGCACGTCGGTCTGAGTAAACTTTGGTATCCAATTATAAAATTTAACACTGGAAGAGGAAAAATACACCTGAGACAGAAACAAACCCCCAACACACATATACATGCACACGAAAGTGTATGTGTGTGGAGGGGCAAAAGAGGGGGCAGAAAAGAGAAGCGAAAATCAATAACTCGTGCCCTCAAGCCTATATAGCACCTCAAAAATGATTTCGATTAGGATCTCCTTTATGGAGAACGCAGTAGGTCAGACCGCCGAAGAGAATTGCGCCCCAGTGGTTTGAATGCCATAGAGATCATAATACTGACAGCCTCTTGGATACAGGCGTTCAAAGCATCTCGCCCCAACTTCAACACACTCGAAGCAATTGATGAATTATTTGAATCATCTCATGAATACAGTTAAAGAGTATAAACTCCATTTTCTTGAGACTTGTATTTTTTTTAGATTCGCATCAAGCCAAACATAAAACGTAACCTTAGAAAAGCGGTTAATGTCTGATGTTTTAATCAAACTCAATCTTCTTACGACAGTTCGATTTTTTAAAGTTATCTTTCATCAATGGGTTCTTTGGTTTTTACTCAATCCCCTACGTCATTAAACTGTAATCACGACTCCGAACAAGGCAGCCTTTGTAGTTGCATAATTATCTCATCGGAAATTATACGTGCTGGAAACTTTAAGATACAAGTTATTTTCATTATTATTCTACGGTGAATGGAGTTTCAATTTCTCCCTTTATTCTTTTTTTCAGGTTCCATTTAGGTAGGCTCGTTTCTGATTAATGCCCATTGTTGACGCAAACAGATCCCCTTAAACAAAAATCGATATCTAAATACTGCAGGTGTAATAAGCAGCACACTAGGTTCAATGGTTTACGTCAGAAAAACATAGTTTGATCTATTGAACGTGCTAAAACCCACGATTAAGGTCGGTTGTTTATACAGATGGTATTCCCATAAAGACATATTTGATTTTTTTTTAATTTGTCTTGATATTGGGTTAAACTGTGGTGTTACAATTTCTGTTGCCGTTTTGAGCGAATGAATAGAACTATGAATGTTCACGTTGTGACAGTGATATTCCAGTTTCAATTTAAACTCAATTTTTTAAAACAGCTTGATCATGAATAAAATTATAAAAGAACATTAATTTGTTTTAGCTTTAACAAAGTTTTACATTCTAAGCGAAGTCTTGCCTCTTTCACAGAATCGTAATTAAATTTTCTGGCTATCTATTGTCCTCCACACTCTAGAGTCTACTAACCTTCTTGGTTACTGGGGTAGAACATCGGCTTCCTACGCAAAAGGTCCGTGGTTCGAGCCTTGGCGATTTCGCTGCCTACTGGTTAGGTCGGTGTCAGTTTAATGTGATCGGCTGAGACCGGAGTTATGGTATCCCCGCCCTGTCTCTGTGTGGCAGCACATAAAATTGTCAGACTCAGTCTTGTGGCCCGTCCACCTATATGGTGCTGCTGTGGGACGTTAAACCAACTCCACTACTACTACTACTACTTGGTTACTTCTCACAATTCTCATGTTTTAGTTTTTGTTGTTTGCTTTTGCTTTTTATGTTGTTCTGTTTTCTTTTAATTCAAGTTTGGGGGTGGGGGTGGGGGGTAGTAAGGTCGTTTTCGTTGTAAGAGGGGTTATTAAATTAATATGCAACATTGATTTTGCGGCAATTTCATTAAAAACGAAATCCTTGGTCAGCCTTCAGCACCATATACACTGTACCATGATGTAGAAAGTCATATAGGTAACTTATAATGTAGGGCCTGAGACAATCAGTCCTACTATCCTTTACCTTAGTGCCTCACAACAAAACTTGAGGATTGATTATGATACTGTTCAAGCTGTCAATGATCATCTTATCGACGTACAATACATGTACTAGAATAATTAACTACTTACTTATCTAGGTTGCTGGTGTCAAAAATTAGAAATGCAGCGTTTTCTGTTTTCTTAGAGCCGCTGTGTCTAGTTGTTGTGGTGATCTTTGAGTTTTGTTGTTGTTGT
The DNA here is from genome assembly GCA_003991915.1 of Elysia chlorotica. Classification (NCBI taxonomy): domain Eukaryota; kingdom Metazoa; phylum Mollusca; class Gastropoda; family Plakobranchidae; genus Elysia; species Elysia chlorotica. The sequence goes on from RQTK01000257.1 coordinate 96,982, forward strand.
TGATGATGGTGGTAAAGATGATGATGATGATGATGATGATGATGATGATGATGATGATGATGATGATGATGATGATGATGATGATGATGATGATGATGATGATGATGATGATGATGATGATGATGATGATGATGATGATGATGATGATGAGGATGAAGATGATGTTTAAGGAGGAGGAGGAGGAGGAGGAGAATGTTGCTGCTGCTGCTGTTAAAGGGCATTTTTGTCTCTTTAAATTTCTTCTGACGGTACATTTTTAAAACGTTTTGTTATCATTAGGGCGTCATTAACAAGCATGTCAAACTATTTTAGTGATAATGTTTGAAAGTTCCCCTTCTTAATATTTCACATCTTATGTTTCACTTTTTAACAATCTGTCACATATAAGTGCAGTACCATTAATGGCGTGTTAATTGTTTTTGTTTAATTGTTTTTTTAGAACATTTTCAATACAATTCCTCTCTCCAGTAAGCTTGTATGACAATAGAGTTGGCGGCAGGTGCACCCCGAAGAGGAAAAAAACTCGCGATTTATAAATTTTTGTTTTGACAGCTTTTAAAAGGGTGTTACTTTCCGCTGCCCTACCTTTCAGTATTACTGGGGTGTTATTTATTACATTGTACCAGATAATGATTGCTGTATGAGGTGAGGCTTTCAGCCTTTTGTCTTTTAATATTATGGTTGAGAGTCTTTGTGACATTTGTGAATTTATCGACGCATTTGGTTATATCTCTAGATCTATCTCTAATGAGCGTTCTCTTGTTAGGATTCTGGTGATATATTCAGCCACAAACTACTCTATATTTTTTAATTGAAAATTTAATGTTATTTTTGGTCTAACTGCAGCATTTGAAATAAATATGACAAGAAATTTTCGTGATCATGGCGAGGTTTTCTTTTCCAAAAGCAGAAACGAAAAATAATGCTTTTGCAAAATAATAAATACCTTTAGAGAACTAATATCAGGGCGTGGAGGGGGGAGGGGAAAACATACAGGAGAGAGAGAGAGAGAGAGAGAGAGAAAGAGAGAGAGAGAGAGAGAGAGAGAGAGAGAGAGAGAGAGGGTGGGGGATAGATGTGAATGACAGACTTACAATGGAAAAAAAACCTTATTAGAGAATAATAGAAAAGGGTATTTTGCTATTCTTTAAAAAAAAAGGAAAATGTTCATATTAAACTAAAATAAAACAACATTAGCCTCGATGTTTGTTAAAACACAGGCATGACTTATGAAAACTTGTTGGTTTTATCGATCACTTTTAGATAGGCTTCCGTTTCCCTGGAGTTCGTGATTTGATGATGTCATAGAGGTACAAAGTGTCTGTTGTGTGTCATTGTATTCTTTCAATGTGTGTGTGTGTGTGTGTGAGAGAGAGAGAGAGAGAGGGAGAGAGAGAGAGAGAGAGAGAGAGAGAGAGAGAGAGAGCAGAGACAGAGTTCTCGTTCCGTAGTATCAAGAAATCATGTTATAAACTTTGTGCAGATTTAATAAGTTAAGGTATGAACTTGCAGTTGTCATTTCTGGGAGGGGATATAAATGTACGAGAGGGAAGATGGCTAGAGCAAAAGACCAATGGTCGATAATGAAAGTAACATAAAAGAATAAATGACGAAGGAAGAAAAAACGGATAGAGGAAAGATTGAGGACTTAAATATTAAGGAAGGAAAATAAAGGTGTAAAAGATTAGATATTTTGACAATCCTTTTGATTTTCCAACTCAGAAAAAAAAACATTTTAATTACATAATATTGCTGCTTTTCTTTATGCGAACTATTAATTCGTTACCTATCGATATCACCATATTTGCCCTCTATCTCGTTATTCAATTGTACTTTTTTTCCATTGAGGTTTACCCCTAAGCTATGGCAATCTTTAAATCGTTAAAATAATCTAAATGCACAGATTCAACAAACTTATAAAATTTCAGAAAGTTGACAGTATTTTCTCATAATTTTTATATTGTAAACAGGAGGAAAAAAAAACATTTCAGGAAGTTGACACTATTTTCTCATAACTTTTATATTGTAAACAGAAGGGCAAAAAATCTCACTAAATTATAGAAATGTAAAAATATAGGTCTTCTAGCAACGAGTGAGGGAGGAGGCAGCGCACAGTTCTATGCGATGACAGATCGGGCTGTAAATCATAATTATTTTATCATAGACGTGTCTCTGCCTGGTAATATGGTGAGTACTAAACCTCCGAGATTGATCCAGAGACGCCAGGTCGGCTGGTGTGTTCATGGGGAGGGGCGAGGGGGGAGGGGGAGCGCTTTCTCCCAAAGTGTACTAGGTTAGGTTACTAAATAACAGGCTTAGTGATAATGAGACGGAATGTCACAGACAAGACAGACAAGTCCAGCGACTAAAGAAGAAAATTGGTATTAACTGGTGTTTGCCACACTTTATGAGGGTCACATGTGTCTGTGTGTGTGTGTTCTCTCTCTCGTAACATTTTTGGGTATCTCTCGACAGATCGCTCATGTTTCTTGAAGCACAACCTATTCTGTTAAATGTGTTTGCTGTACTTTAAAACTGCCCACTAACGATTTTGTCTTAGATGTGGCTGATCTTGTAGTTAGTTTGATTGCTACTGGTATTATAGTAGATTGTAGATTTTTGTGAACAAATGCGATTTTCTAAAATTGTTTGTTTAGTTGTTGAACGTTTGCTTGTAAATTAACTGTTGCTTGGTCGCCACAGTATGTGGAAGAAATAAATCAAGTATCTAAATGGTTTAAAAACTCATCGCCGCCCCTAAAACTTCCAAATATATGAATCTTAACACTGAATGCGTCAACCATCTTTATTTTTCTTACACATCGTATATATTTTCTTGCAACAGCTTTTGTCATTGACCACTTCTCTTAGTCCATGGCCTAAGTTTACTTACTGTAGCACTTACTACATTTGTTGATGTTGTTGAGTTGTTTTAACGTCCAACATCAGCACTATATAGGCTATAATGAGGACGGGCCCCAAGACTAAGGTCTGATAATTGTATGTGCTGCCACACACGAGACTCCTGTCTCAGCCGTTCACAGTACACTGACACCGATCAAAACAGTAGGGAGCGCAATCGCCAGGGCTCGAATCCGGACCTTTTGCGTCGGAAGCCGATGTTCTACCCCAGGACCACCGCGCCCCCCACTTACTACATTTCATTTTTTCCCTTCGTGTAACTGTTTCATAGTTACTAATTCTTGGACAGAGTCTTCACACACTGATGTATTTATAGTTTATACTTCTGCATAACAGGCTTGTAAGCACATTATATATGCACTTCCCTCATTAATTACACCAGATCACTCCACGAAGAGACTCTGCATCTGAATTCTGGTAGTGGTTTGACACGAGAGAGGTTTCCAACCGACACAAACCAGGAGACCACGGCACATAAACAAGCCAGAACCCGTCTTATGATTTAAAAAAGCGTATAATTGGGAAATTTTTATGTTTGGGCTTATATAAACTGTGCAGTGTGGTGACGTCAATTGTCAAATCTTTGGCCTGCAGCTGTTATAATAATGTTGAATGTGGATGAAACGAGTGTGTAACAGAATGGATGCACAAACAGTGGAAAGAAAGAGAGGTATACTCCATGGCAAATAAAACAGTGGCCCATGATCTCACGATTTATATCTTTAATTATCCAGATGGCATTGCAATTTTCTCAGGAAACGATAACAATCTTATCTCGGGAAGCTGTCTTTACTTCTTTTTTTTATATCGAATAGCATTTCAAGGGTGTATTAAGTGATTTTTAACACTCAATCTTTTTCTTTGTGCAATAACCAACCCCTCCCCTCTACCCCCATCCAAATCTAAAACCAGTACATCAGTCCTTCTAGGTACATGAAGACCAATTTCTAGACTGACTCTCTGTCTGTCTGCCTATCTGTCTGTCTGTCTGTCTGTCTGTCTGTCTGTCTGTCTGTCTGTCTGTCTGTCTGTCTGTCTGTCTGTCTGCCTGTCTGTCTGTCTGTCTGTCTGTCTGTCTGTCTGTCTCTCTCTCTCTCTCTCTCTCTCTCTCTCTCTCTCTTTCTCTCTCTCTCTCTCTCTCTCCCTGTTTCTCGCTTTAGTGCTATCTTTCCTCATTTTCTCTTTTGTCCCCATTTCCATGTTTTTACTAATACCTTATGAATAGTATAAAGAGCAACACTATTTGAAAGTTTAATGACATGTTTTAGCCCGTAATTGTGAAATAAAGACTCCTTTAACTTCCTACTTTCCTTTAGATTATTTCCCATTAAAGTGAATACTTCAGTGTTTGTTCACTACCAGAAGGCTAGAAGTTTGGAAATGTCAGATTTCCAATTAGCTCCACCCCATGGTGTAATAATATAAGTGTCGTTGAGACTTGGAGATGTCACAAGAATTCTTTTGTTGTCATTGGTAAAAGCCTTCGACTCACGGTATCTATTTACCTTTTCAAAAATATATATTTGTTCGTACTTTTAAAAAAAATACGTTTTTTGTGTGTGAAAACAACATCGTTAACTTGTTACTACTTTGGCTTTTAGTTCCACTCTTTATAAACAAGAATCTCAAATGTAAGCCCGAGCCCATTGAAAACAAGCGAACATAAAAACAGAAAACCATAAGAAACGAACCTCTCATCTCCCCCTCGACATCGATAAAGTTGCGTGCCACCGGGGGTTTATCCAAACGAATACCACCCCCACCATTACTTCCTACCAACCACCAACCAAACCGCTACATGTCGGATCAATACGTGGGCCATCATCTCGATATTTAATCGGAACGCCATGACTTACGGGAGCTGCAGTAGCGGGAGAGTAGTCTACAAAACAACAAGACGTAAAAGCCCTCAAATGTCACGACAGATTTCAATAATAAATAAACCCCCGGTGGCACGCAACTTTATCGATGTCGAGGGGGAGATGAGAGGTTCGTTTCTTATGGTTTTCTGTTTTTATGTTCGCTTGTTTTCAATGGGCTCGGGCTTACATTTGAGATTCTTGTTTATAAAGAGTGGAACTAAAAGAGTAACAATTATTACGCCTTATAAGAAAAACAGTTACTTCTCTATCTTAATAGTAAGGCAACAATCACTATTCTTAAAAAAAGAAACAATTAATATCTCTTAAATTACAATTCAAGTGTTTTAAAGAGGGAAGTTTGTTAAAGAAATGGAATGGTGTAATTATCAATTACCTGGATAACAAAAAATGGTTTTGACACGTCAAACATCATTCTTGTGAGATTGACGCAAAACAGAACAAAGCGCTGGATTTCTCTGTTCCGATAATTTAGAAAGAAAAAAAAAACAAAACAAAAACACTTTTGTCAAACATTTTATCACAAAGAGAACAGTGTTAATAAATCAAACTCTAGAAAATCTTCGAATTTCAGCTAATTATTAAAAAAAAAAAACTTCCTTTTGAAATAGTATTATGATAGGTGGTTTTTTACATTATGAAAATATGAAGACATGACCCCTGCGTTTTTACCAATAAATCCGAATCTGATTGGTGGAATAGTTAATTTTTTTTTCGATATCAAATCATTATAGTCGCGTCATTAGCAGAAAAAAATAGTTCTTTTAGCAGTAGTTCTTGTTGTATCCGTGTTATTAGTAGCACTACATGTACTAGTAGTGAGTGAGTTTGCTTTATGTCACGTCAGCACAGTAACGGCTATATTGTGCCCAAGATGTCCTAAGCCAATTAATACATTCCACTAGTAGCGTGTGATTCCTTTATTTCTCCGGGTGGTAAAAGTTTAAAAATTGTGCATAAAAGGATATGTTTAAAGTGAAGTGTATGTACAGCAATGTAAAAGATCCATGTGTAAGACGATCGCGGTTAAATTTTATTATACAGATCAATGTCCTTTAGAAACCTCAGTAGTCACTGAGGACTAAAATAAGTAAATAAGTATGCCCTTCAGTGGCTTGGAAGCCAGGGCTTATTTTCCGGTGAAAAAGCGGGCAGCTTACCAGGATGTGGTTGGACACAGTGTAGTTTGTTGTTTTGTCAGATTATTCCATCGCGCTTTCCAGTTTTCTTTTATAAATTTATGTATAAATGTCTGTACATCTGATGCAAGTATATAAGTATATGCACCTAGGTAGGCTCCTGTTCGAGTTTGGTCTTCGCGAGCTCAGTAGCTATTCCACTCCCCTTAATTTCAACGTGGCCGGGTATCCAGCAAATAGTAATTTTCTACCAATTCGCTGCAGTTCATGGATTTGTCTCAAGATACAGATTATTCCATCGCGCTTTCCAGTTTTCTTTTATAAATTTATGTATAAATGTCTGTACATCTGATGCAGGTAACTGCACCTGAGTAGTTCCAGTTCGAGCCCGATCTTGGCGACCAGATCAGCCATTTCATTTCCCTCAATTCCAACATGGCTGGGGATCCAGCAGAGAGTAATTTTCTTACTTTTTTGCTGCAGTTCATGGATTTGTCTCAAGATGCAAAGAATTGTTGGATTTTTCAATTTTGCATGTCCGACCGCCTTCACCAGAAAAAGCTAGTCAGAGAGGATTAAGAATGTGTCTTTTCTTGACGTGGAGACCATGTCGATTGCCATGAACAGGGCAAATGCCTTGGCAGTAAATATTGACTCCTTTGCGCTCATCCTTAGGCCCGTCTGGGAAAAGTAAATAAAGGTCTGAATGATTTTCTGTGATTTGTTCAAACTTTTCTCTATATTATAAATTCTGGAGGGGGTTTGTCCTTCTGGAGAGCTGCCAGGCCGTGAATGCTTCTGGTCTTTCCAGCGTTCAGATAGGAATTTCCGAAAATAATTATGTCCTCTTTAGTAGACTTGGTATCTGAGTCGATTTCAAGAAGCAAATGCTGAACACGGATTCCAAAAGGGAAATCGCGTTTATTGAAGATTAGAACTTTTCTACACCAGTTGGGTGGAAAAGAGGGTGAAAATCAGGATTGTCAGGGTAAGATTTGAGAGCAACGGCATATAGTAAGGATAGTTTGTCTCTTCTTTCTGACAGGGATGGCTCGTCTGCAACTACGTAAAGGCTTTCTATCGGCTTGGTACGAAAGGCTCTAAGGCTGAGAAGCTCAGAAGCAGTCCTTGGTGGTGTATACATGTTGTGTCTAGCATTAATTTTTTTTATTATCAGATGTTCTGGCAGAGCCATACACTACGCTGTCGTAATCGAGTTAAGATCGTTTCAGACAGCGATAGAGGTAGAAGAGGGACTTTCTATATGTTCCCCATTCTGTAAGGTTGTAATATGATTGAGTGCTTTTTTACTATTTTTTATCCAGATATTTGAGGTGGGGAAAAAAGAATAGTTTTGACTACTCGTAGTAGTAGTAGTAGTAGTAGTAGTAGTAGTAGTAGTAGTAGTAGTAGTAGTAGTAGTAGTAGTAGTAGTAGTAGTAGTAGTAGTAGTAGTAGTAGTAGTAGTAGTAGTAGTAGTAGTAGTAGTAGTAGTAGTAGTAGTAGTAGTAGTAGTTGTAGTAGTAGTAGTAGTAGTTGTTGTTGTTGTTGTTGTTGTTGTTGTTGTTGAGTTGGTTTAACGTCCTGCATCAACATTATATATGCTATATTGTGGACGGGCCCCAAGACGGACGTCTGACAATTTTATGTGCTGCCACACACGAAACAGGGCGGGGATACCATGACTCCTGTCTCAGCCAGTCACAATATACTGGCACCGACCCAACCAGTAGGGAACACAATCGTCAGGATTCGAACCACGAACCTTTTGCGTCAGAAGCCGATGTTCTACCCCAGGGCCACCGCCCGCCCCCACCCAGTAGTAGTAGTAGCAGCAGCAGCAGCAGCAGTAGTAGTAGTAGTAGTAGTAGTAGTAGTAGTAGTAGTAGTAGTAGTAGTAGTAGTAGTGGTAGTAGTAGTAGTATAAGATAAGGAGGAGGAGGGGTTGGGGGAGAGATGGAGAACGATGAGGACTCCAAGGTTAAGTCGAAGTTATAACAGCAGTTTCAACACATCCTAGTTTTTTCTGTTCTCAAGGATAATTTTTATCATTCTCACTTTCCACATCTATGTTTATCCGATCTCTACCGACCCATTATTTTACAACGTGTACCCTAGGAACAAAATATCCAACGGAATTTTACGTGTTTACTTGACATTTGAGTTAGAGTAGCAGAATACGGACAAACATGAGCAGTACTTCGCCCTTTTAAGGTCAGAGACACGAAACACAAATAGCAGGCTGACAAAACATAATGTTCAAACTTGAGGATACACAGCAGCTGCCGTGGCCCCAACCCTTCGCTCCTAGCGTATCACATTCCTGGGCCTAGTAATAGAGACAGGCAATTTTCGCTTGTTATGTTTGCTAGCGAATTGTTGTAAAGGCTAAAAGGTTTTCGAAATAATTGAATGGCGAAGCGAGCTGCGTGCGAGAATGAGAAAAATATATTTATCAATAGATGTCTTTATTTTATGAAAAAATAAGAAGCAAAGGTTTCAAAATTGTTTACGGCTGCATTATCTTGTCCTCTGGTTTTAACTTGCTCACTTGTTTATTACATAGAAATATGTTGTAAACATGTTATATTATCAAGTAAAAGCAACCGTCATGACCACCACCACTGCTACTTTTATTTCTCCTTCTACCTGCAACTATCACTACTACCACTACTACTACAACAATAACAACAACTACTACTACTACTACTACTACTACTACTACTACTACTACTGCTGCTGCTACTCTACCTACTTTTTTTTCGTCAATGCCATCTCACTCGTTTCTTGTTACTGTTTCAATTCTTCTTTATCCCTCTCTATCCTTTCTCTCTCTCTCTCTGTCTCTCTCTCTCTCTCTCTCCTTCTCTCTCTGTCTCTCTTTCTCTCTCTCTCTCTCTCTCTCTCTCTCTCTCTCTCTCTCTCTCTCTCTCTGTCTCTTTCTTACTCTCTCGTTATGTCTCGCTCTCACGTTCTCCGTCATTTTCTCCATCGCTTTCCATTTCTTTTTATTTCCTCCTGTCTCTATTGATTAGAACCCATGCTGTCTTTGTATGACAGTCTCTCTTATATTTTATCCCTTTTTATCTCTTATTTCACTTTCTTATGGTGCTGTGACCTATACGCGATTGATTATCATCAAGGCCGAGTACACTGTATTGTTGATGTTATTTTTTAAATTGTGTTTGTCCTTGATATATTTCAGTTTTCCAATTACATCGCGTACGCCTTGTGTGTTAAAATCCTTTGGCTAACACAATGCGGTCTGCCTTCATTCACCACGGTTAAAAAGACCTTCATGTGCCTTCTCACTAGGGATAATAAGTAGCCTATAAAAAGACTTTCAAAACCTCTTATAAATGTCTGCAGATAAAGAGATCGATTTCTCGTCTTCTGTTGCTTTGTTAATTTGAGTGTGTGTGTGTGGGGGGGGGGGGGGATGGGGTTGGGTTTTTTGCCTTTCCGTTTCCGGGTGGGTGTGTGGGGGGGGGGGGCGTGTTGCTGTTGGTTTTTTACGCCGTATAGATCTAGTATCTTTCTTGAGACATATGGGACTTAAAGCAATGATAAAGACTTACTTTCTCAAACGAATTTGGGATTGTTGTTGGTTTTTGTAGTTACTTCGCAGACTTTAACTTCATTCCCTTACCAGTGACCAGTGTGACGTGTCGCAGACTTCATTCCATCCCCTGACCAGTGTGACGTGTCGCAGACTTCACTTCATCCCCTGACCAGTGTGACGTGTCGCAGACTTCACTTCATCCCCTGACCAATGTGACCTGTCGCAGACTTCACTTCATCCCCTGACCAATGTGACGTGTCGCAGACTTCACTTCATCCCCTGACCAATGTGACGTGTCGCAGACTTCACTTCATCCCCTGACCAGTGACCACTGTGACGTGTCGCAGACTTCACTTCATCCCCTGACCAGTGTGACGTGTCGCAGACTTAACTTCATCCCCTGACCAGTGACCAATGTGACCTGTCGCAGACTTCACTTCATCCCCTGACCAATGTGACGTGTCGCAGACTTCACTTCATCCCCTGACCAATGTGACTTGTCACAGACTTAACTTCATCCCCTGACCAATGTGACCTGTCGCAGACTTTACTTCATCCCCTGACCACTGTGACTTGTCCAGTATGCATTGTGTGACATGTCGCAGACATCAGTCTGTGTCAGTACCCCTGTAAGAATGTTCGTTTGTTGTTTTCTAATAATCCTTCTGTTAAATTTATAATTTTAAAAAAAAGTGGAATTTCGAGTTCAACTTCATCCCCTGACCAGTGACCACTGTGACGTGTCGCAGACTTAACTTCATCCCCTGACCAGTGTGACCTGTCGCAGACTTCACTTCATCCCCTGACCAGTGTGACCTGTCGCAGACTTCACTTCATCCCCTGACCAATGTGACCTGTCGCAGACTTCACTTCATCCCCTGACCAATGTGACCTGTCGCAGACTTAACTTCATCCCCTGACCAGTGACCAATGTGACCTGTCGCAGACTTAACTTCATCCCCTGACCAGTGACCAATGTGACCTGTCGCAGACTTCACTTCATCCCCTGACCAGTGACCAATGTGACGTGTCGCAGACTTCACTTCATCCCCTGACCAATGTGACGTGTCGCAGACTTCACTTCATCCCCTGACCAGTGACCAGTGTGACGTGTCGCAGACTTCACTTCATCCCCTGACCAGTGACCACTGTGACGTGTCGCAGACTTCACTTCATCCCCTGACCAGTGACCAGTGTGACGTGTCGCAGACTTAACTTCATCCCCTTACCAGTGACCAGTGTGACGTGTCGCAGACTTCACTTCATCCCCTGACCAGTGACCAGTGTGACGTGTCGCAGACTTCACTTCATCCCCTGACCAGTGACCAGTGTGACGTGTCGCAGACTTCACTTCATCCCCTGACCACTGTGACGTGTCGTAGACTTCACTTCATCCCCTGACCAATGTGACTTGTCACAGACTTAACTTCATCCCCTGACCAATGTGACCTGTCGCAGACTTCACTTCATCCCCTGACCACTGTGACTTGTCCAGTATGAGTTTTGTGACATGTCGTAGACGTCAGTGTCAGTACCCCTGTAAGAATGTTCGTTTGTTGTTTTCTAATAATCCTTCTGTTAAATTTATAATTTTAAAAAAAAGTGGAATTTCGAGTTCACATCAGTTCGACGTATAAAAGCATACATAATTGAGTCAGTATAATATGATCTGATGTGATCTGCTGGGACAGGAGTCCAGATCTCACAGTCTAGTTACACATGTGCCAGCATAAAAAGTATCAGATTCAGACGTCAGTCTTGGAGCTCGCCAACAATATAGTGTATATAGTGCTGATATTGTGCGTGAAGGCAACAAACAAACCTGCTGAAGACGAGAAGCTCGCTTTTTTCAATTAGATAAGGCCTAAGAACTAGTTTTCTGAATTTTCTTCCCTGTTGGAATGGTGTCTATAGTCGCTTGAGATTTCATAACATTTTGAGGTAATGTAGAAGAGGCTGAAAGGGATGACATGAGAAGAAGATAAAAAAAAATTTTAAATGCACCAGTTTAGAATTGTGAGAAAAACAGACAGTAACTTCACGATTTGAGACTTATTCTTAACACACACAAAAATGTGAAAAACTATACAATTTCCGGCGTTTTTAACTTTTTTTTATTACACCCTAGTATCTGTTAGATCTAGTTCTATGGCGTAAAGTTGAAGAGAATTCTATTTATCGCTTAAATCGTGTTTCGTGTGGTCTAGGTTGGGATGGTAGCTGCTTGGAAATGGGGAAAAAGTTCAAGGGATGGAGGGGTTCGTTGCAAATTGAGGTGGAAGATGTTGAAAAAGAGCGATGAGCCCAGACAAAACCATAAATCAAATTTCAAGTGAGAAACATTAGATTGTAGCGATTCAGTGCGAGGCAGAGCTGGACTGGGATTAGATAATGGATTACAGCTGGGCTGTATAAGTATTGTTAGGGGAGAGAGGACACGCAGTACAGACGTACTGGGACACAATCAAATGGGAGGGGGAGGCACAGAGAGAAAGTGACTGATGGATACAAACAATGAAGAGAACACCAAAACAGAGATAGGATGAATGTGAAAGACAGACATGGATGATGGAAGACAGAGAGATAGAGTGTGATATGAGATTGGGTGAAAGGAAAGGAGATGAGATTTTCGATCAAGCACAAGTCTCCCTTCCTCCACCCCATCCCCACCCATTTTTAAGTTATTGGTGTTGGTGTTGTTGTTGTTGCTGTTGTTGTTGCTGTTGTTGTTGTGTTGTTGTTTTTGTCTCTGTTGATTTTTTATTGGTAGTGGGTTTTTTGTTTTTGTTTTTATTTTTGGTCATCTTGTTGTTGTTGTTGTTGTTGTTGTTGTTGTTCTTCTTCTTCTTCTTCTTCTTCTTCTTCTTCTTCTTCTTCTTCTTCTTCTTCTTCTTCTTCTTCTTCTTCTTCTTCTTTTTCTTCTTCTTCTTCTTCTTCTTCTTCTTTTTTTTTTCGTATTCTTCATCGCATAAATTGATGGTGCTGTTGTTCACCAAAACTAATGACTAATGAGAGACTATAACCACTTTTCTTCTTTTAAACCCCAGCCCAGAAACACACTAACGGAGAAGAAAGTGACAAAGTAAACAATGTTTATGGTGGAGTGGGTTCAGAGAAAAAAAAGAAAAGAAAAGAATGTAGCGCAAAACAAAACAACTAAAGAGATAGTGTCAGACAAACAGTATGAATCATGGGAAGTCGCAAGAATAGAAAGATAGACAGAGACAGGTCGGGGTGTTATGTAGGATAGAGATTAAGAGATTGTTCTTAACTAGTAAAAAGATGTAGTGTCGTGTTAATATTTCACCAAGGAGCGATAATATTAAGCTTGTTGCACTATCAGTGGTACTCCGCTTTCTTAATGTAAGATAAAACGAATTCCAAACATTACACTCCATGCCTCCATTTAGCAAGATCGCAGTTACGAGAAGGAAAGCAATGTTTAACAACTTACGTAAAATATACAACAACCGATGAACGGATCACGTTTTCAACAAGCGAATATAAGACCTTCAGTTGTGAATAATGAAGAGGTTTTTCATAAGAGTAAATTACAAAACAGTGGACAAGTCAAGCCAATAAAGCCCGTGTTCTTATGAAACAACAAGGACTTCAATATTTAATGGCAAGCTTTCAGACTAACCATGGACACTCAACACGAACTTACTCAATCTAGCCATGTTATTATGTAGTCCTGTGTGTGTTTTTTCCTCTCTCTCTATCTATCACTCTCTCTCACACACACACACACTCTCTCTCTCTCTCTCTCTCTCTCTCTCTCTCTCTGTTTATTTCCTTCATTTGCATTCTCTTCTTATATCTTTTCCTCACTGTCATTCTCTGATTATGAGCATCTATGTCGTACTCTCTCGTTATGTCTTTCTTTTAGTCTGTCCCCACCACATCTGTTTATTTCGTTCTTTTCTCTCCATTCCTCTTACTTTTGTTCATCCTGGTTTGTTACTTCTTTGTTATCCGTCTCTTTGTTCTCTTACTTTACTGAGTTTTTACAGCGTGGATCAGGTACCTAAAGGGATTCTTTCACGTTGGGTCAAATGAAAGAACATCTTTCTTGCACAAGCACATTGACAGTTTTATGGTCGTTCTAAAAACCAATCCGGTTGGGAACCCCCTATGAGTTCAAAGAAGTTTGACGAAGTAGCCTGGATGCCATACAGGGCTTTGGACTACAACTCTTCTCCTCCAGCAAGTTTGTGACTCTAGAGTCAAAGCGGTGGCCTTCGATACAAGATGGTTTGGGGTTCAAATCCTACTCAAGCACCCTTACGCCGCTGTCAGCATAGTATGAGCGGCCAAGTCCCAGGTATTTCACAGCGGGGTCCCGTTTTCTTTCCCGCCGTATCAGAGCCTCTTTGAGAACCCATCAGAGAGTCCCTGTTTTCCTCTAATAAAAGGATGGGCTGTATGAGGGTTTGAGTTCAGTTGGTTTAACGTCCAACGTCAGTACTGTATTGTGGACACGTCCCAAGACTGACGTATGACAGGGCGGGGATACCATGACTCCTGTCATCGACCGAACCAGCGGACGAAAATCGGACAAATAAACCTGCCGATCGTGGGATGAGATCCACGGACCTCATGATCTGGAGACCAATGCTCTACCACATGAGCCCGTTATGCCTCCGGCTATCTGAGGGACGCCAATGGATATTGCGCGTACTTCCCCCAAACTGTTTACAGCTGCAATAGAGGCAATCTTCAAAAAGTCAGAGCTTAACCATGGAAACAATGTAAATGGTGAACTCACAAATTTAAGATTTGCAGATGCTGTTGTGCTTCTAACAGAAGGTACTGAACATATGGAAAGTCAGCTCAACATACTATATCATGCAAGTAAAGAAGTAGGACTAAGATGGCAATAAAATATTTGGTTTACTGTGAAAAGTTGAAAAGAACACATCATTAGGCAGAGGTAACATTCTTGACCATCATAAGTCTTATGAACGCACCAAATCTCTCCTCGACGCTTCAAGACATAGAAAACCTAGCTACAGCACAGGCGTGGTTACTTTTCGTTACAGATACTGGTGTGTTCTCGACTATAATCTCGGACATCATAAGTGTAATACTTGCACCGAATTGAACCAACCGGTGTAGAAATGTCACGTAAACTTAAGTCGATTCAACTACTGCAGCTGCTGTTTGCTTTCACCAACACCACCTCACATAGGGAAAAAATAGGGGGGGGGGAGTGGTAGAGCGTTGGTCCTCCGATCGGAAGGTCCGCCGTTCGAAATCCACGATTGGACAAACGTGTATTTCTCCAATTTCGTCCCCTGCTGCGTGTGTGGCAGCAATGTAATCGTGTCATATGGAAGACGTATAGCCCGTCCAGAATATATCTATCCTATATTGTGCTGAGGTTCGACGTTAAACAACCAAGTCAACTTAACCAACTCAACCTCACATTGCAGCAAGGGGAGTTGGTAGAACATGATTCCACAGACTTGGATAATGACTTCCAGGCTGTAGATCTATCTCAATAAGATCAAAGAGATAGTAGGTTCAGACATACTATGTACAAAATGTAATAAGATGCTGAAGTCGGGTGCCTATCTACTATCTTCTTGCACTTCCATCCCTTAGATCTAGATCGTGACTCTATCCCGGAATCCAGCACGAGTTGCTCTCTTATCGCTTCTCCGGTATCCGGAGGTTTTTATGTAACCGTGTGTCTGAGATTGTAAAGATAGTCGTCGCGTTTGTCTAAAAATGATCCTCCATTTTAAACTACACATTTACACTAAGTCTAAACTTTAAATTGTTTCCCCTTTTCAATCATAAACACTACCTTTGCATTTTCTATTTTAATGCGCATTCTTTTTGTTATAATTTTTTTTAACATTATATCGATCGCATTTCCGCTCTGAGCCTTGTTTCAAAATAGACAAACGCGACGACTATCTTTACAATCTCAGACACACGGTTACATAAAAACCTCCGGATACCGGAGAAGCGATAAGAGAGCAACTCGTGCTGGATTCCGGGATAGAGTCACGATCTAGATCTAAGGGATGGAAGTGCAAGAAGATAGTAGATAGGCACCCGACTTCAGCATCTTATTACATTTTGTACATAGTCTCTCTCTATCTCTCTCTCTATTCTCTCTCTCCCACCTCGCCTAATTTTGATTTGTTTCGGATCTTACATAAATAATAGTTTTATTCTTTCGTCGATGGCCCTCCCAGTTTAACATCTTGTAGATTCTTAATGAAGATCATGCACGCTAGGGGAAGAAAAAAAAAGAACCAAATGCCGCGGACTTCCATGATCAGATTATACACTTTATTTTGTACTGACACTGGCCCAAGCATTAATGTAATTAACGAGGCAGACTCGTTTGATTCATGTTTTCCCAAAAACGTTAAATCACTATTTTTAAATACATAAATAGCGTAGAACGTAAAGTAGCATACAAGTAATTAAAATCACCTATCTTTTGCCAATATGACACAAGAAAGGAAAACAAATAATGACGATTAAGGTCAAAGAAAAAGCCGACGTGTTTTATTATTCCGCTTTCTTTTCATATTCCCATAAATTTGTTTTATATAGAGATAACAGTATTTTTTCTTATCTGTGAAGCTGCGTAAAGCATTTACTTAGTACATCTATTTACATAATACGTATTTCGCAACGTGTCGAGATTTTTTCTTTCTTCTGAAGCTTATCTGTTGTGTTAGAACAACCCCAAGCTTTTCCTTTATCGACAGGTGCATGTAATTAAAAAAGATCATTTTGTTCAGCTTCACTCAAATGAGATTGCCAAATAGATTGCAGTGCATCAGGCAATTAGCCCGTTGGGTTTTACTTGTTTGCTTGTTGTAGTTGTTGTTGTTATTGTTGTTGTTGTTGTTGTTGTTGTTGTAGTTGTATTTATTCCTTTTATAGTTGTTTTAAACGGCTTCTTTCCAGATGCCCTCAGTTTAATTCACCAACTGGTTGAGACGTTATCAGTACAATACTTGTGACCGACCAAGTGGTGGCTTTCCTGCTCTGGGGCCACGGCGCCGTATGCGATTCTCCTTGAGGGCCTACAGACCTGCACAAGGAGAGGGAGAGAGACAGAGATGGATACAGAGAGAGAAAGAGAGAGAGTAAGAGAGAGAAGGGGGGAGAGATACAGATAGTTACAGAGAGACAAAGAGAGAAAGAGAGAGAAAGGGGGATACAAAAATATATATAGAGAGAGAGAGACAGAGCGAGCGACAGAGAGACGGAGAGTGACACAGAGAGAGGGAGAGAAAGGGAGAGAGAGTGAATGAGAGAGATTTTCATTCTCTGCGTTCAAAGATTACAGTACATGTACATCATGAAGATCTCATTGCAATTGTTAAACATCACCTTTCTAGATAGACGGTGAGTTTGGACAAAAATACAGAATTACGCATACAAACATCTTTGATCTTACGAGTCACGGGATAGCTCAGTCGACGGTGTCTTGGTGTGGCGAGCATGAATCGCGAGGTTCGATTCTTGGCTATTCAGCATAACAGATAGTGTCAATAAATTTGTCTTACTTTGTTAAAACTGCTTGAAGAACTGTCCATTAGCAACATGAGTTCACCGACAGTAACGGAACATAATCTAGAATAAATTATTATGAGCTCTAATTAAGGTTCAATTTGAGACCACCTCAGCTCTCCTTTCAGATCCTTCTCCATGACCTTCTCCATCCTCTTCTCCTCCAGGCCGCAGTCCAGATTCATCGTCTTCGCCATGGGAACCTCGTTTAAGCTGATCAGACCTTCTTGAAACAGGTACGGGATATCGTGTTCAATAGAGGAAGAGAGGCAGAGGTGGATACAGAGAGAGAAAGAGAGAAAGAGAGAGAGAGAGAGAGAGAGAGAGAGAGAGAGAGACCGAGAGAGACAGAGAGAGAAAGAGATAGAGACAGAAAGGGGGAGAGAGACATAGAGAAAGGGGAAGAATGGCATAGATGGATACAGAGAGACAGAGAAAACAAGTTCCGGAGCGGTGTGTACATATTATGTAAAAGGTACAAGAACAATAATATTACTGTTAGATTATAATCTAGAACTATATTAGATCTAGATATTTAGTAGAAGCATCAATATAAAGGGCAATATGACTAACATAAAATATAGTAATTTCTTTTTATTATAACTGTCATATTAAACCGTTTTCTATTCTATGTTTATTTAAACTCATGGCCATCATAATACACCTTAAAATGGCATCAAATGATGCGTAGAAACTTGTCACCTCTGCACAAAGAATTTTCAAAAGTCCGCCATTATCGTGACCACAAATAGATTTTGTCAGTGCAAATTTAGAGGCGCTCATTAGTCCATTAGCAACATAACTAGAATATTATGAGCTCTAATTAAGATTCAATTTGGCTCAATTAAGGAGAATGAGTAATGCTCATCGGCGCGGATTATTCTAGTCTATAGCTTTTATTTTTCAAGAGAACATGAAGTGCGCAAACGGGAAAAAATAGATCTATTATCTATTACAAAATTATGGCTCTATGAAGCTTTTTTTTTGCCTTGTTCAACAGCTTACTATGTCTTCCACCAAAGTAGAAAAATTTTGTCGATCTCTCATTACCAATACCTTTCTTACACAATAACATGTTCTGGCAGTGGGTACCAGACCTATAAATAATGTGAGATTTGAGTGCATTGTATAATAACTGGATAACAAGGATTGATAAATAAGTTTCCCAATAAGTCAAAAGTGAAGGCTGTACCATTATCTTTCAAAGAAAATTGTCTGTGTTGCTTTTCTTCATTTTTTGTTTAATACACACTATAGTATGTGTAGATGCTGGTTAAATTATATGTTTTGCTACGAACTGTTTTACGAAAACAAAGCAAAATTAGCAGTGCTTCAAGGTTTGCAAAATACTTTAGCCGCTGGAAGCTTTCAAGTTGCACGTTACAGAGCCTAGCGATTTTTTATCTTGCTTTTGTACTAGCTGCGTCGATGAAAATTTATTCTGACAGCTAAAGCTGTTGTTTTCTCATATCAAGTTTGTATAGATTACGACCATTATCCAAATAACTCTCTCCCTGGTGTTGCTGTAACAGTTGTCAATTTACTCTGTGAAAAATCAATACGCCTGCTATCATAATTACTGCTTGCTTTGGAGTTCAGACACATCGAGGAAAACTATCGCTTGGTTTAAGTTCGCTCAAGAGAGGTTGTAGTTCTTGGATCGATAAGATAGTCTGTCGAGGTGTAACTTCACAAAGGTGGACAGAATCAAAGGCGAAAACAGGCCGGGAGGGTTGTTCTTAAGTGAGGTAATAACATAACAGAGAGGGATAAATCATTCCCATTCCCAGTCCGGGCATTAATTAGACAGGTTAATGCGAGCCGACGCCCACCAATATTACATGTATTACTGCCAGCTATTTTAAGGTTTAAGCTTTCCGTCTTGGAAAGGTAGCCAGTCTTATTTAGAGTATTAGAAGATTGAGGAAATTGTGATATGTTAAAAAAGATTATTATAATAAACAATAATATTTGATAGAAAGAGAGAGGGGAAGAAAGAGGAAGAGAGAGAGAGGGGTGGGGAGAAGACAGGGGAGAGAGAGAAATCTGGTTGGTAGTCAAAGCACTTTCGACAATTTACTTAGCAAGTAAACGAAGGTATATAGATATATCGCTTTTAGAGAAACAGGACGGAAAGAGGCCAAGTAAGTCTGACTGAAAATATACCAAAGAGTAAAAACTCATGTGGCAGCCGGTCTAACACAACAGTATGTAAAACAGCAAACAAGCAGTCAAACAGTCAAACCAACGAGAAGTCAATAAAACAGAGATGATGATGATAAACCAGAGAGATCGTGATAAAACAGAGAGATGATGGTAAAACAGAGAGATGATGATGATGATGATGATGATGATGATGATGATGATGATGATGATGATGATGATGATGATGATGATGATGATGATGATGATGATGATGATGATGATGATGATGATGATGATGATGATGATGATGATAAAACAGAGAGATGATGGTAAAACAGAGAGATGATGGTAAAACAGAGAGATGATGGTAAAACAGAGAGATGATGGTAAAACAGAGAGATTGTGATTAAATAGAGATATGATGATGATGATGATGATGATGATGATGATGATGATGATGATGATGATGATGATGATGATGATGATGATGATGATGATGATGATGATGATGATGATGATGATGATGATGATGATGATGATGATGATGATGATGATGATGATGATGATGATGATGATGATGATGATAAAACAAAGATGGCGATAAAAGAAAGATGGTGATAAAACATAATTGGTGGTAAAACAGAGATGATGACAAAACAGAGAGATAATGGTGATAAAATGGCGCTTGATTAAAAAAAACAGTTAGCCGCTGACAGCGTTTATTCTCAGGTTAGTCAATAGACTTTTGAGAGAAAGATATCTCCAAATATTTCAGTTGACCAACAAATTTATCTACTAGATCTAATTGTGTCAGACTTCTTTATCTATCGTAACTTTCTCCCAACCTGCCTATTTATCTATTGAACTTTCTCCAAACCTGTCTATTATCTATTTAACTATCTCAAAGCCTATTTATCTATCGCGCTGTGTATTATCAATCAAACTGTTTCCTAACCTGTCTATTTATCTATCGAACTGTCTCCAAATCTGTTTATTTATCTATGTCACTGGCTATTCAACTAAAACATTGAAGACAGAAACTGGAGTTGGAATCAATACCAACACATCGATAACATTAGATCTTGCTTTCGTTGCATATCAATATGTGTTGACAGTTCAAACAAAGTATCGCATTCCTAAACATTGATATCGGTGTGAGCTGAAAATGATGTATGATTTATGTGTGGGAGGGATTAGGAAATAAACATGGATAGAGTCAGAAAGAGAGAGAGAGAGAGAGAGAGAGAGAGAGAGAGAGAGAGAGAGAGAGAGAGAGAGAGAGAGACAGACAGACAGAGACAGAGACAGACAGACAGATAGACAGATGGACACACGTGCGTTTAAAGATATAAAATTGAAGTTTTAAAATAAATGTTGTGGAATACTTTAATGGCTAAATTTGAAATATTGTTGAAGTAATGACGTCTTTAACACATAAAAAGAAAGCCTCAAAAAGCGTAACAATTTCGTTTAGAATGGTTTATTTTGCAAGGTAATTGGTGTTTTGTCTAGGGCAAGCTAACTTTGGAATAACTGAGCTTATCTGGAATAAGAAAGCCTGCTACCCATTTCATCTCAATACAGCAACAACGTATAAAGTTGCATAATTTAAAACAATTTTTTAACCATCCAACATCACATCTCTTTGCCTAATGTTAAATGAAACAGTCGGTTCGAAACTTTATTCCAATGCAAAGTGTTTCTTTACAGCAATATTATGCTAGAAGTAATAGTATCATCATTGTGGTTCCGATGTTTCAAAATTATTCAAAACACGGTGAATAGCTTAGAACGTTTAGTTGAAGTATTATAGCAGTTAAAAGAACAAAACTAGTGAAATATATTTAAGAAGCGGCAGCATCAAACCGTACTCTGGAGAAAATCCAAGATTGATAGCTTTCGCAGCGAATCTCCGACACATTATTGAGTTTTGTTTTGGCTAGAAATCCTCCATCTTCACAAAAAGAAATGGTTTTCACAGCAATGCAATTATCTTTGAGAGCTGTCAGTTCTAAGGTTTCGGCCTCAGCTTTAGATCGCTGTTAATGTTATATCACAGAACGATGTATAGTTTAAGCGAAGAAAAATAGTTGTACAAATTTTGTCGGGAAATCTTGGCTCGCTTTGAAGGAAATAATATTAAATATCATAATTTTAAAATCAATTTCTCCATCTATATCCTGAAGCTTTTTCTGCAACCACGGTAGAGTAAGCTTTCAAGTGTATTTTTATGGAGCTAGCGTTCTTTTTTCAATCAAATTTAGTTTTATTTGTTGAAATTACAAAGAAAACTATCGAAGAGATGTGCGCAAAGTAGGACATTACTTCACACTTCATTTCTGCATGAATTTCACACTGGAGATAATTTTAAAATCAATTTCTCCATCTATATCTACGAGCATTTTCTTGAACCTTGGTAGAGTAAGCTTTCAAGTGTATTTTTATGGAATTATGCGATATATTATTGCAGCGTAGTCTTATTAAATAACTTTTTATTTTTATTTGTTGAGATTACAAACAAAAGTATCGAAGAGATATGAGCAAAGTAGGGGATTATTTCACACCTAATTCCATTTGATTTTCATACTGGAGATAATGATATCGATATAAACAGAATATTTTTTACAAGGTATTCATTTTTATTTTATCTTGAAACAGCTGAGCTCAATAAAACCATAGAAAGATATTAATTTTTGTTTATGTAAAAATTCCCCATTCTCCTTTTGATCTGTTATTAGACCGATAACCGTTCATAGGAGAAGACGGTTATGTTTGCGTTGTTTTTGGCTATCTAGTCTTTTTTTACTGGAATCAATCTACACAAAGACAACCTACAACTTCTCATTTCCTAACTTAAATCCTCACGCTCAAATGAAGCGTCGGAAACAACACTCCCAGTGACTCATTATAATTTACTCGCATGATTATCTTATCCAATGTAGGGGAGACCGGGGTAAAAAGTCACATGGATACATTTTCTGACTGTGTGACTTTTCACCCCAGTGCGTGTGACTTTTGACCCGGGCCCGGGGCAAAAAGTCACAATTTGAGTAGACATTTTTGGTGGGTGTTTTTGTACTTTAGTAAACACTTTGTGATTTTAATTTGGTGTAAGAATGTTATAGGACTATTTCCCTTTTCATCATAACAAAAATTAGGTATAATTCTTCGGTCACATCTGAGTTGAAGGCTAAAAAAGTGGATTTTGTGACTTTTTACCCCGGTCTCCCCTATTTTTTTTTTAACAATTCTCCCAGTGATCTCATTATAATTTACTCGTATGATTATCTTATCTAAAGTACATTGTAAATAACAAAATCTAAACTATTGACGTTGTCCTTCATATGCCTTCATACATTTTCATATGTCTTTATATGTTTCCATATTATGTCTTCGTATGTCTTTGTATGTTTTCATATGTCTTTATTATGTCTTCACGAGTCGTTTTTACATCGCTGTGCGTGTATCGCAGATGGACATAACTTCTCTGCCCCTCATTTATTCTCTTTACTACTACTACTACTACTACTACTACTACTACTACTACTACTACTACTACTACTACTACTACTACTACTACTACTACTACTACTACTACTACTACTACGACTACTACTACTACTACGACTACTACTACTACTACTACTACTACTACTACTACTACTAGTAGTAGTAGTAGTAGTAGTAGTAGTAGTAGTAGTAGTAGTAGAAGTACATGTACATGTACTATGTTTCTAGCAGTTACTATTGCTACCTTTTAAGCTCAAGGTGTCACCCGCCATAATCTTTGACGCTATTTTCAGCGGTAGTTTCGAGGCCCATATCTTAAGCAATCTATCACAACTGTCTCGTTACGACTGGTTTACGACTATTAGGACCATCAAACACGGGGCTTCGCTTTTTCCTACGAGATTTTATTGTTATGAAACGCGCCATCAACCACTTCATAATGATACAACATTAAACTTTATCTTACCATGCTATCAATGATCACAAAAACTTTGAAAACAGTTTACAGTTGTCTTAAGGCGAAGGTAAAGAAATAAATACCTCTGTGTCATTTCTTTATAAGCATACATCACTAATACTTTTCTAAAATGAAATACGAAACTAATGCTTCATCCACTTCATTGTCCATAATAAGCGTTTTGTCTTTCTCTGCTACCTTCTCATCTGATTTGAAAATGGTTTCATTAACTGAATATCTTCACAGCTTTGTTTGTTTTGTTCCTTTGCAAGATTTCTCACACGAATCAGTAGGATCAAGAATCTGCGGTATGGAATCTCATTCCGAGTTGATTTCTTGATGTTTAGATTGAGCTGGAGAGGGTTGGGGGGTTGGGAAAGAGTTAAAGAGGGAGGGAGCAGATAGATGGATAGATAGGGGCAAGTGAGAGAGAGAGTAAGTAAGAGAGAGGGAAAGGGTGTAGAGATAGGGTGAATGAGAAAGAGAAAGACAGAAGGGGTGAATGAGAGAGGAAGGAAGAAAGAGAATAATAGAAAAATAAGAGGAGAAAGAAGAAAAAAAGGGAAGAGGGAGAACAGAAAGTGAAAGAGAGCTAGACAGAATTAGTGAGTGAGAGAAAGGGAGAAGGAGAAATAGAGAGAAACAGATATTGAAGAGAAAGAGTGGGAGAGGGAGAGATACGTATCTCCTTGTAGTATGTGTCAAACCTGTGTGTTATAAAACTACGATCTCCCCTTATCTTTTCTAATGTCACAGCAATACTTAGATAGACAAACACAGCCTTACAACGTGAAAGGCCTGTTATTATACTGTGGCGTTTATCAATCAGTAAAGCAAATAACAGAAGTGCGGAGACTTGCATCGGACTCCCAACACTGGACAAACTTTCAATGTGACCTAGATCTGATGGGTCAAGCATAAAGGGCTTTGATTCTTTCTTAATGTATACGTACATGTACCAATGATGCTCTTTATTTTCTTTTTTTTTTTCACAGACATTTTCTCTCTTTATCTTTATCTCGACCTTAACACTGCTTCGCTTAATAAGTATGTCTGTGTATCTGTCTATCTGTTTGTCTGTGTGTGTAAGTATCTCCTCTGTCTTTCCCTGTCTCTCTATCTCCTTCTATTTCTCTCTGTGTCTATGTTTCTGTTTGATTGTTCTGTATTTCCCTCTATGTATCTATCTATCTCTCTATCTATCTATCTATCTATCTATCTATCTATCTATCTATCTATCTATCTATCTATCTATCTATCTATCTATCTATCTGTCTATTTATTATCTATCTATCTATCTATCTATCTATCTATCTATCTATCTATCTATCTATCTATCTATCTATTTATCTATCTATCATCTTTTTGTTATTAGCATTTCTCGTCACTTTCTGTGTGCTATGTCAGTCTGTTTATCTGTATAAGTCTATAGATCTTTTCTTTATTTATGTATTTCTCTTTCTTTCCCTCTATTATGGTCTCACTTCTCTATCTCTCTCGTTCTTTGTTTATCCGTATATTTACCTATCAAATTTTCCAAATAAATATCAGTCTATATGCCTGTTTACAAAATATTATTCGTGTCTTTTCTCTTCCCTTTCGTCTCCGCACGCTTCGCTTTTCCTTTCAGCCTTTACCTAAAATATCTAACTCTCCTTTCACCTAATTAAACAGCCTAAAAATGATCACCTGTGTTTCTTAGACGTCAATATGATTATTATGTACAACCCCACGCCATTATCCCTTACCAATCGATAAGATCATGTTTACTAATGGTCACGATACAACCTGTCGCGATTAGGAAGTGTATGTAAGAAACCTTACAACAAATCCTTAGGGAATGATTAAAAATATTTCGAAAAGCTCACATACAGAAGCTTTAAGGCTGACAGACACGCAGACTTAAAAAAACGGATGACATACATCTTACAGTAAAATTTAAAAGCATAAATCTTTGAGTTAAGATAGATGATTATTAGGAATGAAATTTTGTAAACAGTTTATCACACTTTCTTGGAAGGCATGATAGATGTTCAACATGATGAGACATCATTTTTTCTCTTTTGCAGACTGGAATAAGCCGCAACAATCAGCATTGCTCAATCCTCTTGCATGATGAGCCAACTTGAAACTACAGCAAATACCATGTCTTCTTACTACATGTAATTATCTCCGTAAGAGGAATGCTTTCAAAGTCAGACCTGTGTTCATACAGGAAAATGAAGAATTATTTTTTGAAGATACGACCATATTCGTACATGTATCGAAACGACATCAAACGGCAGTCGGCGAAGACGATTAAACCTCAGGAAGTTAAGAGACGTGTAACAAAAAGAGCGAGGTTCGTTCTATCTCTCTCTCTCTTTCTTTCTCTCTCTCTCTCTCTCTCTCTCTCTCTCTCTCTCTCTCT
>RQTK01000257.1:122799-137945 GCA_003991915.1 Elysia chlorotica
CTCTCTCTCTCTCTCTCTCTCTCTCTCTCTCTCTCTCTCTCTCTCTTCCAGTGATAAAAGTTTGAAAGCAACATTAAATGACATCTTAAATATCGAGTACGGAATTTTTCTTTAATAATTTTGTTATGATAACTGTTTCTTGAGATGAAGAAAAATGGCAAGCAGAAAAAGGAAAAATTTGATATCCGGAGGGGGATATGAAGAAAAGTGTATGAAGCTTTGTGTGTATGTGTGTGTGTGTGTGCGTGTATGTGTGCGTACGTTTTTTATCTGTCTATATATCTATCTCTATATCTATCTATCTATCCATGTATCTATCTATGTCTCTCTGCGTGTATGTGTGCGTACGTTTTTTAACTTCATGAAAATGTTGAAAAATGCATAAAACCAAAATAAAACGGTTAAAACTCTAACAGTAACTTTTATTTGCTCTGACCAAAGTGGTTATGAAAACATGCTTTCTATCTTTTAAGCGCACTATCAAGATTTATTCAGAACACTAGGAAAAATGCCTATAAATTGCTGACTTTGGACCAACCAAACCCTCTAGCTATGGACCAAAGAAAATAATTTTCTCTTTTCAATAATGTCCACCAATCCATAAGAATAATATTAAACGAAATCAGCCATTCCTGTTACTGCGGCAGTTTTCCGATAAGCGTCTGTTTTTTTGAAATTCAAAGCAGATTGATTTAAAAAAAACAACAGATTACAACAGCTTACAGAACAATACCTAATATTGCTTAGTGAATTGGTATAGGTGGTAGAGCGTTGGTACCCCAATGATTAGGTCCCCGGTTTGAAACGTGTGGTCAGGAAAATGTGTTTGTTCGATTTCGTCCCTATTGTTGGTTCGGTAACGGTATAATGTGACCGGCTGAGATAAGAGACCAGGTATTTCCGCACTGTCTCCTTGTGGTAGTATCTAAAATGTCCGACGTTTGTCTTGGGACTCGTTCACGATATAGCCTTTCTGGTCACGTTGAACATAACCAATTCACCCACTCTCTCCCTTAAAAAAAAAGATCAATGACGAAGAGTAGTCTTTACTTAGACGGCAGTGTAAGTATATAGTTCATTACCCCATTTTATACGTAGACTTGGTGAATATTGTTCACTTGCGGCATAGGCACAACGTCGCGGTAGCTAGCAACTCGCCATAAGCCTTCGAATTCGTTTCGAATTTTTTTTTTATCTTAAGGCGAGTTGTAAGCTCACAGCAACGTATACTTATGACCATATTGATTAAACTTTTTTGGAAGAAGAGCACAACATTTTAGTGGATGTAGTAATGTATTCTGTCATGAAAATGACATTTGTCAGTTTATTTTTCAACTGTCTATACAATTAAATTGTTTTCAACGATGTTGACGTATGTAATGATCTGAACAGTTCACTCAATCATTGTACAAAAAAATTCTCATTTAATAACTTAAAATTTGGTCGTGTTTTCTTATTATTCCATATGTATTTTTCTTGTTTACTTTTCATAATTTCTTTTATGAATTGTCATTCATTTCATTTGTTTAAATATTTATTTTTTGTTATTATTAAATGAAAGCATGACTTCACCATAAAGTGAACCTAAACAATAATAAACGCCTTTTAAAGAAGACACCTTATTATATCCATAAGCACTGTTCATTATAACAGATGTGACACAAAAAAATGCAAGCGATAAATATACAGAATCGTGGAAACAATTGTTTGTTGTCTAACATGCATTTAATCATCAAACAAGAAGCAATTCTAAACACCTAAAAAAGGAAAATGGTCTTTCAAACGTGAAAGAAAATAAATCACATGGAAAATATAGATATCAGAATGAAAAAGACTTAACACGTTAAAGATAATAAATTACATGAAAAATATAAATATTTTGCTTCTATCTCAATTCGCCCATCGCCTCTTAAAATCTCATCCCTAAACATTCATAGGATGTTTGATTTCTGGTTTCTGGTTTGGTTTCTTCAGGTTTGGTTTGCTTTTCTTATAGATTTCTTGACGAGACAATAAATACGCTTTTGTCTTGCATTAGAAATCGATATAAAAACGACTAATAGATTGCAAACAATGTGCAGCATAAAAAATGATTTCAGGGTCAAATATACATTGAGTCATTGTGAAACCGGGAGCACAATTAAATTTTAGACACATTAATAGCACAAGTTCATCCTTAGGCAATATCATAAAAACAGATTGCAACAACAAGAATGAGTTTTCCACTTCATTGTGCAGCGTGTCCAGCCACACGTTCGCTTTATTCTTTTCTCCACTTTTGATTAAAAAACAAGAGTTTGACCAACCAGGCCTGCAGGATTCTTCTCCGTACTCCTCAACAAACAGTCTTTTATTGCTTTGTTGTTTGTTTTTTGTTTGTTTTTTGTTTTTGTTTTTGTTTTCTGGTTTGGGGAGGTGTGTATTGCCTTATGGATTC
Source organism: Elysia chlorotica (assembly GCA_003991915.1). NCBI lineage: Eukaryota > Metazoa > Mollusca > Gastropoda > Plakobranchidae > Elysia > Elysia chlorotica. The sequence continues at coordinate 125,237 of RQTK01000257.1, forward strand.
GCTTGTTGTGAAATATCGTTCCTCTAATTGACAGTTGATTGAAGATACAAAAAATACAAACCTTTCTCCATTGTTGTTTGCCGCATATATTCTATGAGCACTCATGGATTCCTTTGTTTCTCACGCTGTTGTCTCCAAGTTTTTGAATCCATATCTCCATTACATTATTTAAGTCTTTTTGGGGAAGCATATTAATCGCGCTTCACAGAATGCTTTATCAGTTGAATGAAAACATTTTGCCGCTGCATTTAAAAAAAAGATAAGGACGAACAATATCTCTCGAAAGCGCTGGAAAAAAACGATTAATGAACACAGCCTGAACGCCGAAAGAAAAAAAGGGTGGGTTGGGGTTTTTAGGCATGGGGTGGTTCCTGATTCTAAACGTGTACGCTCTCATGGGCAGGCAGCTGAACATCACGAGGCGATGACAATGTGCAGTGTCAATGCAAACCATTATGTTCTATTACCCGAACCAGGGGCCATTATTAAGTGCCATGTCACTGCGACCTCTTCAGTCAAGGAGACTGTGAAACTCTGATAGATGATAACTTAGGACACGATTCGGTATCGAAACAAATGGAGCAACACAAAGGGAAAACAAGTGTAACAAACAAATACAAAATCAGATAAGGGGCAAATAAAGATTAATGATCGGCAAGGTTTAAAAAGTGACTGTGAAGACCTGCAATGCATAATAAAACAAACAGAAAAACAATGAAGTGAAGTGGGAACAAAAAAGGAGAGAAGTAGAAAAAAACATCTTGAAATTGATGTAAATGTAAAATATGTAAAAGGTGGATATTGGTATAGGCTGAGTTTTTTTTATTGCGGCACGCATCACCGTATATTGTGGCCATGGTGTTCTAAGACAGTTAATACATTATTCTAGTGGCAACGATGACTCGTTTATCTCTCTGAGTGATGATGATGATTGTGCATTAAATGGTTGGTTAAAATGAAGGGTATATACAGCAGTTTGAAAGATCCATGGGAATATCACAGATTATCACCGTTAAATTTTATTATACACATCAATGTCCTTGAGATACCTTAGTAGGCGTTGTAGGCTATCATAAATAAAATTAATATGCTCTCTAATGGTTAAAAGAAATATGCTCTCTAACGTTTTCGAAGCCAGGTGCAGATTTCTCTCACGGTGAAAAAGCGGGCAGTTAACCAGAATGTTACTTATGGATGATTGACAGTTGAAGGTATGGCACCGTGAAGGCTCTTCACCCTCCAGTAGGAAGGCGTGGGTAAGATGAGAATGTCCACGTCGGACTCGATCGAGTACCACCTCGTTTCGTCTTGTAGCCTGAGACACTCCTGCCCAGTGACTTAAATGTGGTTGAACACAATAATTATAGTTTGTTTTGTGTCAGGTTATTCCATCGCGCTTTCCAGATTTCAATAAATAAACGTTTGTTTAATTGGCTTTGCATCTGATGCAGGTATCTGCACCTGAGTAATTCAAGTTCGAGTCCGATCTTGGCGAGCTCATCAGTCGTTTCATTTCGCTCAATTCCAACATGAACATTGGCATAGAAAAGTCAAGATGCACGCCCAACATGTGTAAAGATAATTCATAATATAACTATCAGTATCATTCAAAACTAGACCTTGGCTTGGCTTGGTTGACTTATTTTTCGTTAAATCGATATCGCTATCCAAGGCACCAGTGGTTCTTGAAAACTCCGGACAGAATGATGAATTTCAGCCAACTTAGACTCTGAAAATGAACGAAAATTATTTGAAGTTAGATTTTGTATTTCATGCATTTCAGCACAGTAACGATAATAGTGTGGCTATAGTGTCTGGTTAATACAGTACACTAGTTATGGTGTATTTCATGTATTAGTAAAAAAAAACAAATAGAAGTGAATTGATAATGAACTTTTTAGCGTTGATGCAGAATCGGAGGAATGGTCAAATCATTCATGTAAAACAATGGCAAAAGATACACGATGCTGTGGAATGGAATCATCTCTGGAGTTCTTTGTAATTTTTTAAGTGACAACCAACAAGAGTTCACCTAGACAGCGATGCAAGGGGTCCTAAGTAACCTAAGGGTACGGCACCAAAGTTTTTGTATACCTCTGGGTAAAAAGAGATGCAGCGTTACAACAAAACTACAAATACAAAAGATATGTGATATTAATTAGTCGAGATGAACGTTTTCTTCCAAGTCTGTCTGAGAATGGAATTTTTAAAATTATAAGTAAATAATAAATAGCGATTTAAATTATTTTGAGGTGGGGTGGAGGAGGCGAAGAGAATGCATGGAAAAGACCAGTCGGCTGCAGAGAAGCCAGGAAAATAATATAAGAGCTCCTGTAAGAAAGTATAAATATAATATATATAAATATATAAATATTGGCATGTTTAAATATTAGAAAGACGTACGAGTCCAAGGGCAGAATACACAAACATGACGTAGCTGACGTCTCGACGTTAGCCTTTTTATTTTTATATTGTTCAGACGAGACGTTTGTGCATTCTACCCCAAGTCTCTGAAATAAAGGAACACATATAAAATGGTGAGTGAAACAGTCTGAGGCAAAAATCTGAATCTAATGAGTTGAACACATGGATGGTGGACGCCGTACGGATTATGGGGTTTGCGACCTATTGTGCACAAAGATGTTTGATGACTTTTGCGTAGAGCTTTGGGAATCCATTGTGTAGGATTTTTGTGATAAATTTTAAACCGTGATGAACGAGTATTATTCTAAAACAGAGAGTGTTTGTCTGTTTTCAGTCGAACTAGAGATTTGTTCCGTTATTTAAAAACCGCATCCCCTGGTGTGAGAAAAATGGATGAAACGTGGGGAAATTGGAGTTTGTACTTAGAGCGCGTTTGTACAGTAACGGCTTTATCATTCTGTCGTCGAGTTTCAAATATCCATTTTTCTTCGTTTCAGCCTATGTTGAGCGGAATCCGTTTTCAGTGGGGGTGAGGGGCGGGGTGAAAAATTAGAGATGGGCCTGGCCTTCCAAAAACACGGAAACAGCCTTCTCAATCTTTCATTCATCGTCACGCACGCCAAATAATACAGACATAGCGCACAGAAAGACAGAGCACACAGACGCACAGGCTCGCAGAAAAACTGTACAAGCCACAACGCTCTGGTTTTTGTTTCGTTTTTGTTTGTTTTTTGCCTTTTTTGCTTTTTTTTCTGTTCCTGTCGTTGCTCTTTTAGGAAAGTCTTTTCCCCCGATTTCATCTTGATTTCTGTGTTTCAGGCCAGAGCTTCTGGTAAAGGAGTTGTGGAGGAAGAGACTTTAGTGGGTTCTCAGTGGTCGCATTGTAAAGCACTCGCCTTGAAATAAGAGGCTTTCTGATTTTAATAGCCGGTCTTTTTTTTCTTCTTCTTATTCTTCTTTCTCCATTCTCCCCACCCCCCCTCTCTCTCTTTCATCTATTTATCTAACATTTAAAGATAATAATGCAAAAGATGAAAGAAAATGCACACAGACAAATGATGATTTTGAACAGGTGACTTATTCCACAACCGCGAGAAGGAAATCTTTTTATATCGGTAGGCTATGTGGTTTTATTATTTTCTACAACATGTATTGAAAACAAAACAACAACATAATATTTTTGAAAAAACCGCGGCATTCAGCTGGGGCATAGTTTAAAGCTATGTGTTGAAAATGGATGGTTACCTTTGTTTGTTATTTGTTGAGTTGAAACTGTGAAGAACAGAAACTTGATTATTGGGTAATAAGGTTATGTCAGTTCATCAAGAGTTGCGGGACATTGTTAGAACTTAGAAGACATGGAATCTAATGGGGCTGACCTCTTTCTCACAAAAGTCACGTGATGCTTGTAAGTCGGCTAGTGCAAATAGATATATTAAAATAGATCTATGCTCTAGCCCAATCAGCAAATTGTTTACCCAAAAAAAATACAACTATCACGAATTTTTTTAACGTTTTTTTAGAGAAAGAGGTCATCCCCATTAAGGTTCATGTTAGCTCTCCAACATGGGGAATAAGTTATCATCATTTGGGCGGCTTAGAAAACACCAGTACCAAGCGGGTAAACGGATTTTGGTTCAAATTTTTATTTAAATGCACTATGACAGTTTGCTTGTTGAACATCTTTTTGCGTAATCTCATTCATTATAGGGAGAAAATTTAACTCTACTGAGTCTCAGTGATTTTACCAGCAATATTCATGAAATAGCACTACTTTAGGATGTTCCCCTAAATTCTTATGTTTTTAACAAATAACGATAGAATAAAAGTTTCGTAGAAATGAAACTTCGCCTTTTTATCTTTCTATTAAAAGAGCTATATCCACCGCGTATACGTACGCTATGTGACTCCGTGGAATTAAGTTCTCATTAAGAAGGCGAAACCGTAAGTGTGGGAAGTATAGAACCTCTTATCTGCCTTCAATGAAAATAATTTTACTCACAACACGATGGTGTCTGCCAATGGCAACAACCTCTTACATTTCTTTTAAAGAATCTAAAATTATGATAATCACGATATTAAGAATAATAAGTTTAAGGTTATCTAAAATAATTGACTTTCATGTTTGATAAGTGGAACATTCTAACATTTTTTTGTGGTTGTAAACGAAAACGTTTCCATTTAGTCATGCGAAATGGATTTAAGCTAAGCTGTAGTGTCATGTTATAGGTGATCGTGTTTTCTTCTATGTCTTGTATGAGAGAGACTGGTACAGGTTCGATTTCAATACAACCTGTTTGATCTGAACAATTATTGAAAAGGATCAATCACACAGTCGACGTTTTTTGGTTGGTTGGTTGGTTGATTGTATTTTGTTCTTTTTTTTTTTTTAGTTTCTCTTTAAAGGAAGGCAACAAGAAGTTTGCAATCGCGAGGGAAGGGATTAGGCAGTTTGAAAGTGAAAGGGTAAACTATATTTTTTTTTTAAGAAAGAGAGAAAAAAAGCAGAGTATGGCCCTCTTTCATGAATTTGTTGTGTTATTCAGAGATCATTTTTAGGAAAACGGCTATAAATGTTTCAGTGTGTGTGTGTGTTGGTGTATATTTGCAATTATGTGTGTATAGGAGAGGTTGGGGAGGAGATACTGAGCTGCCAATTTCAAGCCAAAACATACTTTATTTTCACACAATGTTTCCTTTCATAATGTTCTTGCCAATATTATTACTTGCACAGTTCGTTCTGAGGCTGTGTTGGCAGGCTGGTCTCAGTCACAGAAGATACAGACCAGCAGCAGGCAGCTGCCCAGGAAGTGCTCGGCACAGAGCCTGGGTGTGGTGACTGTTGTGACTGACACTCCAGATCATTGCGCCATCACTGTGGCCAACCCAGACCTCGGGCTACACACCACAGGACCAGTAGGGCGAGTAAGGTGTCCAGCCTGAGAGGTCACATGGACGAGACAGATTCAGAATCCAATTGGAGGCCTACTGCTAGGCCTAGTGCCTAGTCTTAGCAGTCAGTCAGCAGTCATGTTATTATGTACGCTTAGTGTCCAGCCCTTCTCGGTAGTTCTCACTGGCACACAGCGCCACAAGCCTGTCATTATTGAGGGGTCGAGTGGAGGGGACCCCTAATGAGATGTCACAAAAGAATTAAGCGCCTCACTATGAGAGCAGGTTCAGTCAGCGATGTTGTAGAGACTGGTTGTTGTAGCTTTGAAGCCTTACCTCCATCTTGTCAAGGCCCATTCACAGTGCTGTGAAGATTGGCCACTGAAATCTTTTTTCTGTGTTAGGTCAGGCCAATGCGATCTAAACAAACAATAAACACCGGCAGTCTGCTGTAGTGTGGGCCTAGTCTAGAACACTGCTATAAAAGGACATGGCAAATTTCGAGAGTTCTTTATGACAATGTACAAGGTGGCAAAGTAAAAAAGCCACTGTAGCCTATTGATAATCAATTGAGCCCTATATTTGTAAACACAGCTTCGGATTTTGTGTGGGTTGATGAGTTGGACAAAATATGCCTTTTGCCTACCACTTTGTAATCATATATTATTCTGAAATCCCAACCAAAGCTAAGCCATCTACTAGGGATTTGGCCATCGAACACTTTAACCCAACTTGCACTACACCTCTTGGCAATTACTGAAAACTCTTTCAATTGGGGAAAAAAGGAAAATGTCTTATCTTCTCATAGAAAAAGCCAGTTTAAATAGTTATGGGTCTTCAATGAAGAAGAACAACAATGATGATAATAATAATAATAATAATAGTACTATTTGTCCATAAAGCGCCTTCTGTTGTAACAAAAGTTATACTTAGATTACTCAAAATAGATTTCACTTAATAACAAGCAAATATAAAAGCTGCTTCAAATTAATAGAGAACATATGTGTACTTGTAAACTAATATATTTTGAGAATGCGCAATCTGGTAATGACAAAAATATTACAGGGATACAGCTGTGCAGCAACTTAGTACAATGTATGTATATAAATATTATAAACATGAACAGTACAAACATTAGAAATTATGGCAGCTATACAAATACAATCGACACTAAAATATACCCATTACTTAAAACAAACAAGAGGGTTCTGTAAAGCTAGAATGGTTTTTTCCTTATATTTACCACCGAGAGCATAAGTGGAATGAGTGCTTTGTTTCCCTGTTGACTCTCTATTGGCGTAGTAATTGAAGAGCCAGACAAATTACAGTCCGTAAGAGTTCTCTATAGGGATGGATTCTGTGAGTCGACCGCCCTTTCGGGATATCATTAAACCCATTTAATGGTGATTAGTTCCAATGTGATCGAAATAACGAAAAGTAGTTTTTTTAACCGTTTGCTTCTAGATCTAAAGAGGAAGGGGTTGTTAGGATAAATAGAAAGGGAGGGGGAGAGAGAGAGAAGGGGAGAGAGAGAACACCAGTCAGGCACAAAATGACTTTTAAAGAAAAAGAATGTACGATCAGTTTCTATGCGATATAATAAACTAAACGAAATTTACTGTAAGTCGACAGGAAACGTACTTATGACTTTTAATGGGTTTTTTTACTTTCATTTTATGGTTGCCTTTTTAGAGCGGTACTTTAAAAAGCTCTACAAATACCATTAGAATGTAAAGCACTTGCAAAACTGTGGTATCTACTAATTTTGTCAAATTGAAAAACATGCTTTTAAAATTTTTTAACGACTATTTCTATTTGTCCATAATTCACTCATTACTCTCTTATATTCGTAAAACGAGATTAAATTCTTTTTAGATATGCACTGAAATATTTCAATCGATTAAGATAGTATAAGACCAAACATATCTTAGTTCCAGTTGTGCATTCAGAATGCAGTAGTGTCGATGTCGACAAGAATGTAAACTTTGTTTCCGTCGTGATATCCTCAACCCAGCGATTCTAAATTCCCAAATGTCAGCCATAATACCTGGCTCTACATAATTAATTTTCTTCTACTCTAGTCAGGTTTCAGACGAATAGCCTCAAGACAATTCCACGCAATGTGGTTGTGTGTGTGTGTTTTAGCGTTTGTCCTGTTGTCTGTTTGCCTTCCTTTTTCTGACCATTGCGCCCTCGCTGTCTCCAATTACATTCCTAGAGTCCCTTCGCTTCAGGGGGGTAAATTAAAACCTATGAATAAAAATTATAATTAACGTTTATATTATGGTCATAGCTAACATTCATGCGGTTAAGGTTTCACAGGTTTGAGTTATGAATGTGTCACTATTCTACCATGACAGAATTATGGTTCTCTGGGTTTGTGTTTGTGTCTTGATTATTAAAGTGGCAGTAAGAGAGTAGTGAAGGCTGTTGTACATGCTGATTATAAATTATACATGTAATATAATTTGTTTTTGTGTAGTGATAGTCCAGGGTTCATTTGTTAGCTTTTTTCGTGTTTATTAATAAAGAAATGTTGAAATTTGGCTCCGTCGCTTTTTGTCTAATCATTTTTTGTTATTTCATTACGTAACATTATCGTTGTTCTTATTGTTCTTCTTGCTGTTATGGCTACTGCAGCTGTCACTGCTTTCAACGTCTCTACTTCCCTGCTATATCCAAACAAATTCGCAATCACAGGCATTCATGAGGGCAGAACTAAGGGAAAATATTCTCCAGTTAAAATTCCAATAATATTGTTTGAACTCTAAACATGTATACATCTGAGGGGAAAAAAAGAAAGCTGGAAATTAGGAAGTAAGACGGTGAAGTAAGAGGGTGAAAAAAGCCCATGTACGCAGGAGATAAAATCTTTAACTTTGTTTTGCATATTGATTTCTGAAGGTGTCCAGATGAAGGTATGTTATGCCCTGGTCGTAAGGGAGGTACATTCACATGATTGTTAATGATGCACACTCACAGTTTGTGAATGCCTGGTTTGTTGGCGCACATGCCTGTAAGGTATAAACACATACATGTACATCTAAACTATACATATTGACTGTAGACAAGAAGGATGCTTCGATGAATTATAGATTGAATGAGGTTGGAGAACACTTTGGTGCTAAGACAAACATGGATGGAGATCTACGAGTAGATCCATAATGATTGGCTGATAAAACCTCCTGAGTGGAATACGAATTTCACACTGTATTCTGTATAATTGTGTTAACGTTTGGAATGCGAAATATTCTGCATCTTTGTGTTCACATTTTATGGTTTTATAGCTTTCGACAAACAGGACAGGTATAATTATGTATAATGTAAGTGGAGCATTTTGAGGGTGGCATACTAACATTTGAAATTGAGAATAATCTGTCTAGTTTGTGTGCGTTAGTATGGAAGAAAAAAAACTATAAACAGGTAGACAGAGAGAAATATTAAAGGAGAGAAAGAAAAAATGAGAGACAGATATGACGGGTAAGAGGCAGAATTTGAATGGGTCTTTTTGGTAGGTTTCGGTGTAAAGAAGTACTGTATGTAGATCTAGTTTTTAAGATGAGGCTGGTATGTTTCATACAAAATTTAATTTGCTGTTCAATTCGTTTGGCCTTGGTCGGAAACCTCAATTCAAAACAAAAATCGTAGTGCACAAAATTATTATCGCAGTAAAATTGTACAGGGAATTATTTGTGTTGAAGCTCAATGTTATTGAAGTACGTGTGTAAGTAAAGATTTGTTTCGTAGATCGCTGCATTACTCGTGACCACTCCAGGTAATTCCTCTGTATGTGTGTGTGTGTGTGTGTATGTGTGTTATCTGGGGGTCTTATCTCTATAGTCGTGCTAGCCTTGACTGGACTCTAATGGGCGTCTGACCTACGAGCCTAAAAGCCTTGTTATGTCTCGTCGTGATTTAGGTGATTTGCTCTATTCGTGGGATGTAATGGAAAGCTTAGGACAACTTATCAAGGGCTTTAGTGAAACCATAGTCTAGTCTCAGTATGCCTTTTCCCTAATTATCTTGCTTCCTCTCTTGTTACCTGTCTCTGTCTTTCTCTCCCACCATTCTATCTATCCTGGTCATTAAACATTCTTTCACCAATTTTCTCTATCTACTTTCTATTTCTCTCCATCTCCCATCTCTCTTTCTCTCATTCTATCTATAGAAGTATTCTATATGATCTCTCTGTTTTCTTGCTTGTGTTTTTATATCTCTTTTCATCTCTCTGTGTTGCTTTATTTTCCTCAGGCTATTAAGAGCCTCCCTCTCCATCTCCCTCCTTCTTTCATTCTTTCTACTCATCTATCTCACTCTTTTTCAGACTCTCTGTTTATACTCTCCCCCCCCCCCCTTTTCCACAAACTCACACATAAGTTTCGCATCAGCAAATACAATAATTATTAAATGAAACTATTTACATTGTTTCAATGGGAACCATGCTGGTGCAAGAATAATTATAATTAGTGAATGTACGGTACATACGTGAAACAGAGAGCGATACAGATACACGTACTGGCTATCGCTGCGTACTTATTGTTTTCCCTCTCAGGTTGCATTCTCAGTGTGTGAATGTAAGATGTATTTGTTGCTGGCACCACATCAGAATGACTACACAGAAACTGCATTTATACTTTATTCGCCTTTATACTATGCATCTTTCAGGATAAAAACCACTGTTTCTTTCCGGAGCTCAAATTTTGAGCAGTTTTGTGGGAAAAGGGGGAATGGGAAAGGGGGAAAAGGAGGGGGGTCGGGGGTGTTGTTATAATCTTTATTTATTTCTCATGCTGTTGCTGTTTATCGTTTTACATAAATCATTCTGATTATAATGGATGTGCTCGTCTTGTGACCTTTCTCCTCCTCATTTTCCTCCTATTTCTTCGTCTTCTTCTGTTCTGCTTTTTCTCTTCATCCTCGTCCCCCTCCTTCTCCTTTCTCTCCTTCTCCTATTCTTTCTTCTCCTCCTCTTCTTTCTCCTCCTCTTCTTCTTTCTCCTCCTCCTCTTCTCCTCCTCCTCCTCCTCCTCCTCCTCCTCCTCCTCCTCCTTCTCCTCCTTCTTTCTTTTTTTCTTAGATTCCTTTTTTTATTACTAAATCTTTGTACTGTTTTTTTTTTTAACGTTATTTTTCGAGTAATTTTTTACTATGAGAACAGTGTTTACGACTTTCACCATTCTTTTTCAAACGAACTTGTGAATAACGTAGAGCTACAAAACGCTCCAATAAAACAAAACTAAAACTGCTGAACACATGAACTGAACGCTGACTTTAAAACGCAGGTAAGGGGCCCAAAAAGAAGCGATTAAGCCAGGAAGTAATAAAATATAAATGTCTCAGTTGCTGTATAAATCGCAACTTAATGTCTAAAAATGAATCATTGTTGTTGTCATATTTATGGCTTTGTTTTTGCTTGCATACAAGGAGATTGTGAAAATGTCACAGATTTAATTTCCAAGCTTTGTGAATTTTTATCTCACCAACACAAACAGAAAATATGTGTGTATGACCTTCGTCTTATTTAAAAACAAAATGGCTGTCTTTCTTTCAATGAGGTGAGGATACCAAGAGTTACAGAACTTAGCGAGACGACGTAGCTCGTTAAATTAATAAGAAGACTGAGCAATGCTAAACTGTGCGCCTTATACTACACTTTAAAATATATATATATATATTTAGTGCGCAAAATGAATTTGGTGTTTTTTTTCGCGAAATCTGATTCCCAGTACCAACCAACTAGTACTTTTGGTAGCGCACTGCTTGAGTAGATTTAGAGCTACCTACGGAACCGTAACATCACCTCAAGCTGTTTTATCCACTGTTGTCTATTTGTTTCAAATCCGCTATGAGGGGAAGATAGCATCACTTGCAAATGCACGATCATGCTACATTGTATAATGTTTTTGCTGCTATTTTTCAATACAATAAACACGTATAGATATATAGAGTTCTCATTATATTGTTTTTAATGTGTAAAGTTAATGCCTTTTCTTTTGTTTTGCTGATGCAGTGATGCTGATGCTGATGTTGCTGATTGTGGTGGTCTTGTGGTGGTTGGGGAGGGGGGGAGTATTTGTTTTGTATATTGTTTTTGCTGCCTTTTTCGGGGGGGGGGGGTTATTAATAGTCATTGCTGGGTTATTGTTTTTGTTTCGTTTAGTTGCTGGGTTTTTTTGTGTGTGTGATATCTGTATGGAGTTGATAGAAGTAGTTTCTGTTGTAAAAAAAGAACCCACCAAATAATACAACAACAACAAAAACAGATTTAATTTGCCCTAACATACACTGGTTATAGGTGACAGGCAGACAGAGACTACAATATTTTAACACTAAGACACACATGCATTAAAAAAGGTTTGGGGGTGGGGGGTGTAAGACGCTAGATAAAACACGAATTTAGACAAGAACAGATAGACGAGTTTAGAAAACACTATAACAGTTTTACCATAAGCAGCAGATGGAATCTTCGCAAACAAAGAGAAGCTTTCAAAACTGGCCAGATCTGCGCGGGTGATAAAACAAAATTCAGGCCTGGAGTGAAGTGGAAACAGCTGGGGAAGACAGACATGAAAAAAAAGCCAACCAGTTGAAGTGTTTAAGTTAACAAAAATACTGCGCAACATGCTCCCAGTGTGCTTGATCCAGGCGCTCTAACCAGGCCAGGTTTGGTCGACACGTCTTAACCAACGGAAGCTCGTACCAGGTGCGGATGTCTGGATGCTACATGCACATTGAAGTATAAAGTCTTCAATCTCGGGGTTCTAACATCTGGTAGAAAAGAAAAGATGGTAATCTACATTCAGATAGTTTAAAAAAAAGCTCGTAAGATTTTTCCCCTCGAAGCTAGTTTTGTCGATTTCTTACCATCCTTAACTATCGTAGCGTTGTCTTCTTTCTCCCTTTGTTTCTTAAGCTGTACCTTTCTCTCTATACCTCTCCTAATCTCTATCTTTGTCTCTCTCTATATATCTCTCTCTCTGTCCCCTCTTTCAGCCTTTCTCTTTCTCTCGCTCTCTCCCTCTTCTCTCTCTCTCTCTCTCCATATCCCTCTTTTCTCACTCTCTCTCTATTCTTTCTCTCTTCCTCTTATTTCTCTATCTCTGTCTCATTCGATTTGAACCTCAAACGAGCTGCACGTCAAGCCAGATTACTATCTACCGAGTGATTGGGCGCCCTAAGATATTGCTCTCTCTCTATCTCCATTTTCCTCTTTCTCTCTTTATCTATCTCTGTCTCTTTTTCTCTCTATCGCTTTCTCTCTTTATCTATCTCTCTCTTTCTTTCTTTCTCTGTCTCTCTGTCTCTCTATCTCTCTGACTGCCTGTCTGTCTGTCTGTCTGTCTGTCTGTCTGTCTGTCTGTCTGTCTGTCTCTCTTTCTCTCTCTCTCTCTCTC
>RQTK01000257.1:137960-159784 GCA_003991915.1 Elysia chlorotica
CTCTCTCTCTTTCTGTCTCTCTCTCTCTCTCTCTCTCTCTCTCTCTCTCTCTCTCTCTCTCTCTCTTGGTTTAACGTCTCCTAGGTTCCTATACGGCGAAGCTACCACAGCAACCTTCCTAGTTATTCTTATTTATATGATTTCGTTCCCCCATTCTTTCGTCAGAAAAGCTCAACCCTAAAGTTTCTATGCATAGACCATGCTGCATTAAATCCATGCATTTCTAGCTTATGCTTTTCAAATCCTGTTAGCGTCATACAAAGCCTTCATCTTCTTTAAAAACAAAACTGTTTTCTGTCCATGCTTGTGACTTGAGTGTGTGGTTGCTCCTTATTCCAGAGCTGTTACGTTGACCTAGCAGCCATCATAATGTAGGCCTACATAATGGTCAGAGGATTGTAGTAAAACCAGAACAATAGAATACGCTTTTTGGCGCCAGGTTGGTTGCTCTGTCACTCTTTAACCGGAGAAAGCGAAATTTTCCTTGTAAAACACCAAAAACTATTATCGTTGATACAGTAATGGATTTATACACTTAGTAACGTTGCACTGATGGTTTTTTCATGGCACATTTTTCCCCTTTTTTTTCAAGGTGAATTTTGCGGCTCATCGAAAGTTACAAGATTTTTTTAAAATAAATATTTACAACATTTAAGGTGTAAACACTTTTTAAGGGCTTTTTAAAGCTATTAGTTTTTTTTGCGTTTTGTGTTTGATTTTTTTTGTAACCTATGACGACTCCATTTTCTCAAAACCGTCTTCACACGTATTTATTGTTGTTATTAAATATACTCCACGTGAAACGTTCATGAAAAACCACTGTCAGAATTATTGATTTACAAGCAATATGATTTGAATCAGTAAGAGCTCAAGCTGAAGAAACAAATAACTTGGCATTATCTGATTTATCTCTATCTATCTATCTTTTTTCTTTCTCCCTCACTCTCTTCCCCCCACTCTCTCTCTCTCTCTCTCTCTCTCTCTCTTCTCTCTCTCTCTCTCTCTCTCTCTCTCTCTCTCTCTCTCTCTCTCTCTTTGTTTTTGGTGGTGAAGGTGGTAGCGGTTTAATCTTGTCTTGTTTTGTCTCGTAACTTTTTTTTTTAGAGAAGTTAAGAATGATCTACAATCCATTCACTCGTTGTTGTTTGTTTCATATATTGAAGAGGCTAGAAAACCAGATCTTATTTTCCGATCCATCAAAATCAGACTTGTTTGTATAGCGAACATCTAGCAAAGACGCACAGATAACTTATAAGACAAGCTAAGAAGATCACGTCTCGTTCAACACAATCATGTCTAGTGATCTTAACAGCACACTTTTCCAAAATGTTTAAGTGTTACGTTAGTTATCATAAGATTTCAAAATCTGAAAAGCCCTTCTGTCTGGATAAGGTTTTTGTTGTTGTTCTTTTTCCCCGAAAAATAAATGAGACGTATATATAAATTTCTTACTAGGGGCAAATCATGGTCGACGTGCATTAAAAGTTTCAAAAGCAAAGTTTCCCATTTCGATAGTTTCTGTGCATGAATGTTCTGTGGTAGTTAATATGAAGGTTCATTTCTTTAGTTTTTAAACGTCCATCGTTAGCAATCAGCTGATCGGGCTACGTGTATCTCAATGTTAACGCACGGCAATGCATTTGGCGCCACCCAAAAACAGAGCGATGATAGCGGGACTTATGCCTCAGTAGGTCACACTTCACTAAGTTGTGAGGAGTTGTAGTTGGAGTTGAGTTGGTTTAACATCCAACATCATCACTATTTAGGTTATGTTGTGGAGGGTCTCAAAGACTGACGTCTGGCACGTTTATGTCCCTCCACACACAAGACATGGCGGGGATACAGCAGGCCACATTATACTGACACCGAACCAAGCAGTTAGAGGGGACGAAATTGGAAATGGGAATCGAAATGCAGACCTTCCGATCTGGAGACCAACGCTCTACCACTTGAGCCAGTTCGCACCCCGGAGTTATGGGGAACAATGTAATCTAATCAGGATTTGAACCTGGAACGCATAGTAAAGGCTTCGTTTTTCACCAACGATGTTACCACGCCCCTCTCAATTCCCATTCACCCTCAAAAATACCCTCAACACCCCCACCCCGAAAAAATCCCCTCAATTTCCCCCTACCCCCAATAAAATTCCCTCGACCCCCCCCCCCCCCCTCCTCCAGAAAAACAAAATTCCCTGGTCGCCATACAATCTGAAGGTAACTATCATAGCCTGTTTGGATCAGTTTGTCTCAGCTTTGACGTTAACCCTTTCTATTTCTCCAGGTAACCAAAGCATCTCTGCCTAAACAAGGAAAGCTTTGGGAAATGGGTGAAGCGTTTTTATCGTTGCACAGCTCCAGATAAAACTTCCGTGGGATTTCTGATACTGGACTCAAAACCCTGATCAGTAGCTTTCACGTTATCTTAAGGTTTCTTGCCCGTTCACCCTTCCCACGAAAGAAGCTGCTTTAATGAGCTCACCTTGCATGGTTTGCAAAAAGCAGAATGTTTTTGTTTTTTTTGTTGGTCTGCGAAAAGGAAACACTCTCGGAGTTAAAATCTCCTAATGCCTTAAGTTAGTAGTAGTAGTAGTAGTAGTAGTAGTAGTAGTAGTAGTAGTAGTAGTAGTAGTAGTAGTAGTAGTAGTAGTAGTAGTAGTAGTAGTAGTAGTAGTAGTAGTAGTAGTAGTAGTAGTAGTAGTAGTAGTAGTAGTAGTAGTAGTAGTAGTAGTAGTAGCAGTAGTAGCAGTAGTAGCAGCAGCAGAAGCAGTAGCAGTAGCAGTAGCAGTAGCAGCAGCAGCAACAGCAGTAGCAGTAGCAGTAACTACGTCTACTGACCACCTGATAGTGCACGTACAAAAAAACTCTGGGTGGATACAAGCGACAAGCGTGTCCTGTCATTAGTTGACTATGTTAGGCTAATGGGCCGAACTTGAATACTTTTCATCTATCTAAGTAACTGGCGCTGTTGTGTAAGTGTGTGTATGTGAGTCCTTATACGTGTCTATGTGAGTCCATGTGTGTGTCTTTTTCCAGTGTCAGTGTTCCACACCGTACCTTGAGCTCGAGCTTGATCAAGGTGTCATTATATTGCACCCGGCGCCGCAAACTGACTGGCAGTAATTACCTGGGCAAAATCAATTTTTTACACTTTACAGACCTTTCCGTAAGTGGGACGCGGTACACAAAAAAGGTACAGAATGCAGATAGATTGGACTGACGGAAGGGAATCAACATGGAGGACGTCTCAATGGGGCTTTTTGTACGGTATGCACAATGGAATCACAGAGAGAAGAATAGATAGATAGATAGATAGATAGATAGATAGATAGATAGATAGATAGATAGATAGATAGATAGATAGATAGATAGATAGATAGATATGTAGGTAGAGACAAAGAGAGAAACTGAGAGGTACAGATGGATGAATAAAGAGACGTACAGAATGTGCAGACAGGAAGGGAAATAGTCAGAGCAACTAATAGAGACAGAGAAAGGTGCATGCAGGGACAAAAAAAAATACATTAATTGACAAACAGAAGTTTGAAGAAAGACAGTGAGCGTTATTAACATCGACATTAATTTGTGGACTGGCAGTTAGAACACTCACTAGTTTGTTATTAGCTCTTGCACAGAGCTCTGGAGAAAATGAATAGGTGAATTGCGAGGGATAGAATGAGAGCTCCCATTTAGGGTTACAAGGTTGAGATTTTTAAATTGTAAATTGCCAAATAGAAAAATGACATTTTAAAAATAGTTTGTTTACACCCATAAGAAAGCGTAAAATCATTTTTAAGTTTATGTTTGAATGCATCATGGCTTTTAACCTTAACTAAGTTCAAACTGTCATATTTTGTGTCATCTCCTGATGGAGATAGAAGTACAAACACATTATCCTCGGCTTATTAAAATGCTGTTTTATTTTCAGCGAATTCCTTATTAACTAATGAACATTGTTTTTTCTTTTATTACAGATAGGCTCTGGTGAAATGGAACGCAGCAAAGGCTGGTGGTGTAATGTTTTGTTTATACCCACAGAACGCAGCTGTTGCCATGAATAATATTATTACTTGAACTGTGTGATTCCACTGTATAAAATGAGTTCAAGTTGGAAAATTGCTTTCCATAGATCAGAAGGTCACGCTATGCTTGAGGCGATATTAAAATATTTATTGCGTGCAGCGCATGTTTGTTGTTTAGCAACAGCGCATGCGCATACAGCTGCAATGTGTCACTTGGAATGTGATATTTTCATTTCGTATTCCCTATTGTTCTCTCTTTGAAACGCCTGAAAGGAACCCGCATTTCTTAATTCATTTTTTGTTTTATTTCGTTTGTTGTTTTCTTTCTTTTGGTCATTAAAATGCCTTAAAGCAATATAAAAATAATTATGCTGAAGAAGTTGGCATTGCTAGAGTTTCGTTTTGTATTCAGTTGGAAGAAATCGGTATATGTCCATAATTTTTGTTGATTCATTGACTTCCTCTTTTTTTTTTTGCATCCTGGAGTTTAAAAATACATAAGCATACAAAGTCGTGGCAGCTTAAAACTCATCCTTGGCCTTATTACTCGCACAATTATATTTTAAGCCGTGGCCTTATTACTCGCACAATTATAATTGTATTTTTAAGCCGAGGCTCAAGGTTACCCCACAAGGTTGTACTTACCACACCTAGTCATCAGATCAGGATGCCTCACTAATCCCTCCAAACCGTTTTCTGAACGATGTCCATTGATCACGGTATTATATTGTGACAGTGTGCGTAGTTTGCATAAATCCTCCGCTGATTTAAGGGTTGGTCTGTCTAGGCTCAGTGATAGGTCTTTGTTAATTATCACTGACAGAGTGACCGGGTGGTATATGGTCTTCCCATAAATCTTTTTTGTGAGTCGATGGAAATAGAATTGCGTGACCTTGTTGGCTGAAATTTCTTAATTCCTGCGTCAATTGTAGCCTAAAAGTCGTCAACAGCTTTGTACAATATTCGTAAAATTCCTTTAGTGACATACATTCTTTTAAGAAAAAGGCTGTATTATTTATGGTCCACATAAACTAATTTTGGGCGTCAATGATCATTCCTTTTGCAACTTTAATCTGCACACAAAGGAGCATGAATATTTGCTTCAGTGATTTGCACAAATCAGGCCATTCAGTACCAAGAGTCATGCTCCATCAGCTGGCGAGAATCGAGAGCTCAACTCAGCACAACTCACTGGGAATATCTTTCTTTAGAGACAAAATAGATGTAATGTAATAAAACTCAGATTATATTCCAAATACATCAGTTTTACTTTCCAAGAAAATGCAAATTCGTCCTTTGGGAAAACAAATTTAGAATGAGTGGACTTGTCTTCATCGGATACGAATTTTAGTAAAAGGTCTGAATTGAATTTGAAGGAAAGCCAATTAAAGAATTATACCGATTTCCTTCGACGGTCAGCTCGTCGTTCTACTTTGTTGACAACATCTGCAAATGTTTTAGTTGATCTCTGGATATGCCTACATGTTCATGCGTCTAATTAATGCTATAATTAATGTTCAATTTAAAACATCTTCTCTACCCTCTTCCTGAGTAAAAAAAAATGTCAAAAATCGAAATGTAGACGTCAAGTCGGAGATCGAAGAGAGGCAAAACAGAAAAACAAGGTGAGTGTAACATAAACTTATGAGCAGGCGAACAGGGTGTCTCAACGACAGAACACAAGATTTTATTTTATATATCCCCAGTTCGATCCCTATTGATTGTGTCAGTGCCACTGTGATTATTTAGGACATAGATTCTTGTATTTCCACTATGTTTCTATGAAACAGTACTCAAAATTATCAGACGTTTGTCTTGACACTCCTCCGCATTATTCTTTATAGCCTAGTTCTTGTAAAACAATGGACCTCAACAGACTATATCAAGCTGCATGGACGGGGATATCAAACCAGCATTTCTGTTACATGTACACCAGCCTAAGCGTGCATGACCTCTCAGACAGCCTAAGATCCTGGACAGTACAGACACGCTAATCGCTAAGCCAGTCTCGCCAAGGACCCGCCATGGGTGCTGTAAAACCAAGCTGTGTCAGAGGGATTATCTCGCGTTGTCAAGGAAAAAGTGACACCGTGACATTATCACCGCACAGGGGCGGTACTTTTCTCCGTCGTTTTGTTTGTTTTGTTTTGTTTTTTGTTGAGTTTTTTTAGGGGACGCGGTGGTCCGATAAGAGAGCGAGCATCTTCTAATCGTAAGATGGCGAGTTCAAAACCCCTCTGGCCGCCGCTGTTTCAGATCGCCCTGCTCTGTTCTTAGGTGGAAGAAGGTGAAATTGTATGACGTTTTCTCGGGACCCATACACCGTATAACATTCTTGCTGGCGATAAGGAGTTGAGGAATCAACAGACCAAACCAATTCTAGAAGTCTCTTGCACCTTTTGAACCAGACAGGGCTGAATTCGTTACTACATTATTATGTATATTAAATTAATGATCTGATTTGGCTTGATGAAACGAAGTCGCAATAATTGATATTATTCTCGTGAGTTTTTATCATGCAACACGCGTAGGTTACCAGATTTTCAAGATGAGATGTAACATCTGTAACACTCAGGAAACCTCAGCACCTGATCAGCCTTGCTGGTGAGACGAATGGATCAAATTACAGTGAACATGATTATATACAATATCAATATATTGTGCAAACACTGTTCGAATTGCATGATGCTTTTGGCTGTTAAAAAGATACAAACCTACCCCCCTCCCTCCAAACCCAATGAAAAACACCATACTCCTACACATTATTTTCCACACACTTATAATTTGTCTTAACAAACTCTAAGATAGATGTTCACCTCTGAATAAATAACAAGCCGCCATGAATAAAAACAAGGGAAGGCACACACGTAGATTTAGAAATTTGAGAGTTGGTTTTATAGTCTGAAGCCGATGTTCTACCCCAAGGCTACTGTCTCGTGCGTGTCCGCAAATAAAATTGTCAGACGTCAGTCTTGGGGTCCGTTCACAATATAGCCTATGTAGTGTTGACGTTGGACGTTGAACCAACTCAACCTCAAAGCGCCGAAGAAGAGAAGGAACTTTTTTTTTCAAAAAAAAAATTGTACAAAGGATGTTGATGTGTTTTTGTTTTTAATATTTTAACAATTTCCTCTCGAACAACTTAACAGATGTATACGTTATTCTTATCTCCTGTGTGTTTTTACAAAGGTAGAACGAGGTCAATTCACCCTGCCAGTCATTAATGTCGCAGACGGTGAATTATTTAGACAGTACCCTCGTCCTAAACTCGCCTGGCATTTCGACATCACGATCTTCGTGCTGATAGATTACGTTTGAGGTTTAGACTGGAGATAGGATGACAATGTTGACATTTTTGTAGCTTATTGGATAATCATTTCATGGCGGTTACAAACGAGAATGAGCACGTTGAGAGTGCAAGAACCCTGGTGAAATAGCAATTTCAGTTTTGAGAGGGTATTAGAAAAGAAATTTATAAAAATAATGGCAAGATCAAGTGCATAATTCGCTTCCGTTACACGTACAAGAATTTAAGTGCATTCTTAATGCATTTAGTTTCAAGGCGAAAATCTGCCTGTCCACGTCCCTATATTTATATATGCGTGTCTATTTGTACATGTATATCTTTTTGTTTGTCAGTCTGTATTTTTCTCTGTCTGTCGTTCTGTCAGTCTGTATGTTTGTCTGTGTGTATGTCGTTCTGTCTGTCTGGGTGGCTAGTTAGCTGGGTCTCTCTCTCTCTCTCTCTCTCTCTCTCTCTCTCTCTCTCTCTCTCTCTCTCTCTCTTTCTCTCTCTCAAATAACTTTCATTTAAATGGCACATGTAATAAATTGATCAATTAGTTATTCTTTTTAGATCAAGAACATTGTCATGCAGATGAGTCGGTTCTCAACTCTTTTTTTTTAATACTAAACGAGAGCCCGTCCTTGAACAGAAATATCATTGGTAAAATAACCACATGTGTCTGCTGATATTGACAGTTATTCGGGTCCGGCATCAAATTAGCATATTCCAAAAAGTTTTGTTTAGAAAAACAGCTGTGTAGCAAAAGGTTTAATAGATTTAAAAGTGTATATATTTGGTTTTATTCTGCAGAAATAGACAAAACGCCTTGAAATAGTGGATTGATTGAGCATGATAACATGCAGTCTACTCATGAAAATCCGGGATCGGAAACAAAATAAGCAAACAAACGGGGGTATTCTACACGCATTAGATGTAGGGATCAATACCGCTATTTACAATTTTTGCCACACGCACTATAACAGTGTTGTTGTTCAAAAAGACAACCAGACCTGGGATTACGGTTCATATTGTGTTCTAAATCTCGGAGGGGAAGCCAAATGTGTAGATTATAAAGTTACAAAGACGAAAACCCAAAAGGTTTTTTAATACTTGTTTGACCAGGTCTAGGATTATTATGCATATTTTTATATTATAGACTTTTCTCAAGGAGCATTTTACATCAAGATCTAAATAGGCAACAATTTAAATAAGTACAAAAGATTATGTCTATTTAGATCTAAATCTAGATCCAGATAGGCCTAGGCCTAGGATAGACCTTTGCCAATCTAAGGGTGTACGATATCGGAAAATGTTTTCCACAAAAATAGAAGAAGAAAAAAACAAAAGAAACAGAATAAAAAATCTATAAAATTAATAAGAATTTCCATTTCCATTAGAATCGATAGGATGTGTTAAAATTTGTTAAATGCTGATTAGTGTTGAACACACTTCAAATTTCCATAACTCACAAATAGCCTTGGATCGAACGCTTGTAAAGCGCCAGTGGCAAAATCTATTTATGGTAACGACAATGGCGGACTTTCGAATCTTCTTTGCCCAAAGGTGACAAGTTGCTACACCTCTTTCTTGTCAAGGCTGGTAGTTTTTTCACAAGATCTAGTGATTTTGGCCAAATTCAGTGGGGTTTGTTTGTTTGTTGCTGTTTTTTTTTTTTGTTTTGTTTTTTGTTTTTGCTTTTTTTTTTTTTTTTGGGGGGGGGGGCTAAATTTAGTGAAATTTTTTTTTTCAAAATATTTCTCTATTTTTGTCCCCTCAATATCTGAAACTAGCTCTACATGTTCAATTATTTAAAACGCAACACGTGTTGCCTATTAACGAAACTGATATGTCGGAACAAGACCTGACACTGTCAAGCGTGTGCTAACAAAAGGAAGGGGAGGACAGAACGAGTTGACAGATTGACACCAGGAAAGGTGCAAAGATCATAGGTGCGGCTTCCATAGTTTGTTTATTAAAGTCCTTGGCCTCACGATCTTTAACAAAACTGATGAATTTTCATAGGAGGTCAAGCTTTTTTAATGAGTCTAGTGGTTTTCGAGGCAAAAAAAGTGAATTTTGGTCTGCAATCTAGTGCTTTTGAAAAATCCTATCTGGCAACCCAGAGAATTTACTTCTTGACCTAGCTAAGTGGTTTAGCAAATAGACTTCCGGTGGGTTTATACTTTTTAAGAGATTTTCTCTAATTAAGTATAATAAGTGAACCACGAAGTTTGGTTACTTTTGTTCTATAGATTAGCGTTAGATCATTAGCATTACTGGATTATGAGCTGGCTTGCTTTTTCGTTGTTGTTGTTGTTTGTTTGTTTTTTGTTGTTTTTGTTGTTTTGTTTTGTTTTTGTTGTTGTTTTTTTTTTTTTTTTTTTTTTTTTTTTTTTTTTTTTTTTTTTTTTTTGGGGGGGGGGGGGTTAGTTAGTTCACTGGTTCATTGATTGAAAGGGTGGTTAGCTGGTTGGTTGATTGGTTGGTTGTTCAGTTGATATGGTGGAACCGTTGTATCAATCGCTTGTTAGTTACACTGCTCTTAAAGTGGTTGCTTATAGGTGGTTCCATTACACAATCAATGATGGGTGTGACTGTATTAATCACTGGTTGGTTTATTTTGTTTGTTTGTTGTTTTGTTTTTGTTGTTTTTGTTTTGTGTATGTGTTATTTAGTCGAGTTTTAATTGCATTTGCGTATCTACGGCACGGCTGATTGTTTGGCCGTTGTATCGGTCAATAAATCTGTTCACTAGCATTTTGTAAAATCGAGTGTTGGTTCGATAAAAAACCGGCTGGCTGATCTAATAACTTTCATTTAAGTGGCACATGTAATCTTGGTTTCTTTTGTTCTATAAATTAGCGTTAGATCATTATGAATTCTAAAGGGGCCATTGCACACAAAAGAGCTACATTCAATTTCAAGAAGATCGGTGCTGTAGCGGTGAGAAAAGTTTAAAGCTTATTTTTTTGTAATATTGATTTGAGCAATATAAGTGGTAACGCAAATATTAATAAAGACATAATGGCTAAAACAAGATTTTTATTTCCTAAGCTTATAAAGACTTTAATTTACGTTTCTGGTCTACTTCGACAAGTCTCATTACTCTAAATAGCAAGACACAAAAGAAAAAAGAAAATTGCGTACAAGACAGCTAAAAAACAACAACACATTACAAAACATGCAATCTTTCGGCCTTAAGCCTTTATCAAACACAAACCCGATAGAAGTTAAAAAAAAAAACGAAGGATTAACACACAATGAATTTATACGGAGAATACTTCTTTTTCAAAGAAGAGTTTTCTAAATAGAGCTATTAATCAACTCACATTATTCATTATTATTTAGGCTGAGAAAAAAAAAATTGTTCATGGACCCAGTTCGTGGTGAACCTTGGCTACCATTGTACCCAGTTCGTGGTGAACCTTGGCTACCATTGTATCCCTGTTTCGTGTTTGCCAGAGTATCGCTCGAAATTCAAATATATATAATAATATAAGCAAGAAAACGTGAACTAAAGAGTCTATAAGCTTAGGAAACAAAAAGCTTGTTTTTGCCATTTATTGCTGTCTTTTGTGCATTTGAACAAAGAGCGCGACATGTGAGGCAGTTAAACAGCCGTTTTGAATTGAAAACTTTAACACGGTCTGCCACACACGGTTCAATAGTTATAAATTTAATTAAAAATTTCGTAAACGTTAAAGCAATACAGATATAAAAACTAATATTAATCATAAAATTAATTGAAAATTCCGTAACCGTTAAAGCTATAGGTGTAAAAAATGATAATAACCTATATCGTAATAAATAGCTATAATAATGAGAAACACATTGTCAATTGTTATTTTTCCCACCACGAAACCGTTACAAAGTTTGTTTTCAGGGAAAGGGGTGGACAGGGGTGGACGAAGAGGCTCGACGGTAATGAGCGCAGCTTCTATTCGGCAAGTGTTCCGGTTCGATCCCGATCGAGCTCCCTTGTTTTTAACAGGTTGGTTTGGTGGGAGTATAATGTGTCCAGCTATGGCATAAGTTTTGGTATCATCAGAGACTATAGACTAAGTGAGACTTTTCACACAAAACATCTTACAGTGCTTTTGATGCGGAGAGATAGAATGACGCATGCTCACTCTATTTCTATACTGACATCAGGGCGGTTGAACAATGTTTAAACTAATTATTTGTTTGTTTGTTTTATTGCCGTTCCGCATCATAGTCGTCAGACTGCAACGCCTCGGCTTCCTTTTGTATTCCTGTGCATAGAATCCTCCACTGATCCCTCTGTTCTGCGATCTTTTTCAGGTTTTCAATGTCTTTACTTAAGTTTAAAGAAGGAAGCAACCACCTTAATGATACTGGTAGCCATATACGGAAAATCCTTGCCGTGAAACCTCTCACTATTTCACACTCTCTGAAAGATTATTCATAGATTATTCTGTCGATAGTCCTCGGTGTTGTAGACTTGTTGCTAACTGTGGGTGTTTAGGGTTATTTCTCTGAGTTATCTCTTACATTCTGTGTGTAGTTAGAGAATTATCGCTGTTGAAGTGTGGTTGGTTGCTTGGTTGGTTTGTTGGTATCTTTATGTCTTACATCAACAACAAAGTTATATCGCGGATTGATCTCAAGACGTGTACTAACATGTGTCAGTTTTACGGGCTGCCACCCACAGCAAAGCGGGAATACGGCGGTGTATGGTTCTCTTCGACAATGATCCAACCAGTACGGAACAAGGCAATTCGATTAGGGATCGAACCAGGCTCTTCCCAATTTGTAGGCACGCGCTCTACCATTGAGCCACATCGCCCCGCTTTGACTTACGTGTCTGTGTCGATACATGTAAGAACAAGAAGAGTTTTCTAGTCTACACAATCATCGCCTCTTTACCTTGTCGTCAAAGCAGAAAGCTGGAACTAACTAGCACATTGCACTAGTTGTGTAATAAAACATATGAGTAACCCCTAAGCTTTGCCGGCGATGTGAAAACCTGTTTTTGTTTCCGGCTCTAGAGTCTACGAACTTTGGTGAAAATGATGTTGAACGTTTGCAGAAAACAAGACAGTGCTCTTCATTTGAGTAAAAATCTCCATTTGCCTCGATCTCAGGTTGAATTCAGGTAGAAGCATTACGTGAAATAGAAATAAAGAAAACATAATATGAAGCTTGAAACTAAATTTGAGTGGTACGCGCCATGTTTCTGCTGTGGTTTTGTTTTTGCGCCGCGAAGTTTTAACTATAAACTAATCCATCAAAATGTTTGTCAGGCTGTAGTTTTGGCAAAGAACAAAGAGGTTTGAAAGAAAAGATTCTCTCCTAGTCCTAGCACCAACTAGCTGGGATTTTAAGTTTAAAGTGTTTCATATCTTGATGAATCTGCATACCTTTTGGAGATGGGTTGTTTTTTGTTCAGGTCACATTAATCATTGTTATTTAGGTTAAGAAAACTATGAAAAGTAAACACGATAGTAGGCGGCATAGGATCAATGGTGAAAGTAAAAGGAAAAAAAAAGATGGAAGAAAGATGACCTTTGACTCTTTTGTTAAAAGATAATAAACATTTAAAAATTAAGACACAATTTCTATTACTATCTACCTAAAAATATGTTGATTGTTTTTCTTGTTGTGGATTTGAGTTGTTCTTGTTCTTGTTCTTGTTCTTATTCTTGTTGTTATTGTTGTTATTGTTGTTGTTGTTGTTGTTGTTGTTGTTGTTGTTGTTGTTGTTGTTGTTGTTGTTGTTGTTTATTTATTTTTCAATTTTACTAAGCTACGATGAATGATTAGCACTATTAATACAACTATGGTATCATATACACGGTAATACTGACTGCTGTCTATATTTTAAACGAATAAATGCATTCATATACATGCATAATAATTTTATACTTATCATAATTATAAATCATTACAAAATGGCCTTCACTTGCAAAACAACTATGCCTAAACAAAACTATGACCATAACCCCTTCCTCTAAATGAACAAAAACCGTAATTGTGAACACTTAAGTGGAGAATACGATGAGACTGAACGAGTTTCAAGGAATCTTTCAAAGCTTATAATTTTATTGCAGTGGTCTCGATGTCTGGTATTTCCGCCTTCTTCGAGATTCTGTCCACGATATTTTTTTCCTCTTTTTTTCGGGGGTTGGGCCTAAAGGTTTGTTGTTTTAAGAGAATGCCGTGCCAAGTGCATAGCATAGGAAGTAGAAATTTCGCCTTACATCACTATGTAGTTTATAATTGGTTTTGTGGAACTTACTTTATTAGCCATTGAGGGTGCGCCCGGGATATTTATATTTTCTATTTACATGATTGCTTCAACCACATTTTAATGGAAAGAGCTGCAGGTGGGGGAGAGAGAAAGACGACAAATAAACAGACATATACAGAGAGATTGAAGGAGGAAAACAGACATACCGAGACAGAGACGGAGGCTGATAAAGACAGAGAGACTGAGAGACAGACGCTCTGATGAGAGGAGGAAAATTGCGGTTTAAATATCATGTCAAATTAGTCAACACGATTATTTAAAGTTGATTTATTTTAATAGCGAGTTGAGTTGAGTTGAGTTGATTTAACGTCGGTCATCAGCACAGTATAGGCTATATTGTGGACGGACCTTAAGACTGAGGTCTGGCAATTTTATGTGCTACCACACACAAGAAAGAGCGGGGATACCATGACTCCTGTCTTTGCTGATCAAATTAAACTGACAACGACCCAACCAGTAGGGAGACAGACAGACAGACAGACGGATAGACAGACAGACAGACAGACAGACAGACAGACAGACAGACAGACAAACAGAATGTCAAGGAAGGTGTGAAACAAATAGTTACATTCAAAAGATTTTCTAACTCGTTCTATATATGTTGTCTTTTTTTCCTTTTTTATTTCTATTATTATTATTTGTTTGTTGTTGTTTTGTTTAGTTACCCTATGGCTTCAGAAAGCTATACAGGGTTTCAGAAGATGACCCAAACAAAACACACTGGGTGACAACGTTACTGTGCCATGCAAACCCTACGCTGAGCCGAGGAGATTAGTTTGGGAGATAAAAAAAAAAAAACAAAGTACGGGGTTGATTAATCGCCGGATCTCCTTCTGTCTTGTGGATTTATTGATCTGAGGTACTCTCCAAGTGTTCCTCTGTAGGCGCAGCTCTCATCGAAGCTTTGTTTCAGAGGCGGGGCGAGAAAAATTACGGTGATAGAAGCAATGGTTGTGAGAAATTCTGGCCCCGGGTAACAAAGGCTCACATAAATTCTATTGAGGAATCAATTAATGTGTAAGGGGGCAAAAACCAATGAGATGGGGATTTAACGAAACAATGAAATCCAGGGATAGTAATCTCAAACAGGACGTAGGTTTAGTTTTCCGACTTAGGGTGTATTAAGATGCTTATGATGGATGTCTAAATCTACTTCCGTGTTGTTCATGCAAGTCATCTTATAAGGGGTGTAAATACAAAGTCGCAGTAACAGAATGGCTCGGGGTGAAAATAATTATGCGAATGAAAAGGCTTGCGACTGGTCGTACGATACGGTGGTGTTGTACTTACGGCCCCAGATTTATATCCAGGTTCCCAGGTCTATACCATAAACGACAAGTTAGTCGGAAGGATTTGGTTTGAAGTAATGGGGGAGAGCAGTTAATTGGGATTGTCTATGGTCTGCCTATGGTTGGACTGTCTCAGTGTGCTGAGGAAGGGAGGGTAGAAGAGAGATAGGCTAGGAGAGAGAGAGAGAGAGAGAGAGAGAGAGAGAGAGAGATAGAGAGAGAGAGTTGTTGAGTTGGTTTAACGTTCAACATCAGCTCTATAATAGGCTATATTGTGGACGGACCCCAAGACTGACGTCTGACAGGGTGGGAATACCATGACTCCTGTCCCAGCCGGTCCATTAATCTGACACCGACCCAACCAGTAGTGTGCGCATTGTAAGGACTCGAACCATGGACATTTTGCATTGGAAGCCGATGTCCTACCCCAGGGCCACTTCACCCCCCAAAGAGAGAGAGAGAGAGAGAGGTGGGGAGAGAGAGAAGGCAAAAGAGGAGCAGAGGAATACAACAAACACGATCCGATTCCACAAGTCCAACGGTATGGATCTTCCTACAATCAATGCACTACTTACAATTTTTGTCAAGGCGGTGAGAGTAAAAAATAATAAAATCAGATCAAAGAGGTTTTTAATAGAACTCAGTAAAGTAGATAGATTCAAGGTAGATTCGTAGATTTACTACAGGACTAATTATACCAGAAACTATTTCACTCTCTCTGGTTATGCCTAACTTGTTAGTCTAGGATCTATACTTCAAACAGACCAATCGTTGAGAGGGTATTATTTTTCATTGTTGAAAGGTCCAACACTCTTTTGTATTTCTCATCTATCCACTTTCCATACATCTCTTCGTTTGGCCTCGCCGCGAATGGTTTGCCCTATGTATGGCATATTGAAGAGAGAGAGAGAGAGAGAGAGAGAGAGAGAGAAGAGAGAAGAGAGAGAGAGAGAGAGAGAGAGAGAGAGAGAGAGAGAGAGAGAGAGAGAGAGAGAGAGAGAGAGAGAGAGAAGGCAAAAGAGGAGCAGAGAAATACAACTAACACGATCCGATTCCACAAGTCCAACGGTATGGATCTTCCTACAATCAATGCACTAGCCGGTGAGAGTAAAAAAAATAATAAAAGCAGATCAAAGAGGATATTAATAGAACTCAGTGAAGTAGATATATTCAAGGTAGATTCATAGATTGACTACAGGACTAATTATACCAGAAACTATTTCACACTCTCTGGTTATACCTAACTTGTTAGTCTAGGATCTATACTTCAAACAGACCAATCGTTGAGAGGGTATTATTTTTCATTGTTGAAAGGTCCAACACTCTTTTGTATTTCTCATCTATCCAATTTCCATACATCTCTTCATTTGGCCTCGCCGCGAATGGTTTGCCCTATGTATGGCATATTGATTTTTCTGTCGATGGGACTTTCTTTTATTGTTCCCGACCTCTTTGAGCGTTCAACTCGCCATCGACTTGGGAGTGTCTGATTTTAAAATTTAGGGCGATGGAGCGTCCTGTTAAGTGAATGCTAGTTGTATTTTGTCCACTAGTGAAAAGGGAGAAAGACAGGCCTTGTCAGATTATCTTATGGGTTTCGATGTTTGTAAATTATTAAACCAACTGCTTTGCTGTGGTTATTGTTAACCGTTTTGGTAGCAAAGCCTGTTTTAATGTTAATGTGTCTTTTCCTCTCTCTCTCCCTCTCTCTCTCTCTCTCTCTCTTTCTGTCTCTCTCTCTCTATCTATCTATCTCTCTCTCTCTATCTATCTATCTATCTATCTATCTATCTATCTATCTATCTATCTATCTATCTATCTATCTATCTATCTATCTATCTATCTATCTATCTATCTATCTATCTATCTATCTATCTATCTATCTATCTATCTATCTATCTATCTATCTATCTATCCATCGATCGACCTATACATCTATCTTTCTATTTATTCTCTTTTATAAATCAATTATTATGAAGAAAAAAAATCGTTTCTCTAACAGTGAAAAGACATGAAGTGAAAATGAATACTCTATTTAACAGTCTAAAAACGATTTTTGTGTTATGATTTCCTCGACTGGATGGTACTTTTTTTTTCATTAATGCCTCTCTGAGTGTGACTCAAGCACAAAAAGCGTGACGTAAATGGCCTCTGAAAACACAATCAGTTCGCGTTGGGCTGTTAAAATGGCAAGGCATTATCAGCTTATGGCGTGTCGGTTCTTTTCCTAATTTTCTTTTTATGTTTGTGTGTCTGTGTGTGTGGGCGGGTGAATAGAGTAGACCCTCAATGAAAACTATTATGCATAAATATAAGTAAAGTATATTACTGTTTTGCAGCGAATACTAATAAGGACAGGCCGTGTTGGGTTCAATTGAGCACTATAATAGGCTATTTTGGTGACGAGCCCCAAGACTGACGCCTGACAATTTTATGTGCTTCTACACACGAGACAGGGTAGGGATATTATGACGGTCATATTATACTGACACCGACCTAACCAGTTACAGGGACGAAACCCGGGCAAAAAATCTGCCGATCGTAGGACTCGAACCGCGGACCAACGCTCTGCCACTTGAGTCAGTTCGCCCCACTAAAGACAGGCGGAAAGCAGAAATCACACGAATTCGGTATTTACAGATTTGATAGCTCTATGGTTTTGGATCAATTTGAACAGACGGGAAACCATCTCTGATTCAATGGGTTCTGCTTAAAATAACTTGCCTTTGATACCCGCATATTTTATTGGGTCGCAAGCTTTTCAGCCAAGGTTCATTTACTCAATAACTAAAAGCACAAACATTAGAAGTGTGTATATAGAATAAATCAAATACCTCTTTGACACATGATACCGGTGACAATAAAAATCGAAAAAAAAAAAGAAACAGATTTAAAATACCCTCATGAAAAAAACACACACAGGTCATAAACCATACCATCCTGTTTTATACAATACATGGACCATATCACCATTAGGACTATTGTGTGTTATTCGGCTTGGTTCCTGTAGATTCCCTCGTTTGTCAAACTCGGGCTTACTACAGCAACGTCCAAACGGGTTATTTTACCAATACATCAGCGAGGTTGACTGCGTTCCGCTCTGGCGCTAAACAAATATTTTCTCACCTCTTACAGCCAACAACTGCCTCCAACCTGCTCGCCTATAATACGTGTGTAATCAAACACCTTTGCTGTAACCAAATCGCAACCTCGAAACCAATACCACTGGGTTCTAAACCAATTTTCCCCTTAACATGGACACTCCAGCGAGACTAATGCCTTAGAGACTTTATGAGGAGAAAGCGGAGCTGTATCCTAGTTTTCACGTCTCCTAAGTCTTAAGAAAGTTCCTATACGGAGACGGGACCCTGGAGTGAGATACCCGGGACTTTGTCGGTCACATTATAGTGACACCGACCGGACCAGTAGGGAAAAACGCCAGGGCATTTGGTTTCTAAAATCTTAAAAGCTGTCTCGATTATCATACCGAAACATTGTAAGCTCGGGTAGTGATTTTGCTGTTAGTGCCATAGTGAATAATCCTTTTAAAAATTTGTCGATGCCCAAGGCTTTCCAACTTCAGCAAAATACGTGTACCGGTAATCTAGTGTTGATATTTGGAAGGAGGTACATGTACCAGTACTCTAGTGCTGATCTTTGGTAGGAGGTATATGTACCGGTACTCTAATGATGGTCTTTGGTAGGAGGTACATGTTCCGGTACTCTAGTGAGAGAGAGAGAGAGAGAGAGCCAGTCACTCTTCTTTTCAAAACTCTTTCGGACCTCAATCAAGATTTCAATGGAGAGGGGATCCAGTTCTAACCAGACCTAACCTAATCTCTATATCCTGGACATTAATTTTCATGGCATCTTTTGACGCTAAAGTAATCTCCATCTTGCCATTGACGTTCTCCTCAGTAATGTGTCTAATATTTTTTCATCTAAACTATATCACGATGATATCAATGATGAAATCTTTATTTCGGGTGCTTCGTGGTTCTATAACGTCAAAAGTAAACAAGTAAAAAAACTAAGCTCTACGGTTCCCGAGACTGAAGTCTTACATCGTTACGTGCTGTCACACAGAGACTGGGCAACCATACTGTAAAACATTATTCTTTTGTGTCTGTATTTTTATTATTGTCACGAACACAAGTTTAAATTCGTTATAGAAATAAGGTTATTTACATAGTTAGCATTTTTTTTTTTTTTTTACGTGCCGTTCAAGCGATGAATGCTGTGATTTTTAGATGGTTGTCTGTATGTGTGTGTGTGTGTGTGTGTGTGTGTGTGTGTTTTACATACTTTAACCGGCGCACAGAGCATTGCTTTTATTTAGCATGGGCAGTATATATGCCGTTCATTACATATTTATTATCATTATTATTATTATTATCATTTATTATGTACAAAACAGGAATGATGATGATGATGATGATGATGATGATGATGATGATGATGATGATGATGATGATGATGATGATGATGATGATGATGATGATGATGATGATGATGATGATGATGATGATGATGATGATGATGATGATGATGATGATGATATGATGATGATGATGATGATGATGATGATGATGATGATGATGATGATGATGATGATGATGATGATGATGATGATGATGTGTGATGATCTTTTTTAAAATTATTATCATAACTATTACCCGTATCTATCATGGTGCCTGCTTTAAATATCCTATAACTATTAATCCTATATCTCCGCCCTCCACTCCATTTCGAGCCAAACTAATCAATCTTGTATCACAAGCATGTTGTCAACATGCATATTTCACAGTAGAGTTCATGATGATATTGATTTTGTTGCACACAGGTTGAAATTGCTTTAATGAATTCGGCAGATCACTGTCATGAATAAAGGCAGTAGAACAAAGAGACGCGTGGTGTTGCATTAATGGCGATTTTAATCTACACAACCCAATCTAGATCTGTATGATTGTATGAAATAATAGTGTAGTTGTTATAATCTGTCCCTATCTTTGTTCTTGCCTGTCTGTTTCTAAATTATGTACTAGCAAAGTAATGAATAAATGGCAAGCGAATGAGAGACAAAGAGAAGAACAGAGACACATACAGAGAGAGATATAGAGAGAGAGAGAGAGAGAGAGAGAGAGGGAGAGAGAGAGGGGGGAGGAAGAGTTGGTTGGGTTAAATGTTTACGTTCAGCGTCGGCATCATAATTTTATAGGCTATATTGTAGACGAGTCCTAAGACTTAAATCTGACAATCTAAGTTATGCCACTCAGAGACAGAACGGGGATACCTGAACTCCTGTCTCAGTTGGTCAGATTGTACTAGAGAGAGAGAGACAGAGAGAAACAAGCAGGGACAGAGAGAGAGAGAGAGAGAGAGAGAGAGAGAGAGAGAGAGAGAGAGAGAGAGAGAGAGATAGAGAGAGAGAGAGAGAGAGAGAGAGAGAGAGAGAGAGAGAGAGAGAGACGAGAGAGAGAGAGAGAGAGAGAGAGAGAGAGAGAGAGAGAGAGAGAGAGAGAGAAGAGACAGAGAGAGAGACAGACAGACAGACAGACAGACAGACAGACAGGGACAGACAGACAGACAGACAGACAGACAGACAGACAGACAGACAGACAGACAGACAGACAGACAGATAGGCAGAGGAAAATGGAGGGAGGAAAAAATGGGTCGTTGGAAGGGGGATGGGGGAGTTCTGAATTAATTAATGGCGACTTTTTCGTAAAGTAGAATATTATGTGATTGGCTTAAAAGTCCGTAATACTGTGTCATAACAACGCTGGTACAGTTTCCTGTTAAGCCAATGTCAATTCTTTTTTGCACATGTAAATCACGAAACTGGGCTAAAGGTTTGAGCATGATTTTCCTCATTAGTTAATGCAGTTCAACATTTTTTGACGTCACATATTTGGGACGCCCTTTTCAAATCATGGTGGATGACAGCTTGGTTGGTTTCATAGCGTCCATTGTCTGACTATATGCCATCTCGTAGGCGGGTCCCAAGACCAACGTCTTACAGTTTTATGTGGTACGTCATAGAGACATGGCGAGGATATATACATGTACTACGACTTTTGTCCCAGCTGAGGCACGTCGGGATAGAATTCTTGCATTATTTTGGTACTTCCAGTGCTTCTTTACAATCATAATTAACTTCACAACTCGCCTTTTTTATCTGCTAGTTAGAAACTCGTATGTCTTATTTCAGACGTTGCTTATTGACTTAAATTTCGCGACCACTCCAGAACATAAAAAAAAATGAAAACAACGACAAAAAACCATAACTGAAATTGGAAGAGCAAAAAAAAAAATCAAGGGGCTTAAATATAAGGCGCATATCATAATATTATGTACATTAAAATTTTAATCATCATCCATTCTCTGTCGCATTGTTATTATTTGAAACGAATTTATGTACGTGTGTATTTTTACAAGTATAACAACCTTTCCACGCTGGACTCGATTCTGTGGGCTCCATTAAAAATTCATATTTTTAGCCTGCTCGAGTGGGTTTTGTTTAAAAAGCACGTTATTCTCTTTACAACTAGATCTATGTTTTTTCCGAGAGAGTGTTATCAGAGACTTCAGTCTTTGGTGTTATGGTTATAGCTTTTCGAACAACTCCATTAAAACATTAAATTCTAGATCTACGCCAAGGGAAGAGTATGCGTAATTTCTTAATTACACAGAACATATCCTGCCGTGACAATAATTGTTGCTGACTTCATTACTGAAGAATTCATGGGCTGTGTTACAGGGCAGAAACTCGAGAGGGTGTAATGTATTCAGGGGGGATTAGGGCAGATTAGGTAGCAGAAGCCTTTGTATGATAGTGTTGTTTTATGGTGCGCGAAAGTCTTTAGTTTCAGTAGGTGTATACATGTGCATATTATTTCTAGATATCTAGGGATTCTAGGCT
Organism: Elysia chlorotica; assembly: GCA_003991915.1. Lineage (NCBI taxonomy): Eukaryota > Metazoa > Mollusca > Gastropoda > Plakobranchidae > Elysia > Elysia chlorotica. Next base: position 159,747 of record RQTK01000257.1, read on the forward strand.
TTTTCAGAATTTCGGGCGTAAGGGGACTGGGTGAGGTC
>RQTK01000257.1:177768-180268 GCA_003991915.1 Elysia chlorotica
GGGGTTCTTTGGGGGTAGGGGGGTGAGGCTGTGTGTTTACAGTCATGTGTGTAGGTCTAGGTCTGGTAGGGAGAGGGGGGTCTGCCCTTTGTGCTAAGTTTGTGGTGGTACATGATGTAGTCACTAGTCAGGTGGTGGTTGATGCGCGTCCACTACTTTAAACCCTTCTTAATTTTATTCTTTTTATTACAGATTTAGTATTTACTGGCTCGCCCAAGGACATATCGCTGTGCCCTTGATGGTATCATTATTAGTTGAATGTTGTCGCCGATAAAACTTAAAAGCCGATGTGTAATCATACTAACTTTAATTATTACTTTCGATTATTTCGATGATGTAGAAACGAGAAAGTTACAGGTTCTTATTTCTGGGTAGTCTTAATTAGGCAACTCAATGCTAACAACTCGCCAAGCCGGCTAAATTACGCTGGCTTGGTCAAGATGTATTATGTATATGTATTGTAAGTTAGTCTAGGTTTATATTTCGGCCAGTTGCTCCGATCTATAGTCTATTTATTATCTTTGTTAACCGTTTGACACATTGTATTCTTTGAATGCCAAGCCAAGCAAGGGAGTAGAGCGACGCTCTGTCAGACTCTGTAGATTAGGGCGCACATCAAGCCAGCCACTTACGGTTACCTACCACAGTACGCTCAGTCCGGGCACACAAATAAACCAGGCATTAGTCGGGCCCTGCCACAAAGGAGGAATATTGAAAAGAGGGGTGGGGGTTGCGAAGATACGAAAAGAAAACGATCGGGCAAGGAGAGGGGAGAAGAGGGGGGGGGGGGGGAGACACAGGCAGCCAGATTGTTGGCTAACTAATCATTTTCGTCTAAGCGGTCGTTCTCTCCTAGACCTAGCGCTCTCTCTCCCCCCTCTCTCCTTCTCTCCCGTGTCTCTCCGCGGGCCTAGAGCGCCAGGCACTGAGTGACTGAGGCCGGGACAGGCCGACCGACACACCGGATAGCCCTGTCTCTCCCGATAACAAACAGCCTCGTCAAGGGCCTTTGGTCCGCACTCGCTTCGACATTTCCGATTTGTGCTGGGACAAGATCTATCTGGATTACATTACATTCGCTGGATTGTTTTTAACGCGTGTTTTTACTTCTCTTCATCGTTGTGTAGATTCTACTCATTCGCCTCTGGATTTTACTTCAAGCTTGCTATTGCTAAGCGATAGTTTTATTACCCACAACACTGTAATAGTTAGTTACTACTTGGTTCTTACTTCATTGTCCCTTGGCCTCGCTCTGCCACGGTCGACATCTCGCTCTCTTTGTTTATCCCCCGCTAGCCAGCGTTCGATTCATGTATCAAATTGTGTTAGCCCGTGTTTCGCTTGATGGCTTAGTTAGACCAAGTGTTTAGTTTGATCGTAACCACAGCACTAGCAGGCTGTCGTTACTTCTATTCCCCACTCTGTGTGTTTGTAATTTCGGAGTTACGGCGCCGTAACTTTGAGAGTCAGTGATCATGAAGAAGCGTTCTCGGCGAGCGAAGGGCCGCCAGAAGAAGGCGACTGTCCCGTTAGTCCTGGCAATAGATGGACCTGTGACTAGTGAACTAGCAGAGGATATTCCCCTTCAAACTTCTCCTCACACTACGACAGTAGGAGACAGTAAAAGGAGAAAGGGGAGCGCTGTACATACCCCTTACGACGCCGTAAACGGCGCAGAAACTTCTGATAACGAGTCAAATCTGGCTCATCGCACGGTTCCTCCCGTGAAAATCACCACTTCAAAGTCTGGCAATGGCATCAGTAACGCCAGCATCGTCAACAACATCAACAGCACCACAACCACTACCACAATCACCACTAGATCCGGCAGCTGCAGCAACAGCAACAGCAGCGTTGACGAGCCTGGGGCAGGGTCTGACGCCGAGGAGACCGACCCGGCCGAGCCGATGCATACGGGCTTCATGCAGAACGGGCCCAAGAACTTCCGCGTGGGCAGCACCGTGGTGAACCTCAACAACTGCTCCGAGGAGGACGTCAGCCCCGAGTTCCGCCACAGGGACATCTGCCTGCAGGTGGAGTGCGGCGACAACACGGGCCTCATGTACATGTCCAGGCTGTACCAGGGCTCCAAGGGCAAGTGCATCCAGGTGGCCGGGGCCTGGTACACGCCCAACGAGTTCCAGGCGGTGTCTGGCCGCGAGTCGGCCAAGGACTGGAAGCGCTCCATCCGCCACCAGGGCCGCAGCCTGAAGCTCCTGCTGAGTAGGAACGTCCTGGACGTGCACCCGGCTGCCTGTCGCTGTGACTCGTGCCAACAGCTCCAGGCCATGGTGAGTACTGGTACTGTTAGTTATACAATGTACTGTAGAAGTTGTTTTATTAGAGACATGGCTCTATAGACATAAATAAGAGGTTATTAGAGACATGGCTCTATAGACATAAATAAGAGGTTATTAGAGACATGGATCTAGACATAAATTTAAAGAGAAAGATGTTTGTTTGTCTGTTTGTTGTCTTATACAGGCAATATTGTGAACGG
>RQTK01000257.1:182768-257898 GCA_003991915.1 Elysia chlorotica
AGAGAGAGAGAGAGAGAGAGAGAGAGACAGAGAGACAGAGAGATGCGGATCGTGCCATTCTGCGTTTAGTTTTATACCATAATTTTTATTTTAGCAAACTAGATGTTAACTTATTGAATGTTCTTTAATCACTAGGTGCACTCCGCTTTTCTCACACATCCCGTTCCTACGATGCTGACACCGTTTCTCGAGTATTGATGTACATGTAATGATACACGTAGATTAGAATCGGGTCATAAATATTTTATATACAGGAGGTGATAGCAGCAGCTGAAATGGCGAACAGTTCTTTGTATTGTTTTAGAATGAGAAGTGGCTTACACTCACACAGTCACACTCAGTGACACCTACACACCCACTCACATCCACACACTCACTCACACCAACACACTCACTCACACCCACACACTCACACACATCCACACACTCACTCACACCTACACATTCACACCCACACAAACCCACACACCCACACACTCATTCACACCCCAGACTCATTCACTCACCCACACACTCACTCACACCTACTCACCCACACATTCACTCACACCAAACACTCACTCACACCCACACATTCAGATCACATCCACACACTCACACCCACACATTCTCTCACTCACACCCACACATTAACTCACACCCACACACTCACCCAAACCCACACATTCACTCACACCCACACAGTAACTCACACCCACACACTCACATCCACACACCCACTCACAACCACACACTCACTCAAACCCACACACACACATCCACACACCCACTCACAACCACACACTCACTCAAACCCACACATTCACTCACACCCACACACTCACTCACTCACACCCATACACTGACCCAAACCCACACATTCACTCACACCCACACATTCACTCACACCTACTCATCCACACACTCACACCCACACCTACTCAATCACACACTCGCACCCACACATTCACTCGAACCCACACACTCACTCACACACACCCAAACATTCACTCACCCACAGACATTCACTCACTCACAACCACACACCCACACACTCACCCACTCACTCACACCCACACACATTCACTCACACCCACACACCTACCCACTCACATCCACACACTCACACCCACACACTCACCCACACACGCACCTACACACACCCACACACTCACTCACATCCACTCACAGTCACAGACACACTCACACCTACACACTCACTCACACCCACATATTCACTTACACCCACACACTTATTTACTCACAGTCACCCACTCACTCAAGTCACAGTCCTAACAGTCACCCGCTCTCCAGGTGGAATGCGTCTGACTGCTTAGTCAACTCTTCAAATTCTAATCTGTTTTAGTGCTGCGATCATCCCACTTCTCGAAGGCACTAAAAACGTTTCCTGTATAGCATTTTAAAATACTGTATTACACCAGTTAAGTCAGATGTTTCTCTTTGCCTGTGTGCTTGCTTTTGCTTGTTTGTTTTGTTGTTGTTTGTTTTGTTTTGCTTTTTTTTTTTGTTATAAAGTAAACTGCGCTCGGGAAAAGCAAACAAAGCTCTTATCTCGTGTAAGGTTTCCTATACACTTCTCAGAACGCGATGTTAAGAAAGCAATATGCCTTATGTGAGAGAAACGATAGACTGAGCACAAGGCGACTGTGCATAGCATTTTAAAGCTTTGATTTTTTTCCCCTGTTCATTTCCCCCACTCCTTTTCTCCATCTTTGCCTTCTCATTTTGACTTCAAGGTTTTCATGGAGGACCCTGTACGGCAACGAGCCCCAAAAGTTTGTCACTTTATACTGACACCTACCATACGGGGCATGATACCAGTATGGGTCAGTCTTTAGGCAACATGATTTTTTTTTTTTTTTTTTTTTTTTTTTTTTTGGGGGGGGGGGGGGGGGGGGGGGCCGGCCTTCTTTATTCTCTTTTTATATTCCTCCTTAAAAATTCATTAATATTACTTTCCTCGCTCCTCTTTGTGCATTCCTCTCTCTCTTTCTCTTTCTCCCTCTCTCTCTCTCCCTCTCTCTCTCTCTCTCTCTCTCTCTCTCTCTCTCTCTCTCTCTCTCAAGTTATAATCATTTTCAATACATGTACTACAATCATGTACAATGTATTCTCAGTGTATGCCTTCCTCGTATTGCGCTATTTTAAAAGCAGCTTGGTGATTAGCAATCAAAGAGGTGTTATTCTTATCCGGCCTCTCTCAGCCTCTAGCACGATGTGTAACATGGTCATAAACAGTGCAGCGTTATTAAGGCCTGGGGCGCGATCTTTGCCATCATCTACTCAGGGCGGAGTGTCGGTGTGTTTCGCCTTGTGAATTCACTTGTATTGATTAAGCCAAGGCGTTTTAAGAGCTCCTTGAACGATTAGATGTCAACATCCACTCCTGGAGAAGGCTGCAAGGAAGAAAAACTTGGTGATAGCCAGGCAAAAACATGGTCATAGCGAGGCAAAATAATGACGATAGCAAGGGATTATAATATTAATAAGTATGGTGATAGCGAGTCAGTTCAAAGGTGGTAGAAAGGGATCAAGGTATTTTGAACAATTTCAGACAGCTTTGGTTTATGGGCTGATATACATGAAGAGGACTTTTTGTATTTTGACAAATGTGAATCTACCCTGATAGACTCTTGAAGATAACACGAGGGAAAGAAAGACAGAGGTTGATGTCTGAAACTGATACACAGAGATAGATAGATAGATAGATAGAGAGAGAGAGAGAGAGAGAGAGAGAGAGAGAGAGAGAGAGAGAAAGTTTCAACTTCCTTCACTTTTAGACTAGAAATTACATACTATTTCTGGTAATTCACCAAACAAACAAAAACAACACACACAACAAAATAAAACACGTCATACCTTTATGAATAAAGACAGGAATTCCCCATATGCCATTTTGTTTCCTTTGATAAATCGTAAATGTCAAAAATATTCAAACGAAAGATCCAATCGTTTCCCTGTTGAACCCAAACAAGTGTATGAATGTATCATATATAGACTTTGTTTGATAAACCAGCATAAACAATTATAATGAGCTGTGTGTCTTAAAATAAAATTGCCATGTTTGTCCGTCAAGGGTTCCAAAAAAAGGTGGCCAAGTCGCCACATCAAACAAAGTCAGAACATTTTTACATACCAAAGGTAGCGGTGATTTATTTCCGTTAAATTTTTAGCATATTTGGGAAGGAATGATAAAGGAAGTATTCTCGGCCTAGCCAGCGTACCCACCTTACACGGTAAGATGTGTAAGTCAACTTTCCTAACTATGCACACTCTTTTGGGTTATTTATGGAATTTCATAAGATTTTTTTTAAAAAAAAAGGGGGGGGGGACACTAGGATCGTTTATTCAGCGTGGCGATTTATAAGCTTACGACTAGATAAGAATAATAATAAGAAGAAGAAGAAGAACTAAAAGTAAAGAAGAAGAAGAAGAAGAAGAAGAAGAAGAAGAAGAAGAAGAAGAAGAAGAAGAAGAATACATGCAGTAGTGATAATAATAACTTACACGTTGTTAGCCACAGCGACGTTGTACTTGCGGTCTATGTCTAATCTGTTGTTATGCAATTATGTGTGTACAAAGAGAGATACAAAGGTACCTAATTAGAATTCTCCTAACGGCTTTTGTTATCTTCCTCAGTTTATCTATCATTGTTTTTTTTAGTCTATGCCCGGTGTCTTCAAGCTTGCAGTCTGTAATTTGCTCACACTACGTTTCACAGCTTTTCTTTATTCATGTTTATTGCTCAGCCCAAGCAGTTTGATCGCATTTAAATAAAGTGTATCGCACATTGTCTAGTTTTTTCTATACTCGCTGTGTAAACATTATTTTATGCACGATCTTGAACTTTTGTTCGTCTTTTTCCCTGCACGCGTGCTATAAATGCAAATCTCTTTGAGAGTGAGCATGTGAGTGAGTATAGTGATGTTAAAGAGTTACAGTTCCTAGTCACTAGTACAACACCTGTGTTTATAATGTAAAACGTTGGATGATCAGCAATAGGTTAAAACTAAACGATGACAAAACAGAAATTTTACTGATTGGAAATAAAGCTGGGAATGTGGCTCGAACACTACGAACATCAATGGCCATATAATAAATAGCAGCACGTGAGTAAAAAAATCTAGGCCTTCTTTCTGATCAGAATAATTATGTCAATGTCATCATGTTTCTGACCTTTGCAAGAAGTTACATTCTCAAAGCAGGAAAATTGGAATTTAAGCATACGAACTTGTTTAGATGAGAATGTAACCAAGACTATTGTTACATCTTTAACATTATCTAAACTTAATTACTGTAACGCTTTACTGGCATCTGTCCCCAACGACACTATTAATCGCTTGCAAATGGTTTAAAATAGCACAGCAAGGCTTATTATGAGAATCGAGAAACGTGATCACATTAGCCCTATTCTATACTTTCTACATTGGCTGCCTGTTAAAAAAGGATACTGTACAAGGTGTGGATAATTTGCTATAAATGCTTCAATCAAAGGCACCTACATATCTTTCGCTCTGCCTTTATATGCATGTACATGTACCTGTTAGGCAGTTTAGATTTTCATCTGATAAAACCATCCTCTTTGTACCAAATAGAAATTATAAATCAACAGGTCAGCAATTTTTTTACTATCTCGGTCCCAAAGTATAGAAGCAACCTTCCAAGGAGAATTTTAAACACACGCTAAAATTCTACCCTTTGGTAATTGAAATTGAACCTGTGAATGTTGTAAATATCTCTTACGATTTCTTGTGACTATTGAGTGTAAGATAGTACTGTATCAAAATTATATGATTATGTTTCTTTTGTAATTGTGCAAATGGAAATTTTGAAGCGCATTGACCATGATCGTTTATGAAAGTGAGCTGTATAAATGCAATATATCATTATTATTATTATTATTATTATTATTATTATTATTATTATTATTATTATTATTATTATTATTATTATTATTATTACTTCAAGCCTTTGCTAAGTGTGTAGATCTAGATCCAGGCCTACGCTTCCTCTGGGGAGACGGGCATGTGTGATGTGTGCATTTCCGGGATGGGAGAACAGGCCTGCATGCATTATCTTGGCTAGGCATAAAGACTGATGAGCAGTTTTGAGCACTCGTACATGTATTGGCTTCTTGCGTGTTATACTCGTTATGAGCTCCTCCACACCCCACCTCTCTCTCTCTCTCTCTCTCTCTCTCTCTCTCTCTCTCACACACACACACACACACACACACTCAATGATGCATGTGCCAGTCATTACAGTTTACGCGTTCCTTGTACACTTTGTTAAAAGTGAAACAAAGAAAAGAAAAGAAACGTACGCCGAGGTCTAACATGAGGAAATTGCATCAGTGCGACTCATGAAACGATTTCCTGTCCTATCTTCTTTTTTTTCCTTTAAGATTCTTAGATGATCAACGGCGTTGTTTACTCGGTATATTAGAGTATAAAGAAATATTCTTAGTACCATTTCTTTTAAATTTTGGTCTTTACATTCAGATGTATTTTTTTCTTCGAATACCTACGTTTCGTTTTATTACATTGCTGTAAAATATGACCTGGACATGTTGCCCTTCTACTGCTAGTATACCGTAGCTTCTTTTTGTGTTCTCTGGTTTACGCCTCTCTTTTGAAAACCTCGCCACCGTTTTCTTTAGTTAGCTAATCCAACAATGAAGACAAAGAGACACGGGGAGAAGCGAAAAACCAACAAAGTTTTTGACCTCCCTCTCACCCCACCCCCTCCCTCCTTCCTCGGGCTCTCACCTCCTCCTGCTCAACACGGAGTGACGGAGGGTGACACTCTGAAAGTCTCCGAACCTTGCGATGAGTGCCTGTTCATGTGTTTGCTCGTCTGTTTGCTTGCACGCCTGGGAAGGAAAGTTTGAGTGGCTTGTCTGGCCTGTTTGGCTAAGATTGAGTCCGACAGTCACTTGTTTCAACTCGGATCATACAGCATAAAGTTGCTAGTGGGCGAGGCATAATTATCGCTACCCTCCCCCTTTTCCCCTCAATCTCCATCTTCCTGACCCTCAAAGTATGTGCTGATGTTGGACGTTAAACCAACTCAACAACAACTCGACCCTCAGAGTTAGTCCTATTCATCCCCCTCCTTCTCTATGCCTTCCCCTGACACTCAAAGTCCTTATTAACATCCCCCCTCCCCTCCCCTCCCCTCCTTTCCTCCCTCTTTCTCTGGCCGTCCGACTTTTCCACTTTTCCGCCAGTTTTAACCTGAAAACATCTGTGCAGCTGGTCCTGTGTGATTAATTATCCCCGGGGCCATCATGTCGGTGGTTGAATGTTGGCTGTTTCAGGGCTCACAGTGCTCACAGTCTCACACTCGCTGACATAGAGCCATAGCGTGTTCTAGTTTAATCTCAGTTACCATTGGTCTCTCTATCTTTGTAGACTATTAGACTATCTCCAATTACCATAATTAGCCCCAGGCAATTTGATGGATGGATGCTTTGGGTATGATGTCGGTGTGTATAGGCCTACATGTTGTATTATTTGGGATTTTCTTTTCTTACAAGTTTTCAGAGCAAAATATAGTTTATACGATCTCTGTCTCTCTCTCTCTCTCTCTCTCTCCCTCTCTCTTATCTCTCTCATTCTCTGCCTCACACTCTCTCCCTCTCTCTCCCTCCTCTCTTGTCTCTCTCATTTTCTCCCCTCTCTCTCTCTCTCTCTCTCCCTCTCTCTCTCTCTCTCTCTCTCTCTCTCTCTCTCTGAATTATTTTCTCGTCTTATCTCTCCGATTTTTTTTGTTGTACTTTCAATCCTTCTCGCCCCCTCTGCTTTACCACCCATAACATCAACGCATTGTCATCTAACATGAGACCAATCATTACTGGGTGTTTATTGCTCATACCTAACCACTGAGGCGGCAATCATTCATTCACATTCATTCGCTAACAAAGGAGAGAGAAAGAGCTATCATTCTGCCTCTGTCTAGCTCTCGATCGAAACACAAAGCTGAGTGGGGATGCTGTGGACTCATTCCTCTAAACCCTTTGCGCCTGTGATTGTGTAGATGTACGTATGTATCTAATACTAAGAGCAATCCATTACCCTACTTTTTTTTATCACAGATCCTCTTTGTTTTCAAATAAACTAATCTCTTTTAGACTCCCTCCTTTCTACCTCCCTGGCCTCTCTCTACCCCTTTTCGCCTCCTCCCATCCCCCCCCCTTCCCTACCGATTTGCTTGCCGCCTTGCCCACTGCAACCAATCAAGATGGCTGACCTAATTCTCGGAGAATGTAAACTATGCGTTGGCTTTCGTTTGTAGGTTTAGATATGAATAATTCTGATGGTACAAGGTGTAAAATCTTTAAGTAATGAAGTTTGTAAACATTTTTTGTTTCGTTCACCAGAACGTAATATATGGTCTTAGTTTTGATCAATGTTTTGGAGAGTGGTACTTACGAGCATTGTAGACATACTTGTTACTTCATTGTTTTAGTGATTTTGTATTTTGTCACCAATTCTATTCTGTATCCCCTCTCTCTCTCTCTCTCTCTCTCTCTCTCTCTCTCTCTCTCTCTCTTCTCTTTCTATTTCTCTCCCCATTTCTCACTTTCTCTGTCTACCTCTCTCTGTGCCTCTATCTATTATCTCTCCCCCCCCCCCCCCCAAATTCACTGAACCCCTATACATTTTTAATCTATGAATATAACCCCTCTCTGTGCTTTCGTTGAAACACGGAGTGGTCTATTAAAATAGTGTTTAACTCCCCTATTTATGCATACTATAATACATACTATACCTTTGTATTTATGTTTTTAACAAAATGAAAATAATAACTGCAACTCCGTCAAACATATCTACCCATAGTAGAAGCTATCATCTACGCCTATGCTAGTTTAATGCGACCGGCTAAGTCGTGTTATCTCCGCCTTGTCTCGTGTGTGGCAGCACAAAAAATTGTCAGACGTCAGTCTTGGGGCCCGTCCACAATATAACCTATATAGTGCTGACGTTGGACGTTAAACCAACTCAACAACAACGACTAGGCTATGCCCCAAGGATAGTTTTCAAGCCCCTAGCCCAATGAGAGTCTGTGCTGACTGCTGAGACTGCTTGAACAAGGATTTACGGCGCCGTAGCTCTAGATCTAGATCAAGTCTTCACTAGTCAGCCGACACACAGACAGGGTTCTTGCACGCAACCGCCGCTGGTTTATGGTCTCCCTCTTTTTTTTTCTCTGCTTTTAGGTTCTACTTTTATAACTTGTCTATTGAAGCTTATAAATTTTAAGTTAAAACGTCTTTAAAGATAGTTATTATACTTTAGCGTTAGTTTTAGGTGGTGTTGGCCCGGAAAAAAAATCCATGTTATTTTTGGTACGCATTTGTAAAGGGAAGTAACTGCGTAAATACTAGTGACTTTAAATAGCACTGGAGTTCTTTACTTTGGTACGACCTAAAATGTACTTTTTATCGATAATCATTATTAATGTTCGCCTTCTGGTAAATTATGAATTTTTTTTTTTCTTTTGACTTTAGTTTTGTCTTGTTTATTTGTTGGGTGCTTTTTTCTAATGGGTGGGCTGGGGTGGAGGGATCAAAATGAAGAAGACCTCTTCTTTTAGCTTGGCTTATTTTACAGATTCAATTACATGTTTAGATTTATGGTAAGGTAAAATTCTCCCGTCATTGCCACGCTTAATTAACCCTTTAACCTACCTGCACTACACTTATTTCAATTCACTTAACCCTTTAGGCCTAATTAATGAAAGGTTTGTTCGATGAATATCATACCTAGCTAGATATTTAATTTTGAACGTTGGTCTTGCTATCCCTCGCAGTATTTCCCTCCCCCACCCTCTCTTTAATTATTTTTTAGACAAAGAGAAAATGATATGCATCGGGGGGAAAATTGCATCTGTGTCATTTTAGTAAGGTCGGCTGTGACATGAGACCCTGTCCCCAATATCTCTGTGTGACAGCTTGTAGTATTGTGATCGTGTCACAAAATAGCTTACATTGTGATAACCTTGACGTTAAGCAACCAACTCAACTAAAATACTTCTTCTACTGCAACCGCCACTACTACTACTACTACTACTACTACTACTACTACTACTACTACTACTACTACTACTACTACTACTACTACTACTACTACTACTACTACTACTACTACTACTACTACTACTACTACTACTACTACTACTACTACTACTACTACTACTACTACTACTACTACTACTACTACTACTACTACTACTACTACTACTACTACTACCCCTATACCTTTTTCCTTCCTCATTCTATTTTTTCTTCATCTTCTTCTTTTTCTTCTCCTCCTCCTTCCTGGTGGTACGTGTATTTTCTGATCCAGGTTATAGCTATAGATATTGTTGGAGGTTTTTTTTTTTTCTTCTTTTCCTTCCTTTATGGCGAAGGGATGCGAGATGTGTTGCTTAATAAAGGGAGGTCACACCTATCAAACTTAATAATACATTTTCAATGGTTATTGCCCCTAATATCGTTTCCGTTTTGGAAGTGTACAAAACTACTAGTTCTAGAACTTGTACCAAGTAATTGGATTTTTTTTTTCTTCTTTTTATTCCTCATTTTTTCATAGATTGGCTCATCATAAATTATGGCGTCTACAAATAGTCAACGTTGCGGGAAGTGCTTAATTTTCTTTGCTTAGTTCGTTAGAGGAAAATAGGTTTTGCTAAGTGCTTTGCCCATAGATTTTAAGATACAATTCCTATCGGAGACGGAGTCACTAACTGAGAAACGAACCATGCTTTGCTTGTTAGTCAAGAGCTGCAACGACTGAGCTTAGCTGTATAAGACTAAGAGTCCGTTGGATAAGTGACGACTTTCCTTCCCATTATTCCTAAACAAAGACCTTACCTTCTCTCCTCACTTTTAATTATCAAAGATCATTCCATTATGACAGATAATTGTATGGCCATGTATGAAAAACAAAAGGCACAATAATTATCGATAACTCACAACTGCTCTTCTTTACAATTAAGACGGCAAATGCTTGAAAGGCTCTGTATTAAATTATTTGAGTTTTCACAAATTAACCTAAGCTTTACATTCCTATGACGTTAAACAGAATGGTTATATTGCCTCTGCTCTCGTTCATGTCGACCTCGACAAGGAAATTTCCTCTATTTCCATTGCAGTGTAGTTAGTATAGAGCTTTCGAGTTTATGTATGTGTGTAATTCATGCAATCCCTACTGGTTGGGTCGGTGTCAGTATAATGTGACCGGCTGGGACAGGAGTCATGGTATACCCACCCTGTCTCGTGTGTGGCAGCACATAAAGATGTCAGACGTCCGTCTTGGGGCCCGTCCACGATATAGCCTATAAGTTGCTGACGTTGGACGTTAAAACCCAACCAACCAACCAACCCCTATACCTTTTTCCTTCCTCATTCTATTTTTTTTCTTCATCTTATTCTTTTTCCTCCTCCTTCCTGGTGGTACGTGTATTTTCTGATCCAGGTTATAGCTATAGATATTGTTGGAGTTTTTTTTCTTCTTCTTTTCCTTTCTTTATGGCGAAGGGAGACGAGATTTGTTGCTTAATAAAGGGAGGTCACACCTATCAAACTTAATAATACATTTTCAATGGTTATTGCCCCTCATATCGTTTCCGTTTTGGAAGTGTACAAAACTACTAGATCTAGAACTTGTACCAAGTAATTGGATTAATTTTTTTTTCTTATTTTTATTCCTCATTTTCCTCATAGATTGGCTCATCATAAATAATGGCGTCTACAAATAATCAACGTTGCGGGAGGTGCTTAATTTTCTTTGCTTATTTCGTTAGAGGAAAATAGGTTTTGCTAAGTGTTATGCCCATAGATTTTAAGATACAATTCCTATCGGAGACGGAGCCACTAACTGAGAAACGAACCACAGCTTTGCTTGTTAGTCAAGAGCTGCAACGACTGAGCTTAGCTGTATAAGACTAAGAGTCCGTGGGATAAGTGACGACTTTTCCTTCCCATAATTCCTAAACAAAGACCTTACCTTCCCTCCTCACCTTTAATTTTCAAAGATCATTCCATTATGACAGCTAATTGTATGGCCATGTATGAAAAACAAAAGGCACAATAATTATCGATAACTCACAACTGCTCTTCTTTGCAATTAAGACGGCAACTGCTTGAAAGGCTCTGTATTAATGATTTGAGTTTTCACAAAGTAACCTAAGCTTTACATTCCTATGACGTTAAACGGAATGGTTATGTTGCCTCTGCTCTCGTTCATGTCGACCTCGAGAAGGGAATTTCCTCTATTACTTCCTTTGCAGTGTAGTTAGTATAGAGTTTTCGAGTTTATGATGTGTGTAATTCAATGTTTGTTTAGTGCAAGCAAGTGTGCTCCTTGTAAAAAAAAAAAACTTAATGCAGTTGACTACTTGCCCCCACACCTGTCAGAAGGACCTAACCTTGCTGCAATTCGATTGGTGGGGGCCGCGGTGGCTCTGGCGTAGAACACCGGCTTCCGACGCAAAAGGTCCGGATTCGAGCCCTGGCAATTTTGCTTCGTACAGGTTGGGTCGGTGTCAGTTTAATGTGATTGGCTGAGACAGGAGTCATGGCATCCCAGCATTGTCTCGTGTGTACATAAAATTGTCAGATGTCAGTCATGGAGCTCGTCCACAATATAGCCTATATAGTGTTGATGTAGGGCGTTAAACCAACGCAATCAACTCACCTCGAAGTTGATCGGTGCACTCAACGGAACATATGATGGCATCACACAAGGTCCAAGGCTTCATGTTATTTTTCAGTCTGGCCAAGGTCCCATTAAGTGACTGTAAAAGGAGGCATATTAATAATACTTGTAACTCACTTACGATGCAACAATCAGAAATAAATCATCTTGTTAATAAGGGTTGAAAATTTCTGACGACCAATCGAGGCCTCTCTAAGTACAGACCAAGTTGCCTAGTAGAGGTAACGATAATCTCTTTTAGATCACTACCATAATTAGAATAGCATGATACCCAAACATGATATTTTGTTCATGCCCACAGCAACAATTTAAAACGACCAAATCGTGCCTACACTTCTAAAACATACACTGCAGTTCACTCTGGTTTTATTCAAATAAATGATTGTCTTATCCGACTCCGACTCCTGTTATGTTGGGAAGGTTCAGTAAACTGCCTGCCTTACCAAGTTCCCACTACTGCTACTACTACTACTACTACTACTACTACTACTACTACTACTACTACTACTACTACTACTACTACTACTACTACTACTACTACTACTACTACTACTACTACTACTACTACTACTACTACTACTACTACTACTACTACTGTTGTTGTTGTTGTTGTTGTTGTAGATGTTGTTATTGTTATCATTTTCATTCATTATTATAATTCGGTTTTCAATTTCTTCAACACTTTGATAAGGTTGACGTCCCCGTAGTTTCCCCCATCATAGATTATCCATTCGTTTCGTAGTTTTAGAACATGGGTAGGTTCGTATTGAGTACTTCATCTGCATCATATGCATTCCTATAGTGTGACGGAGGAACTGGCTATGGGTGTGCATTCTTAACAGAACGCGTTTCTTTTCAAAGGACACGCATTATGTAGGTGATTATGTTTAATCTCTTAGCCACAGCTGACTGCTCGTTGTTCTTAACTTAGCTCGTCTCTTTTTGGTTTCGTTTGCTTTTCAACGGGTGTCGATCATATTCATTTTGAAGCGTTGAAGCTACCACGCTTGGCCAACCATTAAATACGTGATTGTAGTAACCAAGCCTTAGTCTTCTCCCCAGTACAGTTGCCATGTTAGTTGAGAACTGAATGGAAATCTGTGTTATAAATCACGGAGCGAAACGGATCTCAGTGCAGGGCCCATGCATTATACATACAGCTGTATGTAGTGAAGCACAGGCAAGGAATCTGATGTTAGTTTTTGTTGCGGTGCACATAATGATCAGCCCGAGGTCAGAGCCGCCATTCGTGCTGTCTTCTACTGGCCATCAGCATAATTTCCATCCTAAGGGTTAACCAACCCAGGCAACCCCACCCCACCCTGCTTTTCTCGCCTCCTCTGCCTCAACTCTGCATTTCACTCACTTGAAGCAAAGCTCTGCTCTCAGAAAGTTGGGAGTTAATGTCTTCTAACCGCTACTCGCTTCCAAAGCTAAGAAATCAATTTGCCGGTCCGCCTTCGAATTTCCATCGCCCATCTGAATCAGAAGACTTCCTCGCTCTCTCCACTCTCTCGCCCCTGTGGCCTCGCACACACACAAACAAAACTAGCACCACTGTCTTGCCACCGACACTAAACTGAGACTGGGGTCGCTCTTCCTTCTCCTCAGCCGACACTAACACCTTAACCTCCCCCTCCCCCACAACCCCACTCTGTCCTCCTTTACAATTGCCACCATCCTTCCCCTTTCAATACCCTCTTTTTCTAAACTCAAGCTCTGGCCCCTATTATTATTCCCTCGTGTTGTTTCCTACCGTTTCTGACTATTCTTCGGTTTCACCTAGAGTTGTCACCCCCTTCCCCTCCCCATAGCCCCTTGTTTCTCAGGGTTCCCCTCCGCCCATTCCTTTCGCATCCCGCTTTGAGCTTCTATGAAGGGCGATTATTTTGCCAATAATTTTAGCGGCATCACACGGGCTAAAGGCGGAATGAACTGTCTGCTTTCTTGTACCATACAGCAGACGGACCGCCCGGCCGCCATTTTGGCTCGCTGCTCGGCCATCTTTAACAAAAGTTGCTCTAATTAAAACAACCTCCTCAATCATACGCTTTCTTTGTGAGGGTCATCGGTGTTATCATTATCATCTAGTTATCTTCATCAAAGTGTTCACAACGACGACGGATGCTGTCGCAGTTAGTATAGCAGTGTTTCAGGAAAAGGATGTTGTCTTTCTTGAGTACTACTGTGGCAGGCCCGAGCGTGAGTTATATGATAATTAATAATATGTAAATTTATGCATCATCTCTGTATGGGAATTATTCACCAAGGCCTGTTCAAACCTAATCAATATCATGAATAATAATGTCTGACTTGCTACACTAGATCTAGACTATAACGTCCTATACACAAATGCTGTATTTATAACTGCATGCTACAGTGTATTTTACATTAATCAGTTTGAACTCTAAAAATAAAGATGAAAGCCTTATCGAGAAGTGGGTCTCTAGAAATTAAATATCCTAGATCTAAACTCTTAGTCTTTATTTATTTTACATACCACTGTGATAGAAACAGATCTAGATCTAGCTCAACTTCGTATTAATTTTAATATAATTATTGTTCAATTTGTTTGCTCTCTCTCTCTCTCTCTCTCTCTCTCTCTCTCTCTCTCTCTCTCTCTCTCTCTCTCTTCTCTCTCTCTCTGTTTCTCTGCCTGTCTTTCTCTGCCTCTCTCCCTCTCTCTCTCTCTGTCTCTCTCTCTCTCCCTCTCTCTCCCCCTCTCTCTCTCTCTCTCTCTCTCTCTCTCTCTCTCTCTCTCTCTCTCTCTCTCGTTTTGGGAAACTCCGCGTGGTGGGCAGCTATTTATTTTCGGAATTTCCAAGCTAAACTTTTAAAGAATAAAAAATAATGTAGGCCCCATATGCTTTGAGTGTATTCAAAATAAGATCTATTTATACACATTTTTGTAGGTTAGCTGTCTATAATGTTCGGTATAATAGTTTAATACAATTTAATTGAAATGCTTTCCTTTTCATTATCAATGTTGTTAATACTCTGGATCCCCATTAATGTATTTAACACTTTTGTTTTAAATTAGATATAATATTATTAGGTATACCCCTTTCACTCTCTCTCTCTCTCTCTCTCTCTCTCTCTCTCTCTCTCTCTCTCTCTCTCTCTCTCTGTGTCTCTGAGCTTCTCTCTCTTTATCTTTCTTTTTCTGTCCGTCAAAACTGTAGTTTATTTGTCAAATTACTTTCATGCATCAAATCAATCAGTATTAGATAGTAGTTTTTTTTTTTAACATCTCTCTCTCTCTCTCTCTCTCTCTCTTCGTTTTGGGAAACTCAGCGTGGTGGGCAGCTATTTATTTTCGGAATTTCCAAGCTAAACTTAAAAGAATCAAAAACAATGTAGGCCCCATATGCTTTGAGTGTAGCCAAAATAAGATCTATTTATACACATTTTTGTAGCTTAGTTGTCTACGAGTATAACGTTCGGTATAATAGTTTAATACAATTTCATTGATTAATTTAATTTCCTTTTCATTATCATTGCTGTTAATACTCTGGATCCACATTAATGTATTTAACACTTTTGTTTTAACTTAGATATAATATTATTAGGTATACCCCTTTCACTCAATCTCTCTCTCTCTCTCTCTCTCTCTCTCTCTCTCTCTCTCTCTCTTTATCTTTCTTTTTTTCTGTCCGTCATAACTGTAGTTTATTTGTCAGATTACTTTAATGCATCAAATCAATCAGTATTAGATAGTAGTTTTTTTTTTTTTAACTGTAATGATACTTGTGATAAGCACTAAAGAACAAGTAGTTACAGCAGAAGTAGTTTTAGATTTCTAGTTGATGTGGTATCTGTTGTCGACACTCTTGTTGCTGATGTTGTTGCTGTTGTTGTTGTTTCTGTTGTTGTTGATGATGATATTGTTGTTGTTGCTGCTGCTGCTGTTTTGGCTGTTGCATGATTATATTTATTAAACTGAAACTGACACACGGTGAGGATGACGATGGCAAAATTATATGTTAGAATTTTCCCCTTCGATATCCTCGAGCGAAGTGGCTGTTGATCTTGTAAGCTGTGTAGGCTATAATCTATTTACACAGGAATGAGGCTCGCATGATGTGAATCTTATTGATTTAATCAAATAGAACATGTGCACATCGGTTCATTTCTCTCGTTAAATGCAAATTAAGACATCACGAGTTAAAGCTTTTAACTTCACCATGCTTGTTCATGACTAGATATATTTGCTTACTTACCCCACAACCACAAACACACTCACACCCCAACCCCTCCCTCAAACTTCAAATCAAATTCACAGCTAAGAAAGAGAAGCCCGTGTTAAAACGAGCATCCCCACTTAATGTATGTGGCATCCTGGTAAAAAAAAAAAAACCCAGCCACCTATTACCCCACCGCTTAGCTTTACAGTTGTTGCTTATACCATTCGCAAACAGATGCAATCTGCGATAATTTATTTTACAATTCGTGACTGCACACTACCATGCTACCAGACCCTCCAGTTCAGTTTTACCTCACTAGTCGAGAGTGTGAGAGAGAGAGAGAGAGAGAGAGAGAGAGAGAGAGGGGGGGGAGAGAGAGATGGAGTGGTGTAGGGAGGGAGGGAGGGTCTTCATAAAGCTGTGTCGGCCCAAGCCCTCTACTAATCAAGCAGTAAGCCAACCCCTCTCCCCCTAGCCCTGGTTAGATCTAAGCTCTCTGATCTATAATCATACACTCTAGCGTGGCATCGCTGCTCATCCGCCAAGATCCAGATAATGATAGTCGGTGGTGAGTATGGATAGCTATGGCTCCAGCCAAATCTACAGCCTGCAGATCTAGACTCTAACCCTCCAGGACTGGGGCTGTTTTTATTTCCGCTCTCTCCACCTCAGCTTCGACTGTTCCCCCTGTTCTCCCTCCGGGCTTAGTTTATTCAGCTCACGCCTGGATTACATACAATACTAAGTATCCATCGAGCGAGTCGTGCCGGTGCGAAATCTAGCCAGTACTCACACACAGTGCACGTGAGTTGTGTCTGTGGTACTCACCACACTAGCACTCTGTATGTCTGTATGTCTCTCTTTCTCTCTCTCTCTCTCTCTCTCTCTCTCTCTCTCTCTCTCATAGATATCTCTCTGCTCTCTCTCGCTCTCTTTATCTTTTAATTTATTCCATATCTCTTTCTCTTATTGTTCTCTCTTTCTCGCTCTCTTTCTCTTTTTCTGTCTCTATCTCTTTCCGTATTTCTGCATGTCTTTCTCTTTCTGCTGCCTGTTTATCTGTTGATCTTGTATGTGAATCCTACAATTTCCAAAGTGTACAATATTGCATTCTTCTTCTTCTTCTTCTTCTTCTTCTTCTTCTTCTTCTTCTTCTTCTTCTTCTTCTTCTTCTTCTTCTTCTTCTTCATACACAGATATACACATTCTTCTTATATGAGTTTCCCGTTTTCTTTATTCATGTCCGACTTTTCCCCATTTATTACCCTTAGTGTAAATAATTATCATTTTGTATACATTTTTGTAACATGTTTTTGTTTTTGTTGTGTTTTCACTCAACAAGAGTGCAAATTTAGGAACCCAGCACCGACGAGTAAAATTCTTTAGGCTGCAAATGCTAATACAGGTTTATCTCTGCATAAAGTTAACTACCATTTGCCCTGTCAAGAAATATATATCTCCCTCTCAAACCAACATCTATGTTGACACAAGGTGTGGTCGTCAATACTAAGTTTGGTGTATGTTTGTTCTGACCCATCGGTTTACTGTCATCTTGACGCATACTTGAAGCAACTAAGGCCAGGTGTTTAACTGTGCGAGTTCTCCTCAAATTTCATATAGAATATTGGAATTTGCTATGGTTGATGTTGTAGAAGTTTATACAGTATGGTTTTTATTTACTGTTACTTTTATAATCTATACGTTGACATTATTGTTTTTATATGACAAATTTATAGATCCAAGCAGGATGTATAGTATAAATCACTTCGGTGGATATTTACTATTGTTCTGTTGTATCTTACCGTATGTTTAGTATATTTTCTCGCTCAATAAACACTTAAAATGGACAATATGTAGCTGTAGCTCTATTTATTAAATTTAACACACGATTAAGAACAGTTTTAGATATTATTTATAGTATTATATTTATAAATACGCCCACCCCACCCCTGGCAGTCGTTTTAAAAGCGTTGAGATTTCACCATTATAACCCAGTGCGCCCTTTAAATGTAGACTGTGCTTCACTACACACACGCAGTTTTGTTGGTGTTTTTTTTTAATAGCCCTTTTAATTTCAGCGATGGATTAGATCTGGAGAAGTGTGTCCAAAGTCGTAAACCCACCGCGAACCTCTTTGCTCCGTGAGCTTCTTTGCTGGCTAGGATATCTAACAATTCCCCCTCCATGCCTTTTGTTTGTCACTGCCCTGGCGGCTTGTGCGTGAGGCAGTGAGTGAGTGCGAGCTCCCCATAAGTTTTTTTTGTGTGTGTTCTCTTCTGTTTGAGAAAAGAGTGCTATTGGATAAATAGTGAAGCGCGCCATCTTGTTATGATTAGAATCACGCGTGCAGCTGGCAGGTCGGGCGGATGGTATGAAGAGGGAGGGGGAGGAGAGAGAGAGAGAGAGAGAGAGAGAGAGCGAGCTAACGAGCAAGGTCTAGCTGGGATTGAATGAGTGAGTGAGTGAGCCTAGATTGAGGGCAGGGTGAGCAGACGAAATACAATAGTAACAAGCAGCCCTTGCTTAGCCTGGCATGCATTAGCAAAGTAGAGGACATGATGAGGTTCTTAATTCCCTCAGTATAAGAAAATGCCGTTTTGCAGCTAAAGAATTTTGACCGTTGGCCTTGCTGTAACTATGCTAGTGTCGTCAGACAGCCTTGGTTTTGCATGTTGCTCATTAGAATGGCTGAAATGGAGTTAGAAATCTATTGTCGAAAGTAAAACGTTGCTCGTTGTAAGCCCTCTTTAAAGCAAATTCGAACGGCGAGTTGTTAGCTACAGTAACTGCGTCTTTGTTCTGCCGACCCCTAGTGTGAGTAATTAAGGTTAGCTCTGAGCACCAGGAGAGACCCAGACTGGGTTTGTAAAAGTCGTAAATCTGGTGGAAATTTGGTGGTGGTGGAGGATAGTATTATTAATTGGTGTTTGTTGTAGAGCTGGTGAAGCTATTCGCATCATTACAGTACTGAGTGGTAAATCTGTAATGCTACTAATACATGTATTATCAAAATAATTACTTCTGCTGGATCGTTGCAAGTGAGTAAAAAAAACTAAGAACAATGACAGTGTATAAGTCATAGAAGGCTCGCTGGCTAATGCCTTAGAGCACAGTAACTCAGATCTAGAACACTCACTCAGTGATGCGGAGTATTGGTGACTAAGGCTGGGACAGGAGTGAGGGGAGTATGGAAGAAAATGTGAGTGAGGGTTGTTATTGACTAACACTTCAATCACACAATACTTGTATCTGGGCAGTCGCAGCTTCCATAACCAATAACAGATAGCGACGGGGTCACGGGAAGGAGGGAAGCCTGAGGAGGGAGGGAGATGAGGACTCACTAGCAAGTAGCAAGCTGGCTGGGTGTCTGGATTTCAACTCAACCCCGGGGATCTCTCGCCTCTCGCCGGGAGCCAGGCTTTAGTATCCTCATAGTATCGACTTTTTTCAATAAAGGCAAGAAGCAGACCCCTGGCCGGGGTCGCTGTTTAAGTTAATTTATTACTCTTCCCGATTTGTCAGCCATTTTTGTCGCTTCCACAGGGCGCTGGGTACTGGGCAGGCTGGTGATTGGACTGTGGGGCTCTTTGCTTGCCTCTCTGGCGATCAATGCCCAGATTTATGTTCCTCTGTACTGTTTAAAATCTGGGGGATGGAGGAATGTCTACCAGTGCTCGTGGAGAGGATGTATATTGTTTCTTGTCGATAGTACCACACTTCTGCATTGTTAGCTCATATTTTTTTTTCAATGTCTGAACTATGCTCTTTGATTCTCTCTCTTTCTCTCTCTGACTTTATTTGTGTGTGTGTGTGTCTCTCTCCCTCTCTCTGTCTCTCTCTCTCTCTCTCTCTCTCTCTCTCTCTCTCTCTCTCTCTCTCTCTCTGTCTCTTTTCCTTTCTCTCTGAGAACATCTTCCATCTCAGTTATTCAAATGACTATGGACTTTTTTATTTTGAATTTATGGAGACCAAATCCGTCACATGTATAAAGAATGAGAGTTGTGGGTGGAGATGATGGTTGTTGTGCCAGATAGCTCAGTCGTTAGTGCTCTAGACTAAAACCAAGTGTCAAGGACTCGAACCTCCGTTAAGGACTTCGTTCTTGTGTTAAATTTACTTGAAACATGAGAGTCGTATTATAACTAATCGATGTTAACCTCATCATTCTGTCCTATTTTAGCTTTTGAAACTGAATGTGCTAGTTGTCATTTTTAGATTCATTAAACTCCGTATCCTCGCGGGACCTGCTTACTGCTAGTGCTAGAGTCCACTAACCTGATCTGTTAATACATGAGGACTGTTTTTCTGCTTTCTTGTTACGTGAAAAACTTCATCTCTTATGTCAGATTTCAAATAAACTCTTCGCGGAGCTTGCTCTATTACTTCGCGGAGCTTGCTCTATTACTCCTGAGATTTAATGCAGGGATGGGAATCTTCGATTTATTGGAGCTGTATGAAATATCTCGGTGCACTGTGTCAAGGTCAGGTTCCTATCCTGGGTACGGTACAGATCTTTACGTGTAGACTGGCCTTCTATTGGTGGGTGGGAAGAGAGGAGTCTCTGTCAGATAAGCTGAAACAGAGATGGGCATACAAATAATTATATACAGACGCATTGGAAGAGAGACTTTCATAGAGAGATTGATTTCAACTTAGGAAATACCCTCACATTTTCGCCCGTTTCTTTCAAGGATCTGACTTGGGTCTTCACACATTATTGTTTTCCGGTTCTGTTTTCCTTTGTTCAGCGGTCGGTGGCAGCAGTCAGTGTCGAGGCCTCGAGGCCCCAGGCCCCTCCACGATCTCTCCTCTTTTACTCCAGCTGCCCATCGAGCTAAGTCCGCCCGGCTTTACTGTTGTTCGCCATTGTTATTTGCATTTGAACATCCTCCTCAGCCCGGCACCTCAGTCAGAGTGTGCTGTGTTTGCCTTAGTTACAATGTGTTCCCTTAACACGAGTTTGTTTAACTTGAATAGAAAAAAATGTGTGATTGTGTATGCCTGGGGAAGAGAGAGAGAGAGAGAGGGAGAGAGAGAGAGAGAGAGAGAGAGAGGGGGGGGGTGAAGGGGGAGTCATCATGGAGTGGATGTAACATGAATGAATGCCCCCCGTAGCCTTGTAAACGTCTAAATAATAATAAGAAAATCATACCCATAGTCGACACAAGACACAAGAAATACGTGTGTATTTTTCAGGGCTAAAAGCTTCAGAGAATAATGCCCAAACCATTCTCCCCCGACCAAGAGGAGTTTTACAAGAAACCCACTAAAAAAAACTTTTTTTAAAATCTATTTTCTTCCCTCCCAATCGAGCCCATTAAAAATCACTAGCGCCAAGTTGATCCTTTCCCCCCTTTCACTCCTCGAGGTTACCTCCCTCCCTCCCTCCCCGTTTTCCTCCACAACTTACCTGTGGACCACCGTCGGATTGTGCTTCAGTGAAGAGCGAATATTTTCCTGTAAAGTTTTTCTTTGTGTTTGTTTGACTAGTACGGGCTGTACACCGGCACGCCATTGCAACCACAACTAACCCCGATCTAAACCAGTAAACCAACCCACTGGCGGCCATTTTTAATGATGCGCTGCGCAAGAGAATCCGCCAGGTAAAAAAAAAAATACCCCAGCTCGCTGAAACACCACGAATGACGGGGTAGTCGTCGAAATACAATGTACACCATTTCACTTCCCCTCAATGATTATTACTTGTGAAATTACTGTGTTGTTCTCCCCTCTTGTGTTTCCATAGTTTGGTAGCCAAGCAGTTTTCTGTCGTGGGTGAAATTGCTTTTGTAATGATTGGGTATTTCCGGCCCTGTGTGTTTGTGTGCTTGCCTACATGTCTGTGTACCTGCATAATTATGTCTACTCCTTTCGATTTATGCAACCTTCAAAGTATTGAATCTCTCTATCCTTCTCTCTCACTTTCTCTCTCTCTCTCTCCCGTCTCTCTCTCTCTCTCTCTCTCTCTCTCTCCATCTCTCTGATTGAGTATGTCTCCTCTCTATTTCTCCTATCTCTGTTTCAATCCGTCTCTGAATCTGAGTTTTTCTCTCTAAGTCTGACTACTATTTATATTCCATAAGCTGCAAATCTATGTTATCCATCTATCTTTCTCTTGCTCTTCCCATTTTTAACAGCTCTAAGTCGTAAACAAAAGCTTCAAAAAGTCTCAATGTCCACTTACTTGATCTCTCCCGTTTCATCCCTTCTTACTGCCCTTTCATGCTGGTACATGTAGGCTACTAATGTAGGCTACTAATAGAATTGCACAGTACATACCATGAACATAGTATGTATTCATCCAAACTCGGATCTAGCGTCTTTACCGCTTCCAGGGCAACTCTTTCTGACACTAATTGGGAATCAAGCTAGTGGAGCGTAACTCAACCTTACAGTATCCTTGTTTTTTGTTTCTTAGATTTTACATTGAACGTAATTACACCTCTCTCTCTCCTCTCTCTCTCTCTCTCTCTCTCTCTCTCTCTCTCTCTCTCTCTCTCTCTCTCTCTCTCACCTTACAGTATCCTTGTTTTGTTTCTTATTTCTACAGATTCTATCTTATTACACTTTCTCTCCCCCTCTCTCTCTCTTTCTCTCTCTCTCTCTCTCTATCTATCTATCTATCTATCTATCTATCTATCTATCTATCTATCTCTCAACCTTACAGTAACCTTATTTTGTTTCTTGCTTCTACACTTTCTACGTAATTACACTTTCTGTTTCCAACCCCTCTCTCTCTCTCTCTCTCTCTCTCTCTCTCTCTCTCTCTCTCTCTCTCTTACCTTACAGTATCCGTGTTTTGTTTCTTATTTCTACACATTCTACGTAATTACACTTTCTCTCTACCTCTCTCTCTCTCTCTCTCTCTCTCTCTCTCTCTCTCTCTCTCTCTCTCAACCTTATTGCATCATTGTTTTGATTCTTATTTCTACACATTCTACGTAATAACATTTTTTCTCTCTCTCTCTCTTTCTCTCTCTCTCTCTCTCTCTCTCTCTCTCTCTCTCTCTCTTTCTCTCTCAACCTTACAATATCCTTGTTTTGTTTCTTATTTCTACACATTCTACGTAATGTATTGCACTTTCTCTCTCTCTCTCTCAACCTTACAATATCTTTGTTTTGTTTCTTATTTCTACACATTTTACTCAATTACACTTGCTCTCTATCTCTATCTCTCTCCCTCTACCTATCTCTCTCCCTCCCTCTCGCTCCCTCTCTTTTTTCCTCTATCTGCCTTTCTATATCTCAGTCTCTTTTGCTCCATGTCCCTTTCACCCTCTTTCTTCGCATCCCTGTTAATCTGTAAATCTATCTTACTCGTGTATGATACAGTGAATCTATCTATCTTCCCATACTTCTGAGATTCGTATCAACCTTCACTATAATGATTAAGGCACACGCGCATTCATGAGCTGAGAGTGAGAGGGAGTGACGACACGACTTTCTGTGTTTTAGGCCCCAGTCGGGGAGTGCCACGGGGGGGCAGGGTCGATCAATGTGCAGTCAATGTCTCTATCCCCCCCCCCCCTTCCCCCCATGTCCAGCCAGTGCCACCACATCCAGGGCCTGCCCCCAGTGGCCACCGACCCGGAGATGTCCGGGTGCACGTCAGGGTGTCGGTGCTAAGCCATTTTTCTTACCCTCAAACTTGGAGCATCTGGGCCAGCGACTGTCCGGCTGTGCCTGGGACATGACTGCCTTTCGATCCGATGAGATGCTCAGTCCCCTTTCCCTCGCGGCTCACTGGGCGATGCCCCACCGTTTCTGATCTTGCCCGTTGTCTCTCTCCATTTTCTATTTGGTTGCACAATGTATATTTGTGCCTTTCTGTTCTTGTAACACCGGCTTTAGCTTAAAAAAAATTTTCATTACTTACTCATTTGTTTGATTTAAGTTGCTGCATTTCTCCATTTTCACATAATGTGCTATTTTGCCTGTCTTCCCTTGCTTTATTAAGCATCATTCTGCTTTAGCTAACACAGCTTTTTTCTCTACTGTATATTTCTGCTCGATGCAGATTATCCTTTCGAGAGAACACCGAAGCAATTTGCTCGTGGGGACACAGAGGGTCAGTGGTAGAGCGCGCAACCACCAACAGGGATGTTCCTGATTTGATCCCCGGTCCCGTGTCTTGTTGACTATTGATCTGATGTTCAGCTTTGATTTCCATCAACTACCGTGATAGAAATCCATAGGTGCTGGGAAGAACGGGCATAGTTAACGTTTTCCCCAATTCTGTTCTCAGCTTTGCCTATCAGGATGAAGACATGTAGAAGCTAACTGCGGAGTTATACTTTACCCCTTTAATCAATGCTTGAATCGCTTCCGTCCCAAAACATATTGATTGCCTCAGCGAAGCCCAGCTTTGCTTTGAGCACTATTCAGAAATACATGTTACCCATTTTCATATGGCCACAGAACATGTTAATGATATTGCACAACTGAATAGAAACATGTACATAATTCTCTGTCCGTGAATATCAGTGCTGGAATTATGTTGTATTATTGTATAACTATGACTTGTGTATTGTAGATGATTTATGTTCTTGAAATTGTTGATAATTCTCCGCGAGATATCGAGTCCAGCCACATCTTTCAGAGAAGGTACTGTATAACAGAAAACGGTTTTCAGTGTCTATGTGTGACATAAACAGATGTTGTTTTAGTTATGCATTGTTAATATCCAATAAGATTTTGTTCTTGTTTTTTTAACGTTTGTCTGCCTGTAGATATAAACCAGTCTTTCTGATAAAAAAAAATATTGTCAGTGCCATCACTGATGGAAATGGTACCTTGCGCGCTAAAGTCACCTGGATATTATTTCTTCACGTCTTGAAAATAAATGACATCAGCTGGCCCAGATCTTGACTCGATCTGATTAGAAACACGATGTTGTTTAAAAGACTTGCTTCCTATCCCTGCTCTGATCATCCTCTTGCTTACATTCGCGATAAGTTTTACGAATAATGTGTAGACACCAGGCGGCTCACCAGCTCATACGAATCACGAATCTATTGTTCGTTAATCAAGAGAAATGGCGATGGAACTATCGTGGGTAGCTTTGAGATATTTTGTTATTGTTATATACTGTGTATGTACCATGATTGCTAAATAGCAGTTGATTAAATCAGCACACAAAAAAAAAAACGGAATTTGCATCCCTGTGGTGAGCTGGCAGCAGCTCGTGGTGTGGGGAGATACGAGAGCTGAGAGTCGGGTTGACGTGGTGCGGTCTTTGTAAATAATAAACTACAGATAAATACTTGACTAAGGGAGTGGATATGTAGGTGAGTACGGTATAAAGCCACCCTCCCCCTCACCCCCAACACGACCACCACTACCTCCCCCCTCTCACACCTCCCCGTCCGCGCGGCGGTGCCAGATGATCAGTTTTGCCAGCTAGAATTCTGCTAGATTCTAGATCTAAATTTGAAAGGAAGCAGCAGCTAGATCTATGCAGAGGTGTGTGTGTGTGGTGGCAGAGATGATGTCGGCAGGCGCCTGTGGTGGGGGATGCTGCCATAGTTAGTAGTACCAATCTCATTCTGCTGCATGGATGGAGCAAGTTAAAAGGCTTCGGAATTGGAGGTTTGCTTCTGGCGAGAGGGGAAGAGATGCTGGGTTTTTTTAGACGTTGAGCCGGTTAGTGTTTGGAGTGTGCCCCCTCGCCGCTCCAAACTCATCAGCTGGTGGCCGTGGTAGGTGCTTTGCTTTGCCCTGGCCTGTCTTCACTGTTTACCTCGGCCTGGCTCGGGTCCTCCCGCTTTATTGTCCGTCTGTCAGTCTGTCTGTCTGGCTGTATATCGGACTGCGGTGCTGCTGGTTCCCTATTGAAGGTGCTGGCAGCCCAGACTAAAGGCGAGTAAAGCTTGCCCTGATCCGGCGCCGCTGTATTAGTATCGACCCACCGCTTGGGATGTCTGCGATCATCTCCCTCTCTGCTGAGGTCACATCCGGGAGGACAGTCAGCCCTGGGCCTGGCTCAAACCCGTGCACGGCCTGGCCTCAAACACTGATTGCTGATTGGCCCCTTTAGTGGCTTTGTTGTCCAGACAAACCCGCGGCTTTTCTCTTCCTTGCTTTTGCTTTTGTCACACTTTACTTGGTTTTTTTTTAAACCATATCTCTTTGTCATAGCATCTAGCCATCTCTTTTTAGTTTTACTTTTTTATAATATGGATTTGTAAACAGGATGGAGGAAAAGTCGCAATTTGTACTAGAATGAAGTGGGGTATTTCAGTTAAGTTAGTAAAAACCTCTTTCTTATATATTATAAAATACCTAGTTGTTGTTTTTGTTGTTATTTTATGTGAAATGCCTTGAACGACAACCTTCCTCCTCTAACAGATCTGTGTCTAATAAAAAATTCTAGACCATAATTGCTTTTGAAAAATCATGTATTCATTGTCAACCACTTTTCATCGTTGTTATGAATGAACATTGCATATCTTTCTGTAGTCGAAATTTCAAGTGAGCGGAGCGTGTTGGTTTGTTGTGTTAATTAAGTTTCGCTGCTTATTAGTTTCGCGAATTAGACATGAGCCGAAGAACCAACACTGATAGGTTATTATATGTCCCACTCTAAAGCTACTGTTATCGAGTCACTGTACCTATACGGTCATGCATCTTCTTAGTATTGGTAGAACTCCCATGCCTGTGAAAATAGGCTATATCTGCACATCTTTATGGTTCTTGCTTATCTTGAGAAGCAAATCCTAGCAGAAACAGTAGCCCAACCAAGTCTAGTATAAAATAATACATGCACATATATAGTATAGCATTTAACGAAACAAAGTTTAAGTTTGTTTTGTTTTTTTTGTTCCTGCTATTCCGTAATTGCGAGGTTGCCAAGTCAGAAACGATTATGGAGAAACTTCAAACTTCAAACTACGTGACTGCACTTATCAGTGGAATGGTTGTTTTAAAAATGCAAGCGTTTATCGTGTGTGTATTTTAATATACCGGTACCGTTTACACAGTATCGTGAAATTTATCTCCGAGAAAGCTAAAGCTGTACAGGTCGATACTTACCTTCAGATAAAAAGTTTCTCACCTTGATCGATTTCCAATTCTTCATTCAGAGGTTGTCAGTGCGCGTATACCAGCTCTAGACTTGTCGCTATTGAGGAGCTGCCGTTATAGTCGGACACATTGGAATTATTTTTATGCGTTATCGATTAAGCGTGTCAAGCAGTCATAAGTTAATAGTCAATTATATTGATTGCGATATTGGCTGTGCTTTTTGTAAGGGGTTATTTTATTCCCCAAAAGATTATTGCAGCAACCAAGGTCGACGGAGGTGAACTGGTTGAAGTGGTAGTCTGTAGAACTCCAGATCGGGAGGTCGGCGTTTTGAATCCCTCGATCGATTCGTTCCCAACTGGTAAGGTCGGTGCCAGTATAATGTCACCGACTAAGACAGGAGTCCACGTCTCCCCGTTCTGCCTCGTGTGTGGCAGCACATACATTTGTCATACATTAGTCTTGGGCCCGTCCACAATATATCATATTTAGTGCTGACGTTAGACGTTAAAGCAACTCAACTTAACACAACACAAATCAAACACGTGACGAAAATGATGGGGACATCATATTTCCATATTTCGTTTATCCTCCAAAAAGTAGAAGAAGTGTACTATGTAGACATCGGATTTTGCAAAAGTTTGTATGATGACAACAGAAAGATAAGAGAAGGAAAAAAAACACCTGCATAGTTTACTCAAACTTTTTACCATTGAATCGATCCGTTTATATAATCATGTAGGTAACCAGCACAAGAAATCGACAGTTGAAATCAGCTGAATGCTTTAGCGACCAAGTGACCTTAAATGTAATAACGTGTTATACAACAGTATGCGGCCGTTTACGTCAGAACTATATCCACAACTATTGCCAAGTCTTAAGAGAACAGAGCTTTTATGTTGACTAGTTGTCGTTGAACCTGTGACTGTGTGTTACAGTTTTAACTTTAATACTGTTCTTGATCACTTTAGTTGCTGATAGGTTTTTTTCCTCGTCTCGCACAACTCTCAGCTTGTGATCATTTTCTTGTAGACGTTGTTGAACTTACGTTATGAGCTGCAACGGTGGTTTTTGTTCCTTAAGATGGTTAAATCAATCATTAGTAATGTATCTAAGTGTTCTTGTAAGTCTGTAATGCTCTCTCTCTCTCTCTCTCTCTCTCTCTCTCTCTCTCTCTCTCTCTCTCCCTATCGCTATCTCTCTCTCCCTCGCTCACTCACTCTCTTTCTTCTATATCAATACATATTTGTGTGCCTCTCTCGCTCTCACACATCTCTCCTCTGTATCTTAACATCTCTCTCTCTCGCTCTCTCTCTCTCTCTCTTATATCTATACATCTATAATCTCTCTGTCTTCCTCCCCACTCATGGTACTTAGTACACACACATTGAATGTCGTCGTTTGATCCCCCATTTCCTCCTCTAAACCTCCCCTTCCCCCCCCTCCCCCTGCCCCTGAGTGTCCCACCACCATGACCAGCAGCTCTTGCCTGGTTTCCACCGGCTCCTGGCCCCGGCCTCCTCTCTAGCTCTCTGCTCAGCGCATGTCAAGTTAGCCGCTGACCTGTCGCAGATGGTAATGGGCCCGATCGTGTCAAAAAAGGAGGGGGGCCCTCGGCGAGAAGAATGACCTGTTCTTTCACTCCCTTCCTACCTTCTATCTGCGAACGGTTTTACTTGAGTATTAGCTTTGACTTAAAAGCCTGCGGCAGCCGCCGCCATTTTGAAATTTTTGAGGTTTTGGAGGGTTTGTGGTTAATGGACGACATCACTGTCCGTTGGTTATCATGTC
Organism: Elysia chlorotica; assembly: GCA_003991915.1. Lineage (NCBI taxonomy): Eukaryota > Metazoa > Mollusca > Gastropoda > Plakobranchidae > Elysia > Elysia chlorotica. Next base: position 211,489 of record RQTK01000257.1, read on the forward strand.
CGATAGTAACTGTTAGTATGTGTTGTAGTTACGACAGCTGAGCTAGGGTGATGGTGATGGCGACGGCTATAAAACATTTTTTTTTTAAATATACCGTTCAATATTTAGCGTTGTCAATACATTCTTAGGTGCAGAAATAGATCGTTATATTTTTATCCTTTCTATCGTTCTTCCCATCCTTGCATCTATCTCTGCCTTTCTTTCTCTCTCCTTACAATTCTCTCTCTCTCTCTCTCTCTCTCTCTCTCTCTCTCTCTCTCTCTCTCTCTCTCTCTCTCTCTCTCTCTCTCTCTCTCTCTCTCTCTCTCTCTCTCTCTCTCTCTCTCTCTCTCTCTCTCTCTCTCTCCCCTGTCTAACTCCAATCATCTCTCTACTTGGTGATCAATTACAGTATTAGGCTTCTTGTCTACCAAATACATACATATCAAGTAGCTGTCCATGATCCTCCCTTTCTCGCTCTCTCTTTTCATATTTTCTCTAAAGTACATGTCTGCTCCTCTTCTCTCTCTTTCTCGATCTATCTCTATATAACTGCATCTATCTTTTCTTTTCCATCCTTTCAATACGTCCATGTACTTTTAGGCTGTTGTTGATTAGACATCAACGAAGAAATTTGAACCCCCAATCGTTTTCGTATTACATTTCACCCCTTAATCACATGCCAACCTTCTTTTTTAACTCTCCCCTTTTCTACAAGCTCCTATCTATATATTAGTTTTGTCTATCAATTGATCTGTGTGCTTCGTAACATAATCTTTGCCACACAGTTCTTTTTTAATAGACATCTATGATCTTTTCCCATTTTCATTCCCGTGTGCTGAGCACCCACTCTAGCCAATATCTGTCTTTTTATCCCCCTTTTTGTGCCTGTGTGTTCTTTCTGTCTTTATGCCTTTCACACTCTTTACCTTTTTCTCCTCTCTCTCTTCTATCTCTTTACACTCTCTCTCTCGCTCCCTCTCTCTCCCTCTGTCTCTCTCCCTCCCTTTCCCTGGCTCTCTCCCTCTCTCTCTCCCTCCCTCTCCCTGGCTCTCTCTCTCTCTCTATCTATCTATCTATCTATCTATCTATCTATCTATCTATCTATCTATCTATCTATCTTTTGCTCACTCACTCTCTTTCTTCTATATCTACACATATTTGTGTGCCTCTCTAACTTTCAAAAATCTCTCCTCTGTATCTTAACATTTCTATATGGATCTCTCTCGCTCTCTCAATCTCTCACTCTCTCTCTTATATCTATACATCTATAATCTCTCTGTCTCTCTGTCTTCCTCCCCACTCATGGTTCTTAGTACACACACATTGAATGTCGTCGTTTGATCCCCCATTTCCTCCTCCTGCCTCCCCCCCCCCTGCCCCCTGAGTGTCCCACCACCATGACCAGCAGCTCTTGCCTGGTTTCCACCAGCTCTGGGCCCCGGCCTCCTCTCTCTGCTCAGCGCATGTCAAGTTAGCCGCTGACCTGTCGCAGATGGTAATGGGCCCGATCGTGTCAAAAAAAGAGGGGGGGCCCTCGGCGAGAAGAATGACCTTTTCTTTCACTCCCTTCCTACCTTCTATCTGCGAACGGTTTTACTTGAGTATTAGCTTTGACTTAAAAGCCTGCGGCAGCCGCCGCCATTTTGAAATTTTTGAGGTTTTGGAGGGTTTGTGGTTAATGGGCGACATCACTGTCCATTGGTTATCATGTCGATAGTAACTGTTAGTATGTGTTGTAGTTACGACAGCTGAGCTAGGGTGATGGTGATGGCGACGGCTATAAAACATTTTTTTTTTAAATATACCGTTCAATATTTAGCGTTGTCAATACATTCTTAGGTGCAGAAGTAGATCGTTATATTTTTATACTTTCTATCGTTCTTCCCATCCTTGCATCTATCTCTGCCTTTCTTTCTCCCGGTTCTTTCCTGTACAATTCTCTCTTTCTCTCTCTCTCTCTCTCTCTCTCTCTCTCTCTCTCTCTCTCTCTCTCTCTCCCCTGTCTAACTCTAATCATCACTCTGCTTGGTGATCAATTACAGTATTAGGCTTCTTGTCTATCTATTACCTAGCTATTTTTATATACATTCAAGTAGCTGTCCATGATCCTCCCTTTCTCGCTCTCTCTTTTCCTATTTTCTCTTCTCTCTCTTTCTCGATTTATCTTTATATATTAACCGTATTTATCTTTTCTTTTCCATCCTTTCAATACGTCCATGTACTTTTAGGCTGTTGTTGATTAGACATCAACGAAGAAATTCGAACCCTCAATCGCTTTCGTACTACATTTCACCCCTTAATCACATGCCAACCTTCTTTTTTAACTCTCCCCTTTTCTACAAGCTCCTATCTATTTATTAGTTTTGTCTATCAATTGATCTGTGTGCTTCGTAACATAATCTTTGCCACACAGTTCTTTTGTAATAGACATCTATGATCTTTTCCCATTTTCATTCCCGTGTGCTAAGCACCTACTCTAGCCAATGTCTGTCTTTATATCCCCCTTTTTGTGCCTGTGTGTTCTTTCTGTCTTTATGTCTCTCACTCTCTTTACCTTTCTCTCCTCTCTCTTCTATCTCTTTCCCTCCCTCTTCCTATCAACCCTTACCTTCACTTTTTTCTCGCCTTGTGCAATCCCTAGATATGTAGGGCAACCCATGTAAAGAGTAAAAAAGAAGATAGACAGGTCATATCTTGAGAAGACCTTGGGCCCGCCCGCTTGTCTGTCTGTCTGTATGTATGTCTGTCTGCCTGTTCCACTGTATGTGATGTGCTTCGCCGTCAGGCCTAATCCTTTTGGGCCACAACAAGCAGGCTTAGGCTCAGATGAATAGAAATAAAATAATAAAGTCCCCTAGCTGTTAGGCTCTGTGGGGGTTTTCTCCTCCTCCCCCCCCCTCCCTTTTACTGCCTTAGGTCAGACCCTGTCTCTGGATATATGCAACGCGAGAGGACAATAGACCCTCTTGTCACCTGTGGTATTACACGCCAATCGCCAAAATTGCAACGATACCTCTCCTCTCCCCCCCCCCTCCCCCTCCCTTTTTTGTTCTTTCTCACCTCTTTCCCACCTTACCTTTTCTCTCTTTCTCTCCTAGCCTATTTGACTCTTGTCATGAATGTGTAGATATATCTAGATTTGTTCTGCTGTCCTTCTCCGGGATTCAACCCCGCCAATTTTCTCAAACTTTCATATTCTTTTTTCTCCTTTATTTTGGCATTTGTTGTTTTCTCTTCTTTGTTCCCCTTTTTTCTGTTTGATCCATGCAGCGTGATGCTAAGTCTGTGTGCGTTCATGTGTGTGTGTGTGTTGTTGTTTTTTTTTATCTTTCAGCTTCATGTTGGAGCTGTAGTGGTTCTAGTCAATGGTAAAAAGGGGGAAAGAGCTGGCCTTTAGGGGAATATTGTTGGGCTTTAAAACGATCTACATTGGCTGAGCAGGGGGAGGGGGGTATTTTTATTTGAGGGGAGGGGATCATTTCTTGTGTGGTCAGTGATAAATAAATGTTCCCACTATTATTTTTGTACTGCTGTAGAAAGCAGGCATGTCCGAGTTAAATCGACCTATGAGAAGGACACAGACATGGACTTAGAAATTATTTTATCCACTTGTCACCCAAAGCACACAGCGCTATTACTGGCTTCCATGATCTACAGTGGTCTAGGCGGTAGGTTCATTCGATGGTTATCGCTGGCAATTAAAGCAATAAAACATGTCTGCAGTTTAGTCTGTGTTCGGGAGGAGGAAACGGGATCTACTCTGTCATGCCTGTGTACTGGTCGCCGACGGGGGCTGGCTTAGATCTACGAGATTAATGGCGATACGATCTAGTGCTTGTTGTGTCGCGGTTGACTTTGACAGTGAAGTTGTTCTATTCGCTGTTATTGAGGTGTTACAATTTATTGTGGGGTCGGCATGGAAAGGAGGTTGTTAATGCAATAGCCGCCCAATCTAGTCTACATCGGCCGGCATTAGGACCAATTTTCTGTAGCTTACAACATAACACACTGTCCTGTCCTCCGGCAGTGCGATCAATACCAGTCAACAATGGCCCCCACCATCTTTGTTGACAGTCACGTGATCAACATTACCACAAGACTAAAAACCGGCGTTGTGCACAATATAATAAATTATCGATTTTCGGTTCGGTTAGTTTCGCCTTCTCCTGCCCTTGCGCATTGTTATGTTTAAGACTTGGAGGAGGGGAAGACGATTCCCCGCCTCGTCTGCGGGCTTGGAGCTATGATGGTGGTAGGTGGACTTTTTATTTCGTCTGCTCGCCCGGTCCGCCATATTGGTTTTTATTTTAATGTTTGTGTAGGCGCGGTTTGATTTTCGTTTTCGCTGCTCCGTATTTAAAGTGGATAAATAATTTGCACGATAGTGTTTGTTGCCTAATGCAATTAACTGGTTGATGATTCGCGTGTTCTTTACCATGTAAGTTAATGAATCTTGTGGCATTTTCAATTTTATAACAGGCAATAACCTTTTTTTTAATGACTTCATTGTTAAAAATTGTATGAAATACAGTAATGCATAGGAATGTGGTGGCTTATATTGGCTTTTCTGTGGGTGTTCTACACCCTATCATCAGTTTTTCTTAGCCAACTCATAGTGTTGTTAAATTTGTCATGATCAAGATTTGCTACGAAACAAATCAAAACAAAAACGTATGCCTTCGTCGTACCATCAGATGCACAGAAATGCGACTGTTAGATCGATTTATTTGTTGTTACAACTGATAGTGCTCGCTTTCACCCTAGTTATACAGCTGTGATCGATGTTTGGTGCGCTAATGTTAGTACGTGTATATTTGTATTGCGTTGATGTGAACCACTTGATTGTTTTAAATGTTTAAACGCCATATTCTCATTTAAAGTTAAATTTAATAACTCTCACATCGCATCTGGAATAGAAAGTGTGTGGGAGGGGGGAGAAGTAGATTGAAACGATCGATTTTTTCTTCTTCTTCTTCTTCTTCTTCTTCTTCTTCTTCTTCTTCTTCTTCTTCTTCATGTACAGAATTTTTCAGTTTCTGTGTTTGCAGCGAGAGAGGCGAGGAGCAAGTCGTGTAGCCACTGTGCATAGAAAGCTAGACCCATCACAGTTATTATTTTCCATCATAATAACTGACATATCGGCTTTCCAACAGATGTTGCCGGACTTTCGTTCCTTTGTCCCTTCTCTCATCTGCTTCGCACAATATGCACACACGTTTAATGAATTCAGTGTTGGTCTAGTACAGGAACTAAAGTTGAATTTAAAAGATTAATGCTAATAATAATTATTATAGAGCGCAGTGGATCACTGTCGGTCGTGTGGGATTTTCCACAAAACCTCCATTGTAAAGTAAATTATTAAGTTAGAATGAAACTCGAACCTTTTTTCTACAGTGTGCTGCAGTTGAGCGACACAGATCTAAGTGACCTTTATTCTATTTACTATGGTCTCGTTTTCTTTTGTGTACATTACAAGTTTTTTAGGCGAGTGTGAATGCACATAAAACCGAAGTTGTGTAGCTTTTTTTTATGTTAGTCGCTACAGGCCTAATATCCCACTCGAAACAATGGTGTGTCTTTCATCCAGCTAGTCGTGTTACAAGCTACAGCAACGTCATTCATGCATTCAGGGTTTGGAAGTCTCTTTCAGTCGCATTTCATTTATATAGCTTCTTACAATCTTAGATTGTCACCGCGTTTATATAGTTTTTGTTATTATTGTGTAGATTTAAACATTCAACCGTAGAAAAAAAGGGCTTTTCCGATTATCTTAAGTACTTGTGTTTATTTTTGTTATCATTAACAACGTTCTTTCTTTCTTTAATTTTTCTTTTGCAACGAACCTGGATTTTTTTTTTGTCGATTTCTCTCGCGTGCTGCAATCATCCGTTTAGAATAGTAGTGATGTTTAGAGAACAGTTTGAAAGCTTAACATAATTTCAAAAAATAATTATACATAATTATTCATGCACTTTTTTATATTTTTTATCGTTTGCAACTTTGGATTATAAAATGCGTGTGGGACTAGTGTGAATCTACAGACCGAAAACAATAACCTGCACAAAATTAAATTTACTGCCGCAATATCCTCCCTCCCCTCCACACACACAACACACACACACACACACACACTTGTTCCTGCATTCCCTCGGCTTTTTTCTCTCACTGAAGTCTATCCTTTTTTGTACCCGCATCAGTGAATGCCTGAATGACGATTGTTTGCAAAGGGCCACATAATTTCCGTCGCCAGTTTAAATGTCCACTGACTGAGTGTCGTGTGAAATACACATGTACCGAGACTAAACTCCCATGTTCCTATAAATACATGAATTATATTTGTCGTTTTATACTTAATGAGGTATATATTCGCCCTTTTTTTAAGGCTGTCCCAGATAACTGGTGCTGTTTATCAACTGTTTTTGTTGTTGAAATGGTTTAACGTCGAACATCAGCACTATATAGGCTATATTGTGGACGGGCAACAAGACTGACGTCTGACAATTTTATGTGCTGCCACACACGAGACAGGGCGGGGATACCATGACTACTGTCTCAGCCGGTGACATTAAACTGACACCGACCCTACCAGAAGCCAAAACTTACCAATAACAATATTTTTACAAGATATTTCACCAAATCCAAAGTATATAATTATATAGCTCTACCGAAGTTAATAGTGCTCCAACGTTGTGACACTCTAGTAGAACAAGACACCCCCACAATCCCCTTGAAACGTTTAACCTGGCACACAGCAGTGCGTGCATTCCAGAGAGGTGACGAGATTCGAATTACGATACACACATTAGATTAGTTTAGTAAGTTACAACTAACATTAGAAATAGATCTTTGTTATGACCACAATTATATAAAGTCGGCAGGCGGAAAAGGATTATTATATGTCCAAATATGATGTAGCCTATATAATTTAATATGGAGTGACCTTGGAGGTAGCGACGATGGAGCATGTCCTAGCAGGGACAAAACGATTTAATAATCCCGGGGCATAAATCTTATGACATTTTTCGTGTTTGTCATAAAATGTCTTAAAACCTGTCAGGTGTGTACAGGGAAACGGGATTCAAGTGTATTTGATCGCGACTGTCTACATTATTTGAAGAAAAAAAGTTTTCAATAGGCAATTTTACACCCTATCCTTGTTTGGCCATATGCTCTCAGCAAAATTTAATTTCCTTTGCACATACATTCACTTTTCTTCTCATCTTCCCCTTTGTTTTGCGTGTAAAGCGGTGTGTGTTTGAGAGGGGGAGGGGTCTTGCAAGTTACGCCAATCGCCTCTTTTCTGTGCCTCCCTTGTTACAACGACTTTCTAGAGGTAGACAAAAAATAATAAAGAAAGGTAGGTTTACACTGCGATCCCTATTTATAGTATTGATCGTTTTCAATACGGGTACACAACCTCTTGTCTCGTGATCCTGTCTGTCTACCGACTTGCGTGTGGTAGACAGGCCCGATAACTGGTTTAAAAATAGACAATTATGTCATCAAGATTTGTATTATAGGCCTCTATCAATGCACCAAACAATAATAAATGTGTCTTGTTTATGAGCCGCGTGTGCGTGTATGTGTGTGGGGAGGGGTGCGTGTATGTGTGTGGGGGGGGGGGGGGGGGGGGGTATAAATAACACCAAACTGCAAACACAGCCCTCCCCATATTTCTAATATAAGCCTTTCGAATTCGGATTTCGCCATTGTTGTCACATTTTACATTAATTTGTTTCCCTTAATAGCGCATTGGGCCAAGGTAACTGAAGATGATTCGGGTTTTGAACATAGGCGTGTTAAGATGCAATGTGTGGTCTAAGCATACACGGACTTTATGAGCCTTCATTGTATATGGTGTGTGTGTGTGTGGATAGTGCGTTTTCAGACAGGGTTAAGGGAATAGGTGATGTACGTATATATCGGTTACCCACTTTTCGTTTTTTGTGTTGGTGTTTTTTAACTAGCCGTATAAGTCTAGATTTATTAACTAGTAAGAGAAGGAAACATTACTACGCGATGCTCTATGCAGTGTGTCATATGGTGTATTTAATGTTTTAATTGAAAAAAAGCGGGCATAAAATGACAAAAGACACCTGCGTCGCACCATTAAGGAGATTCGTCCTTAATAATGGTTTCATCAGCCAGATGGTATATACTTCGTCATTATGATTTATTATTTGATCTCAACAGTTTACCGAAGGAGTAGGACCGACATGATTGTCATGTTATTTATTACAGTACTGCGTGGTCCATTACGACCATTAGGCATACTCTGATTGCTACTCTGAATTACTACTTAGTACTACCACTGCTGCTGCTTTTGCTGTCCGATGGTTCTACATCTAACTCTACCTCTGTTTTGTATTGATTTTGCATGAATAATATGTCACAATGTAAAATCCTGGTTGAGCATATCTTAAAGTGATAGAATATTTCGGTATACTAACTATAAATGTATATTTTTAAATCTTGTATAAAATCCATCAATTCCTCTGTTTTTTCTTTTCAGAACGGTAAACCGGGTCCTGGGACGGGAGAGTCTGGAAAGACTGGTTCAGGAGGCGACACCTCAGGGGAAGACATCAAGAAGGCATCGTGTAATGGTGGCTCCGCGCCTGCGGGCGTGGCAGGCGGAGGCGGCAAGAAGAGGAAGAAAGGAGGGAAGCAGCCACCGTCAGGTCCCGCAGCCAAGACAGCCAGAATGACGGCGTCCGGCGCGGCGACCGCGGGGAAGATCAGCTCGGGCGGCGGTCTTGCCTCGTACAGCGCCACCCTGGAACAGCCTGTAGGCATCAGCATCCCCGAGAAACCTGTGGAGGAGGACAATCAGACCCCCGTGGATATCCCCAACCTAGACTCCCCCCTCTTTAAAGACGTTCCCTCAAAGAAAGCCGCAGATTCCTCCTCCGATTCTTCATCGTCCTCTGGCGGGAGTTCTTCCTCGGATGATTCTTCCTCCTCCGATGACGACTCGGATGAGGACGAAGAGAAGAAGGAGGTCGTGGCTGTTGTGAACAAAACTTCTGCTGTGGGTGGCAAAGATGTAGGGGCTTCAGAGCCAGTCGTAGAGCCACCGAAGGCGCGCACACCAATCAAACTGACAATCTCCAACGTAGGGAAACCTTCGGCCAAAGTCATTTCATCAGCGTCGCGAGAACCGATCGAGAGCAACTCATCGGACTCCGAGACGGACATGGACGATACCACCAACTCCACGCTGACCAACGAGAAAGCGGACACGGGCAGCAAACCCGTGCCGGACTGCGAGGACGTGGAGGAAGCGCTGAGGCGGGCGCTGGAGGAGGTGGAGGAGAACAACCGATCAACAGCCTCCGCTACAGACACAACGACAACGCCGCCCACAAACACAGACCAGACACATACATCCAGCACAACCGAAGACCACAACCCATTCGCGATGGACGGAACCGAGACGGGTCATTCAGACCGGCAAACCACCAGTCAGCCCAACAACAGTCTGGACAATCTGCGAATGTCTTGCTCCGATCTGACCGAAGTGTCGGCCGACAACAGTCCCCCGGACGCTTCTGAGGAGGAGGAGCTGTTGAAAGACGCCCTTCAGGTGGCAATGAAAAGCCCAGAACCGGCTGCATCAGTCACGGATAATTGTGTGGGTAGTTTGAGAAAACCGCAGGAAGCTCTCAGCTGGGACTATACGAACCCTGTTCTTAGCGCGGATAAAACAAAGGTTGTGCCGAACAGCGTGGACTCAAACTCTGTGTGTGAAAGCAAGGATTCCGAGTTCAAAACTGAGCCACAGAAGGGTTGTCAAAAAAGCATAGAGCGTCCAAATCTAAGTGATGCACCTAGCATAGCCCAGCACTCACCGCCTGTTTCATCCCCCTCACCCTCACCTCTACTGCCGCTACCGCCAATCAGCGCCGGGACTGATCTGAAAACTGAGGAACCCTGCCTGGCGTCTCCAGTGGGCCGCCCGGGGAACAAGTACTGCCCTGACGGCTTCATCCTCGCCCCGACCCTAAGCAAGTCGCCCGAGCATCTCAAGTCTACTCTCAAAGTTTCACCAAGCTCAGTGGACGCCGTACCACAGCCAGCATCTCCCAGGAAAACCATTGCTGATCTCACCGAAGATAAAACGCAGTCGAAAAATTCCATTGGAACACCTAAAGAAAGTGGTGTTAATAGTATAGAGAACGTAGAAAAGAAGGCAGATGGTCCAAGAACTGACATAAACACGCCTACAGAGAAGAAAACAAACGTTGAAATCAGTGAGAACCACGAGAAACCTGTTGAAATCAAAGACCAAAACCTCAATATCAAAATCAATAATTGCAATGAAACAAAAATAGAACCAAATCTAGAGACAGCTTCAGGGTCCAACGGAAATTCTCCAAATGTTACAAACCACGAAGAGGCAGACGCGGACTTACCCGTGAAGGTTGATTCCATTCCAGACAAGGCTGAGCCACAGCCAGTCGAGCCCAGTTCAAGTCCGGCCAGGACCGAGAAACAATCGCCGCCATCGCTTCCCTCAACAGAACAGATCGCAAAACCAGAACCCGGAGCTTCTAGTCCGAAATCAGAGGAAGCGAACGTTAGCAATGGTGACACCTGCATCAGGGGTAAGTCCACCAGCATGACGGCCCCAACCACAACCACAACTACAACTACGGCCGCTGCGAGCATCACAACCACCAGCACTAGCAGCAGCAGCAGCGGTGGAGGGAGTAGCGCTAGAACCGGCACGCCAAGCGCTGCAGCCGCCAGCACCGCGGCCAGTAAGAGCTCGGCGTGCACTAACGGGATTCCGGACAGCGAGAACCCGTTCATCACGTGGACCAAGTACGATGACGACAACAGCAGCGGCGGCGCCGGGGCGGGGGTGTTGAACTCATCCCTGCCGGCGTCTAGCCTGGTCCAAGCCCTGGCGAGGACTCCCTTCCCGCCGCTCGCCCTGCCGGGGGACATGCCTGTGCCACAGATCTCGCCGCTAGGTGGCGCGGCTGTCGGCGCTGTTGTGCCCCAGTTGTCGCCCTTGGGGCTGGCCAGTCTGACGTCCAGTAGCGGTCAGCTGCCCCGCCTAGCCTCCCCCACAGCGTCCGCCGCGAGGCTGCGTGCCTCGCCCAGTCACAGCTCCGCCGGCTCTGGAGGTCAGCAGCGCGGCTCTCCTCCCGCCAGCAAGACGCCGCGTAGCACGCCCACCCCAGGGGAGACTGGCAAGACTCCACAGGCTGATGACCCAAAGACCAAAGGACCACCCAAAAGGTAGGAACATTCCAAATAATTATGAGTTTTCCATTTCAAAGCGCAACAAACAAAAAAAGCACGCTTCAACCTTGCTCAAAGTTGATTCTGTGATTTGTGTGTATGTATATCTAATGACTTATGAAAGGTTAAAGAAAACAAAACGAATTGTTAGAGAAAGAACCTAAGTGTTTGAATTGAGAGCAACTTTCAGCGTTTGGAAACCAAGTTTAAAAACTCGTTAATGTTGTAACAAGTAAACTCTAACATCTCCATCCAGAGTTTAATAACTGCATCGTTTTAGTGTTGTATAAAGATCTTTGTTTATGCAATACAAACCCGACTTTTTTCAAGGTCTAAGTATTGTGCAGTTTAATCAGTTTATAAACAATGGTAACAGGTTGACTAGCTTTGATCACTATTCATAAAGACACACGGTTCGTGGAATTTACAATACTAATGCGTTCATATCATGCAGTAGATCGCAAGTTCTTGATGTTATGCAGAATATCCTAAACGGGTTTGGTAATTTTCCATGCGACCTTCTTTCTGAATTTTGATCGTGTTGTCTTTAAAGCCGGAATGAAAAGGCTGAATATAATTGGATTGGCATACTTCCAGGTTTTACAATGGAATGAATTATTTTAACAATAACGAAGTAGCCGTCAGTTATGCAAGGCATTCCTTTACCAGTTTGCAATACTAAACAGGACATCTTGGAAGAATCAGACCCACAAAGATTTAGTCTTCATAATTTCTCCTCGGTTTGATATAGATTTTCTTTGATTTCTTAATGGGGTTGTATGGATTGCGAGGCGGTCGTAAGAGAGTACATTGTAGAACTGGTATGCAATCTGCAAATAGGACCGTAGGTCGCGATAGCTTACGTTCATCGTGAGCCTTCTTATCCTCCATTTCTTGCGACGAGCTGTAAGCTACCACGACGTTGTACTTAAGGCCTCTAGAAGCTATTATAACTTTACATTGCTCCTTTGAGCGTGGTGGTCCTATCCACTGAAATATCTCTACTAAAAGTTTCCATTACGCAAGGGCGTTAGGTACCTTGGTCGGTATTACTCTGGGGTCCGTGGTGCGAATATCAGAGGGTGACCAATCTCGAAAAGCTACCCGATTGGATTTATAAGTTCATTTCTTTTTAAGGCGGTTTTTCGGTAAACATAAACTTCTCGTTGTCTCTTACAAATTTTGGATCTGTTCTGACCTAAATTAAGCATCATTCAGTTGTACTAGTTGGCTGTGGGTTTTAATGTCTTGAGATAAATAGTGTACTTGCAACTTGTTCTCTAATAAGACTGAGTGGCTCCGCACAAGTAAACGATCTTGTACCAGAAATCGCTGAGGTTCGTTTAAACTTTGCCATTATTGGACCGGTTCCAGTTGGGTTTTTTTAAGTTGGCACAGGTGGAATAACAATTAGATCATTATATGCTTAGTGAATTGTTTTAATCATGGAATATAGAGAACATAAATTAAGTTAAGGATTTATATCGAAGGAGACGTTTCAATACACACTGTAAAAGTATTGAGCTTTGGTGCATTCCAAAGTATGAAGTAAAGCGGATCTCGGGTGATTCACGGGAGTGCATTTCCCCGAAAGGAGGACTATTTTTAAAGTCCTTACGTTTTCGTTTGTTTAACTTGCTATCTGGTCTTCGGTTTAAACTTATATCAAAGAGTGTGAAATTGATTGTAAATCTATGCTCACACATGTATTCTCCACGCTGGAAACAAATCAAAATAGATTCATCACTGTGTAAATGAAAACATTTTGCCGTGTTTGTAATTATAAAGTTCGTTTACACCAGAAAATTTGACATGTTGTCACTGTGTAGTGTGAGCGAAGTTTTTTTTCAGGGATTTCTTCCCAATCAACAAAAAATTTACTTCTTAAATTTGGGATACGATCTTGGCTGTTGTATGTGTGTTTTAACAGTGAAAGAAAGTACGTTATCAGCATTGTTAACTGCGTGACACGCAACACAAGTTAAGTGTACTTAGCTGACGCTGTACGGAGGCAGTGGTAGAATTCTATTTAACATTTTTTGTACTAGCGAAGAATTTAGCTTCAATGCCCTTTAAGAAGCTTTTTGTAGTTCATGAGACCAAACACTTGGATTTTTTCGAATGAAGAGAACACACAATGTAGCAAAGATGGACAAGTACTACCATCATTTATATCTAGTTGTGATGTTGATCGGATGAGCCTTAGAAGAAAAAAACATATTTTAATAAGAATTTTATTTTTATTGTACTTCAGACCTAATATTCCATGGCACCATAATATGACGTCAATAGGATGTTATATTGATGATTAGGTTTGTTGCATAACCACAGCTTCATCTTTATCATTGCATTTGAGAGAAAGCGTTAGGTCACTGTTTCAGATTCTTATTTAGGCATCAATCACTTTGAGCTACACAGCAAGGCTGCCTTTTTATTTTTATTATTATCATTATTATTATTATTATTATTATTATTATTATTATTATTATTATTATTAATATTATTATTATTATTATTGTTGTTGTTTTTATTGTTGTATTATCATTATTTTTATTGAAATAATTTAACATAAGGTTCAAAAACCCTTTCTTACTGCAAGCTTTAGTTTTTGATCAGTTTCAATTTTTTTTAATGATGGTCTAACATTACCACAACATTACCTCTTCAAAATTCAAATAACCTGGACACTGTCAAATTAAAATTCCCATGTATTATTGTTTGCAATATCGCTATGGATCCCCATGTTTCTAAGTTTGAAAAATAGCATTAACATTGTAAATTTGTTTCCAATTTGCAGTATCAAGCGCACATCAAGACTCTCCAACATCATTGACAACCTGAGGACGACTAAAGAGAAGGAAGTTCAAGGCCAGCCCGGGTCAGGGAATTCCGAAAAGGCCAGGAAAAATAGCCTGGATGCTCTGTTCGGTGCAGACAAAAAGTCGTCCGGTCTTCCACCTGTACCATCTCTGGTGGGGAAGAAATCTCTGCATGCACAGTCCAGCTCAGTGACTCCCCCATCGTACCCCTCGCCAGGGACGTTCTCTGCAGGCTCGTCGTCCTCCCTGCAGCCTGCAGGCAGCGATGCTGCTCGCGCTGTGGCGGAGAAGTTGTACCGAGACAGTCAGGGCTTCCCCCAGCAGGTCAGCCCTGACACCCGTCACGCCATTCGCTCGAGTCTGGACGCGGCAAGAGCCCAGGCCTTCAACAACACATTCAAGAACAGCTTCAACAGCTTCAGTGCGCTCGAGGATGACCAGAACAAAGGCAAGAGGATGTTGGAGAATCTAGAGATGATGAATGGAATTATGGACCCCTATGGCCTCAGTGCTGCCAAAAAGGCAAGTTTGATGGAGGCGCAACACTCCGCTTCTTCTTCAGCTTCAGCCTCCAGGAAAGCAGATTCTAGTCAGTCCCAAAACCGTATTAAAACATCAACATCTTCATTACCTTTGTCGTCAGTATCGTCTTCTTCCATCACAGTTCCTCAAGCATCTTTCTCATCCTCATCCTCGCGACCATCGTCTCGCCAGCCCAGCAAGCAGCCTGGGAGTAGCAGCAGTAGCTACCCACCAGGACCAGGACACGCTTCCTCTTCTTCCTCCTCGCGGACGTCTGCTTCATCCAACAACAACAGCAGTAGTACAGGAGGCAGCGGCAGCAGCACCGCTGGTACCAGCAGCTCGAGCGCAATGTTCCAGGCAGCGCCATCTGCAGCCCTGGCCGCGGCCCACATGGAACTGAATGCAGTGGCGGCAAATCTGTTCGCCTTCCAGCACATGTACGGCATGCAGGACCCGTACATGATGAAAACGCTGATGTCCAACCCCGTGTACCTGCAGCGCATGATGGAGTACCAGAAGCAGGCCATGGACCCCCTCATGCTGCGCCAGCTAGAGATGTTCGAGGCAGCCGCCAGTGCTGAGAAGAACAGCAAATCTGCAGCTAACAGTAAAGACCGAGACCAGCGTGCTGCGATGAACGCCCAGAACTTGATGTGGCAGGCCCAAGCTGCGTCGTTCCTACAGCACCAACAGATGCAGCAGCTCCAACAAATCCAGCTTCACCACCAGCAGCAGCTGCAGCAGCAGGTGGCAGCAGTCAGAGACCGCGAAGCGTTTGCCGCCATCATGGCAGGGAAGGGCGTCTCAGGTCTTGGGGCTGTAACCTCAACTCCGTCAGCCATCACTGTGAAATCCAACAGCGGCAGCATCTCTACGGGACAATCGGCCAAGTCTGTACTGGCTGCTGCTGCCTCTTCATCCTCATCTTCCTCCAGCAAGCGGCCCAGGCCTTCTGTGCCGCAATCCATGCCGGAAGCTCATCCCAGGGAAGGAGGGCCCAGCCTGGAAAAGAAGTCGCGGTCTAGTCACCCAGGGGCCTCCACCTCCCATCTCAACAATCACAGCAATTATCACCAGTCTTCATCATCATCAGCAGGGCTCTCGTCTAGCGCAGGAAGTAGCAGTTCTGCAGCAAAATACCTTCAGAATTCATCTCGATCGGCAAGTAATAGTAACGGAGGAATGGGAGGAGGAGGAGGAGGTGGTGGTGGTAGTAGCAATAGTACCACTCCTAAACCCAGAGGTAGCAGCGGGAGCAGTGGAAACAGTGGGAGCTCCGCTTTGAACCATCATCACCACCAGCAGCAGCTCTTGAAGCATCACGAGCAGCAACTGCTGCAGCAACACCTCGACCTGCCCACCGCCCTACAGCTGTCGGCAGCAGCGGCCGCGGGGCACAATGTGTGGGGATTCCAGGGACTTGCAGCGCAGGCCAGCCCGGCAGATCTGGCCCGGATGTCTCGCTACCTCGAGCGGCCGGGAGAGGCTGCCCCACCATCAGCTTCGTCAGGAGGATCATTGTCTGCCGGCAGCCATCTTGGCACAGAGGGTGAACCGACTGGCGCCGAAGTTCTGGATCTAAGCGTCAAACCCCGCACGGGGAAAACATAGTTCCATACTAGGATATTGATTGAAGGTTAACACAAGTTTGCAGGATAGGAGCATAGGATTACACAATGCAATTTGAATTTTTCAAATATATGGATTAAGTGACTTGTGGAGCAAAAGGAATGTCGTTTATATGCAGTTGTGTAAAAAAATATTTACATTTTTTTTTTTGTAACATGCCTATGTGACAAAAGGAAATATTCTTATCCAAATATTGACACTGTCTGGCTAAGATGAAAGCAAAATTTGTGCATCGATTGTGAATATTTTATGCAAAATGACTGAACAGTTTGGTATTATGTTTTATTGTCAGATGTTTAATTCAGGGCCCATACTATACTAGCAAAAGACGGACATTGCTTCTTAACTTTTAAAACAAAGTGTAGACCTATGTTGAGTGAAAAGTCTACGCTGGAGGCAACTGTGCTTAGCTCAAAGAGAATTATTTTTTTATGAAGCTTGAAAATACTCAGCCATACCTACCTGATCATAAAAGTCCCATTTATAATTCTTGTCAAGCAGAGAAGGTTGTACTGTAGTCCAGGCCCAAGGATATACCAGTCAGAGCTTAGCAAGATTTTCAACTAAAATTTATCCTGACGTAAATTTAGAATTGCTTCATCCAAAGATATTATTTATTTTCTGTAATTGCGATTGATTGTGCATCTTTTTTTTTTCAATCAATGTGGGCAAAGGCAGTTCCATTTCTAATGGATAAAAATTTGTTTAGCATGTTTCCCAATGGTATTAATTAGAAACCTTGCAATTGTACAGTATTTTTTAATACCTGTATTCTGTATGTTTACTAGTTGTACATTAAGATACAAAAGAATGCCAAACAACTTGAAGGAAAAAAAAGTATGGTATTCTCTCCAAGTTGTTTCTCTTGTCCTCAGATTGTTGTTCACCAGACGTTTCTCATTCAGCCATGGCAAGAGAGTCTTTAAAAAAACTGCATTCTGTTGGAGGCAAGTTTCCTTGCCAGCCTCAGAATCAACCTTGTTCTGTACATATATCAACTCTTAATGTGACGCAAAACAGCATTCTGCAATTCTGAATTATGTGTACCAATAAAATGTCTGTTATCTACTTTTTTGCAACAAAACAAAAAAACCACAAAGCACGCCCAGAGTCCTTTTTTACAAAATTGAATTTACATTTTTCACTCTGTACTACATGTATGTATTTGTCTGGTGCAAATTTATTTTTAACACAAACGTTCCATTCAAGTCATTCATAATTTTCTGAATAAGATATTTCATTATTTTGTGTTTGACTGCTAGATCTAGTGAAAGGATTTGGGTTTAATTTAAGTCAATGATGTTTAAGATGGTGAAGAAAAAATAGTACCAAATACTTTGAACTATGTAAATTGTGTAGTTGTGTCATTTGGCAAGATTTTGCTGGGCTATGATAAAAATTTAAGACGACGCAACTTTGCTTTAATAATATTAATACAGTCGTGGTTGACATGGTTGACGTAAACTTATTTTCGTGTTCGTAAGAAATTTAATCATAGGCCTATAAATGTAACTAGGCTACGACACTATAATGTTCGATAACAGCAGAGACTGGTGTTCTGGTATTGCCCTGTACTATCAGACTAAATGTGTGGGGTCCAATCGTCAGCATGTGCCTCCATTTCTTTATTTTTCAAGAAACTTGGGTGATATGAAACAATTAAAGTGGTACATGTGAAATTTGATTGGGACTTCAAATGTATGAATTGGGTTTAATTTCTGCATATAGTTTAGTTTAGTTTAGTTTTTAAGCCTCTTGATTCATTGTGGAACATATGGCCACACTGCGTAAAGTTACTGTTACAGCCTTTTGGTTAAAATGTAGTAATGTGAATAGAAAGGCCAGTGATTTACTTCTATGACAGTTAATTTTCAACCAGATTTTAATAAATAATTAATTCAGTTTTTGTACAACATTTAGATTTAGAATTAAAAGTTCATCATAGTGTACAGTCTTTTCTAAGTCTCGTTGAGTTTAGGAAACTTGGTACCCAGATTATTTCTTTTACTTAGAGACAATTAAGAGTCATAGATTAAACCAAAAACAGATTGCAATTTGGAAATATGTGTAATTCATTTGTAGTGAAAGTTAAGAAAAAAGGTAGGCTACCTGAGCAGCCTAAATTTGTTCATTACTTATTCTATAGTCTCAAGTGAAATATTAAAGTTTTGAGCTTTTTTTCCTTCAAAATGCTTTTGAAGAAAAAATTTCAAGGAAGAAACTGTAAACTAGTTTGACCATGAATAGCATATAAATACAGTAGTTTAGATCTGATTCATTATATTCGAAAATTTAAATTCTTTTTTAATTTTTCGTAGAGCATAAAATGTTAGGTGGTACATGTATTTTATGTGGGCTTGTCTCATTTTCAGCCTTCATAACGTTTTTAGTATATAAAAAAATCTTCCATTCAATTATGTCAGGTTAAGATTCACTGATCTTTGAAAGGGCCGTCAATTATGTCGGACTGTTGTTAATCCTTTGTTTTGTTTTTTTTATTTAAAAAATCTGCACAGTCACGTCCCTTGCTTTTTGCCCAGGAGAACTAAGGTTGCATCAAAAAATTATAATCAGCAGTCAAGTACTCAACATATACCACATTTTGGACTAAATTATTAGCAAATGGTGATGCCAAAAAGTTCACGGAGAATCAGAGACTGAAAATAAGTAGAAACGGGTGGCAAAGCAATTTTTATTAACTAATGATCGTGTATTTTTATGTAACTTCAAGTTCAAACAATTTTTCTTTTTGTATGTTCACTGTTTCAGGGCTTGTGGTGTTATGAAAAAGTATATTGATTTAGAAATGGAGAATCTAAAGTGTTACCTTTTCTTTTCTGTTAAATTTCTGAGTTCAATGTGCCAGGTAGTCCAACCAGTAATTCCGGTACATAAATTTATGATTGTCTTTAGGTATGGGGGCTATACTTTATACTTGAACAATCTTCATGAGACAGTTTGTTTCTTTTTTTAATACTGTTATGGTCTTGTTTTAAAATCCAGTTGAGATATGGTCATGTTGCTTACATAATGTAACTGTTCTTTCTAACAGGTAGATCAAAACAATACTGTCCCTCTTTGAAGAATTCCCGAGCTATCTGTTCTATAATAAGAAAATCAGCTGGGCCATTTTTTTTAAATTTTAGTTTTAAAATCACCTACTTAAAAAAAAAAAAAACGAACAGACAATTTTCAGCTGTTTTTTCTAAACTTTTCTGATGAAGCAGCCCTTGAACCTGCACCCTTCGGCTAAAACTACTGATTTAAAGATAGAACATCATGTTAGCATAATTTAGGGCATTGCCTGTTAAGTACTCAAAGAGCTTTTACACAAAGAAAATAAATATTGAACGACAAGCCTATAACTGGCGAAGCTATAACTATTAAATGTTAAAAATAACCCTTTATTATGACGGAAATGAAACAGCTCTCTTTAAGATTTAAAGCAAATTCAGTTTTCTCTGTGCACCTTTTGAGATAGATTTATAAGTAACATCTGAAAGTTCTATAATTTATCATATGTTGCAAATGAGACACCTTTATTGTGTTATACGTGGTCTTCATTATTTCTGTGAAGCAATAAATAAATCTGATATGAGAGAAGATGCTTTTAATAGGACAGGTGTATTTAAAGTCTGAACCTACACATAATTTTGCACTCTAAGAGTTAACTACATGTTGTTGTCTCTGGAATTATAATGCTTTATCTGGCAATGTCAGATCTAAGATCTACATATTTGTAAGGCATAATGTCTACAAAAGTCAAATTTAGTGGTGTGAGCATGGACATGCAAAATAAAAACAATGGAAATTGTCTTTGTGTTTAAGCTTTAGAAACTGAAAATTTTGATGGATTTTTATTTACTTTTAAACAAATTCTTAGCACACCACATATGAATTATGAGGAGTATCGGTAACGCTAAAATGAACTCCATTTTGGTATTGCAAATTTGGAGACCTCACTAATTCATTGCAGTTTTCAGGCTTTTTTTTTAATGAATATTTTCAGTTGAATTGAATCATCCATCGTAAAATCTTGTCTAGCCCCTCATCATTTATGATCAGTCATGCATCTCTAACTCATGGTGAAATTTCTGTGGTAGAAAATGATATCATAGTGTTAACTACCCCAGCAATAATGTGAACTGAATTTACCGATGTTATTGTACAAATCATGGAAATAAAAAGATGTGTATAATAGCAAACCTACCAATCATTTTGTTTTTTATTGTTGTTGTGGTAATGGTTGTTCGTTGTTATTTATTTTAAGAATTTATGGGTCTGTTTCAAATGCAGTTTTAATGTGAATTTTTAATCAGTCTCCTAATATGTAAGAACAGGTACAATTGTCCTATTTCATTTTAAAATATATAAAAAAGTGATGTATAATTTTTGTATATATGCATCTAGTCTTTTAGTTCTCTTCATAACTGAGCTCAGGTGGGTTGGCTCAGATTTTTATGACTTTTTGATGCATGCAAATCTGGATGGGTAGTTCAAGTTAAAGTTCAGGTGTGATTTTTTAGTGGGTTTGAAGTTTTAAATAGAATTGTTTAATGTGGAAGCATACACTCACTCCTACAGACATAAAAAAAGAGTTCATTGGCTATGTGGCATAATCTTGAAAGCACCATTGCTTCCAATGAGCTCAATACATGTACATGTATCATTGTATATACTTTGTTGCCTGCTAGGTAAAAATTAAAGCAGCAAGTGTGAAGACATTGATCTGTCTTCAATTGACAAGTCGAAAGGCTTATCTTTGGTCCAAGATTTTCACATTTATCTACTTGTAGTTCATGGAATGTCGCCAGTTTTTATAAAATTATATATTGTAGATTTTTTTTAAATGAAAATTGATCTCAATTTTCAAGCGAATAAACCGGAGGAGGTTAAGAGTGATTTTATCCAAAGTATGACTCTCTACAACTTGAGTTAGTTCTATGTGGATGCCTGCATTGGACTTTGTTCAATTAATACCAAAAAAAAACAGCCAAGCCAACCTAAAATAAGAAAAATTTGACCAAATTTGATTGAATACATGCACCAGATTAGTTGCTGTGAATTCAAACATATTGAGAGATTTTTTAAAAACATAACTTGGTGTAGAAAAGGTCCTTATTTTTCATACACATTTTTAACTTGCTCTTGACAGTAGGGACAGATAGTTATAGGGATTGCATTGCATGAATTTTTTGTTCTGTAAAATTATGCCCAGTCTGCATTGCATTAGCTAGTGGATGTGCGTTTAATCATCTGGATGAAATGGTTGGTCCTCAGTGTGTACAAGAAGGCTCCGTATTGCTAGACAAAAAAGTTGTGCCATGTATAACCTAATGAAAAAACATTACATACTTAGATGAAAGCAAAATTGTACAAGATGCTTTAGTTGCACATGCACAATTTTGTGATAGCAAAACTAATCAAGATTTTATTTTATTAGGTGTTGCAGCAGATTCAAAGTTCAAAGATTTAGACTACACTTTCAAAATTTATGTTGTGTGTGACTGTGGCCATTAAAAGTTGGAACTTATACTCCTTTTATTTATTAACATTGCAAATTTTGTTTACAAAACATTTTGTCAATGCCCTTTCTAAATCTATGTAGAGGATATTTTAACTTCTGTGAAAAGTTGTACAGTAAAAGATTTTTTTAAGTTTCCTCCCGACCAATTAATCTCCATAGCTTTCTACCAAACTGTCTTCACACATTAATCTTTACAACATGCAACATTTGTCCATACTGTGCAGCACAAATTAATAATTCGATTATTTCTTTGGATGGTATTGGACAAAATTCAACATCGTATTTTAAAATGAATTGACGCTTATGAATAAGCTTTAGTAAATTTTAATTAAACAAGCAAGACAAAAGCTCTTGCTTAGATTGATCAACTCCGACATGCAGTATTGCAAACCCATTCAGCCATCAATTGTATTCATTAAAAAAAAAAAAAGTGTAAGGAAATGCGCACAAACACGCCTCTGCGGGATACCATGGGCTGCTCTGTGCATGATGATTCACATTTTTCCCACCACATGATTTTAGGCCTATTCCCTGCACTATTTTGGGGAATTTCCAAAAATTTATTAAAATAAGGTAAAAGATTTTTTGTTACATGTGCATTTTGAAATGAGGGTGTGCAGATCAATACAAAGAGGTTCTACTGTTAGCACAAGCCCATGTCAATGCACACAGCATGTGTGTGGCGATGCTGTGCACTGTAATGGGAATAGCTTAAATGATGAATGACATTCTCATATCAATCAAATTATCATAGTCATCTGTCTTAATCACAATGAACTGACTTGACGAGAATCATCTTTAATAACTTGAAAATTATTTGAAATTTTTTTTATAAACTTATAGGCTACACCTACATGTGCATACAATGTGTTTCTCATCCTCTTTCATTTTACTAAGTTCTCTCACCAAAAAGCACACACAACGAAAATAAAAACCTCGAAAAAAGACCTTGGATCAGGAGGAAAAAACAAAACAAAATTTATTCAATTGGGACACTTCAAAACAAGACGGTGGCAGTTCAAAAATGTACCAGCGTACATTTTCTGCACAAGTAGAATAAAAAGTTAGTTTAATTATGACAAAAACATTTTTTAAACCCACATGTTGTACTAGGCCTACTTATATCCAGAGTTGGCTGTTGGCTGGAACTGAGAGGGTTAGATAAGTATTATTTGTCAAATTAATACTAAAACAGCTTTAGTAACAATGTACTATTATAAGCAATTACAGTTCTCTGTACTTAGACTGTTGGTGTGGCTTTTTTTAAATGTCAAAATACAAAGACTGTTGTTTAAAAAATTCATAACACCCATTAAAAATTTAGGACTATTGATTAGTTAAGATACCAGCACTGATCCCAATATTGCCAGAATGGTGAGAATCATCATTTTAGTGTTTACTGATATTGTTATAATGTACAGTCATACTCGTATACTTACTGTTAATTACTGTCAAACTTTGATGCACCCATATACATTCAATATCAAGTCTATTTAATCAAAATTATAAGACCATTTTTAGCCACAAGTACAAATTGTAATCATTTTGCACTTAACTCAAAATCCTATGCTGAAAACTTGTTCACACTAACAGTCATGCACACACAAAAAATTTCCACTGCCATAAATTGTTCCAACACAGAGATTAACCAGAGTCTTCTATCTTTAGGCTACAACGAGTGTGAAAATCGCAATTGCTTAAATAATTTTGCTGCCAGGGCAAAGCAAGCCTGTCAAGCTTTAACAAAAGAATTCTGCTTATCTTCTAATGTTGAAAAGGTTGGGGTTTGTTTTGTTTGTTCAATAAACATTTGCTTCATTTATCAACAAGGAAGTGCCTGAGTATAAGAGCTTAGGTTATGTCACAGGTAGAGAACAAAAAAAGATAAGTGATGTTGCTTACAAAACTATGAACAAAGCAACAGGTTATCTAGAACAAGTTTCCTCCAAGTTGCATAGTTTTGGGTTTTTTTAATGGCATCTCTGAGTGTGTGCTAATCATTACCAGAGAATTACCATCGATTTTATTTAATTTCCACCACCTGCAGCCACTCATATCAAGGTTGTACACATCGAGATAAGTTAAAAGTTTCAATTGCAGTTTTTCTTTTTTATGAAAAGGTTTTTAAAGGTTTTAGTTGATGCAACTTTTTGCAAGCATATTTTCTCCAATTCATGTTGACATTGTATAAAATGTCACATATAACATGAAACAACTATAGGGAGGAAATAATAATTGAGCCGGACAAAAAAAAAAGTTACAAAAAATTGATTTTTAACAACAATTTACTGACATCTGCTCCCACATTTTCTTTCACCCAATTGTGCACAACAATTAATTCAGCAGGGTATTGTTTTGTGATACACACCTCAAAACACACAATTCTCTAACAAAACATTAGTAGTAGTCACAGTTCTGTTGATTTGTAATTAGGGGATAATTAAACTAAAAATAGTTTCTGTAAGCGAAATACAACTTTCAACTGAGGAATACATTACGGTAGGCATCTACTTTTCATAAAAGACAAAACTAATAATATCTTGAGAAAAAATCAAAGGAGCAGCATATTTTAAAATAAATGTTTTCCCTAAAAGTTGCAAAATCATAGACCTAAGTGTATAGATTTTGAATGCTCCCAATGTGTGTGAGAATATGTTTTTCAGCGCAAATATTTCTTTTGCTACGACATGATTCAAATCCAAAGTGTCCTAATTTCCTTATAATTACATAGGCAGCACGGGGGAAACATTTCTCAGCAGATTTCTGTTAAGTCTAACTTAGTGAAACAATTTCTTCCAATAAGACAGTATTTTAAAGCCAAAAAATTCAGTAATAAAAGTTCGTGAGGAAACGATTTTGATAAATTTAATCTTTTTTTTTTTTTTAATGGATTTAATTTTGCATGGCCACTTAAATTGTCCCTTTTCTGAGGATATTCTACAATTAGATGAAAAGTAGCTGCTTGTAATGGATTGGTTAACAGAAGATAAAAAGCCATAACACGTGATTTGAGTGCTAACTTCACAAAAAACTGCAGCTGCAAAAAATTTACATTAAAGACATGAAATTCTAGGGGCTGGAGCATCCAAAAACACAAAATAAGTGCTGATTAGTGTGGAGTGAAAATGCTGAACTTAAAATAAAAGCACAATTAATTACATGATCAAATTTGAGATTGCTTATGGGGCACAAGACACACTTCATTACCATAGAACATTTTTAAAAATGTTTTTTTCTCTCTCACTATTCTATGTGTCTGGACGACGCCTGTGTCTTAGTGACAGTCATTGACTGTAACACCTGAATATCCAGCTACATGTCTACTACTTGACTAAAGTATTTATACTGTACATTTTTTGTGAGCATTCCATCAAAGCATTTCAATTGTATACAAAACGTATTTACATTATCTGTACAAATGAAGTACATACAATTTTGGCAATCTTTTTTTCTCACTGTGAGGCGCAATCAGTGAATCGCAATTTGAAGGGCCAACAAGCAACGCCATAGCTCAAACACACACTGAGCACACATTCAGAGCCCCTGTCTTGAAACTCTCAAAGTGGGAGAGGAGAAAGGTTCTATTGATCCTCTGAAATGGAACTAATATTTCTCCAACAACAAAATTACAAGCTCTAACGAACCCTTACACAAATAGTCTTCCTTTCAATCTAAAAGCAAGGTAAGTGAGCATTCTAAATATACAAAACTACGTATTTAATACATTTGTATACAAGTAATGCTTGTATTTTGCTTAACTCAATCTCTCAAACCTTCCATTCAATTTTTACAGAGATCAACTATTTAAAATGGCTATCTTTCATCCAAGTTTGAAAATAAAGTAATCACACTTAAACTGAAAGTTTACAACACCACTATTTACAAAAAGCAAGATCATTAACCACTCCAGTCTGCATGTAAAAAAAATAAATGTAGAAAGAGGAAAAAAAGGGTTGAAAGTGAGAACGCATGTACCCCTTCAGGTTAAGATTGATGAGCCATTTATCAGAGTACTGATTTTCATTTCTAGTCGAGGCCTGAAGTTAATTTTTGAATAGAGCTATATTTTTGTTTTTCAATAAGTTTTAAAACTGTCTTCCTAAAGAAATAATTGAATTTTTGGGAAAAACAGAAATTGGCAACAAAAACCATCATGATCATCAGTTTTAAACATTTCAGTGGTAGAATTTAATACAAGACTCATTTTGGCAAGTTGTAGGATAAATGGAAAGATGGCAGAGAGCGTGTCAACGCAAACAGCAGGCGATGGGGAATGACACTGTGTAGTGTGTGGGCTGCTGACTTGCCTTCAAACCGACATAAAAGACCAAGTTGTTGATCATTGCTCCAAGACAAACCAGTGTACTCGCAGCTTCCCTTGTCCTGCTCTGCCTGCCGTCTTCAGTTCAGTGTTGCTTGCATATTATAAAAAAAAAAAAAAGAAACAAAGAGGCCAAGAAAGGAAGAATAATCCTTTATAAACAGAAAAAAAAAATATCTGCCAATCAGAGAATCTCATGTCTTCACTCCCTTCTGCACAGGTAAAGATGACATACGCTTGGTTCTGAAACAAACAGACAAAAATAATATTGAAGTATTGACTTTATTTTGCAATTGGATTAATACATTTCTAAATAAAAATACATAGGACTGACAATGAAAAAGGAATAGGAGAGACTCAACGAGCGGAATATTTTTAGAGTGTTTAAAAACCTGACTATAAAATTTGGACTGCAAAAAATTGAAGGGTACAAGCTATTGTTCATATAGATTAATAGTACTGTCTCCAGTCAAAACACACATTTTGGAATTTAGCCTTTTTATACCATGCAATAATATGAGCAAAGTGAGTTTTTTAATATAAGAATCACACTATCCTGAACAAAATAACAACTATGATGATCCTATTTATTAGAAGTTTTTTTGTTTGTTTTTTTAAAGAAGAAAAAAAAAAAGCAAACATTTGATCCAGTTTAAACAAGTAAGAAAACATAACAAAATGGGTCCTGTAATTTGGTTACATCAAATTTGTGAATGAGATTTTTAGTCCACAGATATTTTGAACTGCATGTGGGGGTAAAGTTCCCCACACCAGTCAATATAGTTAACTCCAAGACTTGGAAGTTGATAAAGTAAAGCCACCCCATTTGCAGTTATTGCATGATGTAATTCATCTCATTCAGCTGTTGTTTCAAACTCTCAGAGAACCTTTTTTTTTCTTTTTTTTTAATTCTTGTAATACACAGCACATGGTAACTTGGCTTTTTAAACAAACATGTTCATGGATTTGTTTGAATTGACAATGACAGTGGCAAAATAACAAGACATTTCTTATTGATTCATGAAAATAAAAAACCCAAGGATGCACGTGGTAGACCCCAATGCTAAAGTAAGATTTTATCTTTCAAACTTAAGTTGGTTTGATCACATAACGGATTGAGTGTTACTTTTTGCTTTTTCTCAATAAATGTTACACTAACAACATGATCTTTTTGAAAAAAAGTAATCACAAGGAAATCAAGTTCTTTAAAGTGAACTTTCGAGCACATAAGAGAGACTGCTAACCAAGCATTACTTCTATTCTAATAGATATAATAATGAAAAGTAAATTATTGTATATAAAAATGTACATACAGTTGCATTAAATATTCTGCCCCGGTATGATAAAACGGTGTAAGCTCCAACTAACCTAATCATCCTTTCATTATATGACAACAGTATTAATATGTAAAACTAATCTTTTCATGTGAATGAGTCAATATTTACCTTCTTTGAAAAGAAGAACGAAATTTTTTAACGATCTTAATTCAAACTGTGTGAAAGAAACAGAACATTTTTAAAGGGGGGGGGTTCAGAAAAGTAGAATGGTACATTTAAATGAGCCTCAAAAAGCCAAAACAATAACAAAGAAGCCCCCACTAAACATTTAAACCCTCATTTCAATAAAAGAGGAAAGGTATATATTTACGGAAATCATTTTGGCAAACTTGAATTGGATATTGCCTTTTGATTGAGGGAGAAAAAACTCACCAATTTCTTCTATAAGACAATATTCATTTCTTCCTTCCTTTTCTAGTTAGAGTAAAAAAAAAATATATCATTTTCAGTTGAAGAAACGAAAACTTGAATGTTTCTGGGTTCTTTTCCACTACTGATTGAATCCACGAATGGATAGAGTTGTTTTTTATGTCCAAGGTCAGCAACACTGTTGTGCCATGGATAAATTTCAAGATAATTTTACATCCTGCCAGAGACAGAGAAGGGGTACCAGGATTTCTCTCTGACACTGAACCAACCAGAACAGAAGAAATAAGATAAACAAGTTTGCCCGCTAGCGGGATCAAATGAAGTGACCTTCTGAATAGAAGGCCAGCGGCAGCGTTCTACCATAGACCGACCTGACCCTCTTCAGTCTTGGGGAAAGGGTTCAATGAAAATGAGTTGACAACGGTTTCGTAATCTCCAGGAAAAACTAGTAGTATACTAACAAAACTTTCCTACAGTTAATAACAGCATTTATTTTTTATCTAGTCACTAATCTCATGTTCCTGATAAGTTTTGACCCAGAGCTCTCCGGTCTTTAAAAACAGAAAAAGTACTGTAGTGTATATTGTTGGCCTTCTTCAATTTCAAATGAAAAATATTATCTCTGGTTCTAGCAATGGTATTATTGAAAATTTGGCAATCTCTTTAAGTGCATTTTCAGCATTACTCAATATATATTACTCAGTATATTTGAGTTAATTTAAATAAAGTAGCCCAGGAATGTATATCTTTTTTTTTTGTTACTCTTATTATTTGAATAATCCTTGATCATTTAACATACAATTGTATCATTTTAGTAACCAATAAGAGTGGATGTTAAGATGATTAAATTCTATAAAAATAAACACAACCAAAAATAGACCCAAGAGTCACAAACTTAGTCTAGTAAAATCGAATATCTTGTACAACGTGTACAGCATCTTTGAATAAAATGCAATAACGTGTCTCGTGTATAGCATCTTTGAGTAAAATGCAAGTGCGTTGTCCGCCGGAGTGTGTGTGTATGTTTGTGAAAGAATGGCAGCGATTGTGCCTGGTTATACAAAATAAGAAATTGTTTGTCTTATCTTGCAAGAGTAAAAACTGTGAGGGGATTTGCGCTTGACAGTGAAAATGGTTTAAAGTCTGAATCAGTCTATGGTCGGCCAAAAAATTGGATTCTTGAAAACAAACTTTCAGCCTAGCACTGATAAACAAAGCCAGGGGATTACCAAATGGTGTATTACACCATTTACCACATTTGTAGCGACAAGAGCCGCAAGGAAATGATCGATTTACAAGTTGATTGGAGGCTTGGCGAGTGCCATGAAGGACAGGAGGTTATTGGGAGCTAAAATATGTACTTGAGCTATGTAAAATTATCCAACAGAACGCAATCTTGTTCCACTCTTTAAAAAAAAAAAAAATTATTCCCCCTCTTGGTACAATTGAGAAATCATGCTCAACATGAAATCCAATTTCTTTCTGTAGTATTTTAAGTGATAAATCAGAAACATCTTTACACCATGCGCAGCAAAACTCGATAGGCAGAGAGGAAGCAGCTCAGTTAGATAACATGCCTGCCATCAGAGGGAGGAAGTCTAGAGAATCACGATGATATCAAAAGCTTTAACGACATGAAACCGAAGGAAATCCTGCAAACAAATAAAACGTTGACTTGTGGTGTAACTTGTGGGACAAAAAAAAACAACAGAAAGAGGAACTAAATGCATCATGAAACCAAAAGGCATACAGTTCTGATTTTCAAGTTGGACACATTAGACATTACATAATGAGAAAAAAATATATATACATACATAACGTAATACCAGTGAGGCAGAGCCAAAAGCACTATAACTTATTTGGCACAGATTTTTCAAGAGATAGCTAATGAACAATTGTTTTGATGTATAAGTGTGTCTCAAACCAAGAAAAGAAACATTCTGCACACCAAGTCTTTCCACATAAATCTATCATGCTGAAATTAAAACACAAACAAAGGATGAAAAAAAAAATATAATAACACTTTGCTTCCAAAGGTGTTTGAATGAATTTATAACTGTGCTCAAAGAAACAAATGCTGCATCTAACACAGAGACAAAAATGACATGCAAGCACAGTAATTTAGTGTGAACTGACAAGGAAAAAGGATTACCCAAGATAGCAACGTCATGCTTTTACAAGACTTAAACACCTTTTGGTCCTATTTCCTGAACCAAAAGAATAGTCAGACCTGTGTACAAAAATTATGGTTGGAGAAATGTTACATGGTTGACATTTTGGACCAATTCAAAATGCAAAGATTGGATGCATAGATATGCTACGAACAAGGGATAAGAAAGTCAGAGCAGCAAAAAGAGTATTGTTACCAGTACCTCGAACGAATGTCACCTTTCAATAAAAAAAAAAATAAGAAAAATGAAAATTTGTATTAAAAAAAAAATCAACCTGATATAAGTAACCAGCAGCCACACAAAAATCGTAAGGTCTAAAAAATACACCACATTCATTAGTGATTGACTGAAATATAAGTGACATTTAAACTGAAAACTCATGTCATCTTTAGCTGTGCTCCATTCATAACATAAGAAAGTGTGAAAAAACAATGTATAACATTTCTTTTAATTTTTTGTTTTAATTGAGGAATCCATATTAAAAGTTGAGAGTTGATCAAGAAAGATATCTCTATATACATGTCAAAATATTGATATGTTTGAACTTCACTAACTCACCTTGGACTATTTGATGGGTTTGCTACTTGCTTGTTTCTGGGTTCATCTTTCACAAAATTTCTGCAGGTAGCCAATTTGGATTCTAAAGACTGTGGACAATACGAAATGCATAAATCAATTAACAAATAAAAAACCTTTAAGGCATTAAATACTTTTTCTGGCAAAGAACTACTTTGACTCCGGTAGCATTTACTAAAATAGAGCTAAAGTATTTCAATTGAATTTCAGACAGAGAAACTGTAAATGTAAAAGTCATTTCTTCAAGGCAAATACTGAGGCCTTTTAATTTTAATCAAACGTTTGGAAATTCTTGACATGATATAACCATTAATTTTTATTAAATAGTTTAAGGGCGGTATTATTGAATGTGTGGACAAAAACTGCCTTTTGTAAATTGTTTTTCGTGGGAAATGTTTTAAAAGTTCAGATTAACATGCACTCTTTCGCAATTAACAGTTATTCTTATAGTTTCGCTTCTGGGTGATATGGTAGAAGATAATAACCATGCAATTTCAAATTGAGTGCAGTTCTCTCCTAGGAGGGGATATGGCTCTGATTATACAATCATTTCTATAGTACTCTGCTGTCAGGAAAGCTAAATAATATTTATAAGTGAACGTTGATACATCATTGAAGTCTTGTTAAAATCTTTTACTGCTAACTAGTTATAATCAAGCAAATCTTAAATGCTCCTCGAAAGTTTCAGATTCAGAAAAACCTGCACACATTGACAGATCTGAGATGGCTAGCACTTTTGGTGTTTCTACAAACTACCTCCTCAATCATAATAAAAATAATGAGTCTGTGAAGGCAACCGCAATGAATACGGCACATTTTGGAATTTTAAAGTCTTTCATAGGGTGTTAAGAAGAATCAAATGCACTTTCAAAAATAACCAGAGATAACCTTTTTTTTTGTTGTTTGAAAATGAGTATAGTTAGAGAGCTCTAGATCAAAACTTATATAGCAACTAGTGCCTGATTCACCATGTTAAACTATTTCCCCAATAGTACTCTTATTTATTCTTTGCAGGAATCTTGCTTATGTCATTCTTGCAACTTCAATAAGATTTTAACAATATGAGTAAAATCCAGAGCTGCACTTCTGTAGAATGATATGAACGAAACCGATACCTCCTTAGACTTGTTCATTGGTTTAGTGATTTAGAGTTGATAGTCGTGGTCAGCAAACATGTCTGGAATTGAGGAGATTCCTATTTTCAGCCTATAAACCAAATTACCACACTAAATTAAGTGATCTACTTCCTTAGCAGCACTGATAACACACAACAGAGTGCCAAGCTGCAAAACAAGGATTCAGGTCTTCCATGAATAGAGCAAACAGGAAGTGTTTGCAATCGACTCTCCTTTGAAGATGAAAAAATGTTTAGACCTAGTGGGGTTGCTTCATGTCCAATGTCAGCACTGCATAGTCTAAATTGAGATCTAGTGGGGGAACCCACAGCCCCCAAACGCATTCAAACTGAGCCTCTTTTTTTCCTGTGGACAATTTTTAAATGCTGTTTTAATATACAACTTGAAGGTGGACTTACCCCAACTTTTCTGAGCAAATCGCCCACAATGTTGAGTGCTGAAATTCTCGCGGAGGCAGTGAGAGGGGTGCTGGGGGTGCCACCATTGGCCAAGCTTGGCGTTGCAGGAACTGAAGAAAAATGAATATATGTTATAAGAGATTTATCAAAATTTAAAAAAAAAATGGTTCACTCAATGTTTTAAAATTGTAAACAAAGAGAGAAGTTGAATTGCTTTGAAAGACAAAATTTAATCAATTGCAAACACTGGAGAAAAATCATTTAGAGGAATTTAAACAGGCAAATTGAGATTGAAAGAGAGATGGAGGAATATCAGACTTGGACAAAAAATTGTTTATATTTTTCAGGCCTGT
Organism: Elysia chlorotica; assembly: GCA_003991915.1. Classification (NCBI taxonomy): domain Eukaryota; kingdom Metazoa; phylum Mollusca; class Gastropoda; family Plakobranchidae; genus Elysia; species Elysia chlorotica. The sequence continues at coordinate 243,885 of RQTK01000257.1, forward strand.
CTATTTTTTTTAACATAGAACGCTGGGAACATTTTCATGATTGGTCATTTCTCATTTTGAAAATAGGCCGAGGTAATATTGGCAGCACAATGGCAACAGGTAAATATGAAACACAAAATAAAAAAAAAGCCATCAAGAGATAAATCCGAAAAGCTTGATTGTACACCTTTGCCCATGGGGGTTGTTGGGGTTGTGGGGGTGTTGCCTTGCGCTGCGTAGCCGCTGTCCTGCATGGGAAGGCTGTCTGCGCCCGTCTTCAGCGTCAAGTCTTGGTGCTTGCGAACACCAATCTCTTGTTTCAAATCTGAAAAACGGGAAGAAAAAGGTGAGCGGCAAAAAAGAAACAAATTCCAAATTTCCACTATCAAGCAGCAAGTTATGTCATTTTTTCTCCTTACAGGTACTGAATTACAAGGCTGTTTAGTTTAACTAAATTTTGGGGATTACAGGTAGAGCTCTTACAAAAAAAAAGACACTGAAGGAACTCCATAAAAAATCTTCACCTCAGAAAATTTTAACACTACCTAATGAACATCATTCCACTTGATTGTTGTTGTTGTTTTTCAAATCACACTAAACATCCAATAACTTGAAAGAAACTTGAATCCTATCGTGTCAATATACTAAAATTAGTTTAGTTTTGCTTCCATTGAAATTAAAACTTCTAAATTCAGTCTTTGTGCTCCTATAAATAGGAATGAGCCTTTTCAGAGAGCAAATACACCTTTCCTTAACTCAGCCCTGAGTTGGGTCTAGATCCAAATGAATAAAGGAAAAAACTTGAAAAACACAATTGTAAACCAACCTCTCGCTTCATCTTTTAACCTCTGGACTGTATCAAGCAGCTGGCCTTTCTCATCCAATTCACTCTCCAGTAAAACATTTCTTTCTAAAGCCTAAGCAGACACAAACAAAAAATGTAAAATCAAATATTCAAGGCATTTAAAAAATGTATATCAAAGGTTCATTTTATTAAATATAATTGTAATTGTAGACTCCTATCTCAACTGTATATAACCAAAAAAAAAAGTGTTGATAAAAAGGCCATTCAAAACTTGTATGCTGCTCAAAGCAAATTCTTCGAAGTCCACATCTCAGTACAGACAAATGCTTAAAACATATGCAACATTCAATCATGTCTATTGGTTTTTAGGATTGAGAAATGAATATTCTTCAACATTTCACAATCATAAACTTTTAAGCAATTATCATGAAAGACTCTTTAAATTTGATATAATTTAGTCTGAAATTGCTTACACATATGGGTAAAATGTATCATTTCTTACAGCAATGATCAATGTGAAACCAAATGACACAGTACCTGGTTTAACCTTTGCTCAAAGTCCTCTAATGAAACAATGGTCGCCCTGTAGAGGAAATAAATAAAAAAAGAGAACCTAAATAAGTCTTCATCCAAGCAAATCTGACAAATAAATTTACATAGTCGCCGGTTTCGAACTAGGCACCTATTAAGAACCAGACACTCTGCCACTTGGTCCAATTCGTCCCTCAAGTTCAGCTATCTAGTTCCTGATTTATCACAGAATTAGATCTAGATCCGTACCATCGGATATCAATTAGATTTAGAATATAAAGTTAAAGTCCGTATCTAGATTCAACTTCACAAGATGCAGTTCCACTTCGGAAAGACAAATAGGTTTTTTGGGGCGTACATTTGCATCAGTCTTCAACCGACATTTACTGGGAGTACAACAAATCGGGTACCCCCAAATGTAAGAAAATGATCGAAAATCTAGATGTCCCTATGGACATTAAAACAACATTCATTAATTCTAATGCTTTCTAAAACTGCAATTAAAATAATATGACACAAGAGGTAGCATCAGTTAGGCTAGAGTTGCAACACATTTGGGGCAGGCTGGAATAATATTAACAACAGCAATCATCTGTTTGAAATAGCAGATCTAGATAATATCTATGTTCCCCAATCCCGATGAAGATTATACTGCGATTAGAAAGGACAAAGACAGAGCATTGAGGGCAACAAACAACTGTAAAAGGCATACTGAGCAGAAAATCAGACTGAGAATTGATCTATTGAGAATAGGTAAAATTGGAGTAATGGAATTAAATTGTTTTCCAATTCACCAGTTTCATAGGCACTGTTCATTGTCGCGCACGCCAGAGCACTCGCCAGGGCCATGCGTCAGTCATTACGCTTCCTCAGGGAAAGGCCCTAAGTCAAAAGGTGACTCTGAGGCATGCAGTCGGGCCTTGGTGTTGTTTTTTTCTGATACGGCTAAACTAAGCATACTGACAGAGATAGATGAACCAAGAGATGAAAATTAGAGAGAGAGAGAGAGAGAGAGAGAGAGAGAGAGAGAGCAGTAATGCAACAATGAGCCACCCGCCGGGACGTTGGAGGATCAGCGCTTGACAGGGAAAATGGTTTAAGGTCAAAACCAGACTAACTGGTCGTCCCCCATAAAAAAAAAAACGGATTCTTGGAAAGAAATCTAGGGGATTTGCAAGTGGACAGAAGCATAATTGCTGCTATAGTATTACACGATTGAACGATTAATCTACAAGCTGATTAGAGACTCAACAGATCCCAGTGCCACAAAGTATAGGGAGTACCTATGAGACGTTAAAAATGTGAATGGGCCCTGTACGCAACTGGGCTAACTGGGTGTTATTGCTGAAAACGGCAGTAAGTACTGAGCGATCAACGAAACACACAATTTTTTAGCTGGGCACCTTCAAATATGTATTTTTTCAACCAGATACAGACGGGCATAATCTGGAGGTCAAATATGTACTAAACATGTATTTTAGGTACTGGTTAGCAGCTATGTTTGTTGGGTTTTTCAAATCCTTATTGGAATAGACTAGCGGTCTATTTTCCAATTATTTACAGAATCGTTGCCTTAAAGTGAGTACCATACAAAAGTACAATAAAAGTAGTATAGTATAGCTACATGTCCACATTTAGCCTGTCATTAACAGCCTCAACTGTATCATATATTCCATCAAGTTTTGAAAAGAGCAGCGAAGGATTATACCGTCGGTTGTAAAATAAGTTTTACCTCTTGGCCCTCTCCAAGTCGTCATTGTCCTGCTCCAACTCCCTGATGTATTTCTGCAATTCCTTCTTGTGACCATCCACCTTGGCCAGGTTGTCCTCCAGCTCCACCAGCCTCTTGTGGCTGTCACCCTGAAGCTTCTGCAGTTTTTCCTAGAAAAGTGAACAAATAAGTAAGTGTAATGTTAACCAGACATATATCTTTGAGTTAAAAAAGGCATTTTACAGTGATGCTAAATGAATCATTTTTTTTTTTTGCTGAACACCTCAGTAGGGCAGCGAATCATAATCACAATAAAAAGTTTCTTGGCAACTTGCCAATTTTTGTTTACTAACAATCTGTAAATTTATGGAAAATTGCCATCATTGATTTTTTTTTATTTTACAATTTTTCTATCTTTTGAATTACTGAATATTTCCATTTTTACTTCTTAGATTTCTCCGAAAGAGAAAAAGAAATATTACTTGTGGTGCTAGAAAAGGTGATGCATTTGCTATGTCAGTGTGAGTGATATGCAATAAAGATATTAACAGTCAGTCCTGACTATATCTTCCTATGATACATCACTGTACATGATACCATTTCACCTGTTACTGCTTCTTTAGAATTAGAGCACTGAAACATGGTGATTAATATTGGCATACATTGGAAACAGCTCTTTTTCCGATGCAATTTGAATGTGAGCACATTTTTGCATCATTTCTACATTTTATATCAAAACTTAAGTGCAGATATTCCCGATCTTGTTTATGAAAATGGCCATTTCTTGGAGAGCTGTTACTGCAATCTTACTCTTAGCTGGTCACACTCAGTTTGCAGTCTTGAGTTGGCCGCTGAGAGCTCTTTGGATTTCTTCTCTTCATGTTGCAGCTGAGTCTCCAGCTCCTTTTCCAATTCATGGCTGCTGACTTGAAACTCTTCAAGTTCTTCCTTGGTTTCTTCAAGCCTAGAAAGATTGAATGAGCCTTTTTTTTAATTTAGAACTACATTTTTAGATAGCTAAATGGATAAACTTGTTCTTATCTTACAAAAGTGTGTTTCTAGAGCTGAGGAAAAGAAGCCATTTAATATCATATATTGATGGAGACGCCACTAGAAAACTTAGAGAGCAATGCTTAATATGTTACATATCAAAGTCTAAAAGATCCATTTTTTTTCAATATCTTCCTTAAAAGACTTTTTACGTATCTATAAGACAGCTGCATTCAGAAAATAAATCACTTTTATGCAAACCCAGAGTCTACCTAAAGAATTGTGGTGAGCACTTTTTTTAACTTTGCAAGTCCTGACATATGGAATAGTCTACTACTACCAGTAGTACCAGAAGTTTGCAAACTTTCAAAAATAGAGTTAAAACTTTATTTTTCACACCATTTAATTTTATTGACTCTATGTCATTTTATGAAAGGGTAGCTATCAATTCATGATAAAGGTGGTTAATATAAAATATACCATATTATTATGCTTAATAACACTTTCATTGCACCATTTATTTACATTCCACAAGTCATGTCTTTTTAATATGAGTATTTACACAGTATGCCATTTCTGTTATTCTATCAATTATTTAATCATGTAGTAAATGTATTTTAACATAGTGTCTTAGTTGAGTTGGTTTAATGTCCAACATTAGCACTACATAGGCTATATTAAGGACGGACCCTACGACTGGCATCCGAAATTTTATGTGCTGCCATAAACGAGACAGGGCGGGGATGCCATCATTCCTGTCTCAGCCTGTCACATTAAACTGACACCAACCCAACCGATAGGGAGCGAAATCATGACTCTGAGAGCTACTTCTACGTAATTTAAATATTTATATACTTGTATTGATTTCAAAATGACATTTACTTTCTAGTCATTTACAATATTTATATTTATGTGCTATACCGCTGTAAGCTATTGACTATAACTTTACTTTGCTATAATTTTAGCAAAATGTATTTTATCAATTACTTGATAAAGAATGTAAAGCGCTTTGAGCAAGACAATGGGAAAGCTTCTATATAAATTCAGTTGATTATTATTATTATCATTATAATTATTATTACTATTAACTGCTTGGTGACAACCATTATTTTACTTGATAAATCCCTAAGCTCTTGTATGGAAATTCAAGAAAGCTTTGGACGGGACTGATGAATAGAAAACAGCATTCAATATCATATTATTTTGATTCACTAACAATAACACTATTACATTTTTGCCCCTCAAAGTGTTCCTTTATTTGAACAATTTTATTTGTCCAAGAGAACATTGGAAAACCAGTCATATACATAAGAAAGTACAAAAATGTATTGCTTACCACCGGATCAATAACATGTAACAACAGAAGTAAAGTCTGTTAGTGTTACTTTTAATCCGCTGCCCTCAACATTACTCTTTTAATTCATAGTAACTATATGAAATCATTTGACTATTGAGGATGACGGTTAATTATTTTTTTAAGTTTGTTTACTGCTTAGATCACTTTAAAACAACTCACTCTTGCTTATATTTCTCTGCCAAATCTTTCCAGTACTCTACTTCTTGGTCTTTTGTGGCAAATTTCTTGAGAGAATCCATTTTCTTGATATATTCCCTCTAAGATGTAGCTTAATATCTTTAAAGAAATGGCCGAAAAGGCCAGTATATATCTTGAAATCCCTCTATGGTATATATATCTTTCATAAATTTGCAAGAAGAAGAATAAATGGGCTTTTCTCAGACTGCTGTAAAATACACAACTTAAAGGCGATTGTTGTTTTCATTGTAACGAAATGTAAAATTCCTATTGACTACATAGTTCATTTAACTGCTTCTGTTCTAAGATTTCAAAGTCAATTGTCTTGGGATCTCTGTGCACAAAAGCTGACACTTGAGAGCTCTTAGAGTTAAATCAGGGTGTCCAAGAAAGTTTGTAGTGGTCCTGAAATCAAAGAGACAAAACATTGTTAAAGCATGATTATAAGACAAATAAAAGAATCACAGCAACACAACGGAATCTGAAAATGAAGCTCAGCACACATCAATGAGATCAGAGAGTGCAGATCTAGATTCTATGTATCTTCTGGTATTGAAGGGGCAGTTTTTGACGTTTCTAATTCTATGCCAGCGAAGGGCACTGCTTTCATTCAATTTATAATGGTCAAGACAAAAACACTTTCCTCAGCGGGTCAGCCCCTCCATTTCTTAGATCATTCAGGCGATCATCAGTGAGTTAGACATAGAACTAATGTTTTCGAGAAATTCATGATTGGGTTGGTGATTTTTGTACTATCGTGCAGTCTAGCTCTAGATCTAGATCTATATCTGAATCTAGACTACATCTAGAATCCAGATTCTATTCTAGATTAGAAATCTAGATCTAGTCTCTAGATCTAGATCTGAACCTTGTATCTAGATCTGTCTTGTCACAGCTCCATTCCAAATCTATATATTCTAAGAATAAGACACTAGATTCAATCTAGATCTAGATCTATAGCGTACTACTTGCTTTTGGCAGGCTCTCAGATTCAGAACAACAGTCCACAAACTGACATCTTTGGTAGCGGAAGTTATTGTGAGTGTGAGCCACTGAGCCAGTCAAACAGCATGAAAAATGCCAAATTGTCTTGTTCAAAAGCTATTTCATTGGATTTTAATTTTATTTTTTTTATGAGGGATCAAAATGCACACATTGCCTAGGCTTACGTGATTGATTTTGTCGAACATGATTGTTCTTCTAAACATCGGCTTTCTTTCCATGATAATATTTAAATTGTCGAGTGTATTGTTTAGATCTATATGTATTATTAATTTTATGATATTTATGTGTGGCTTTAATTTAATTTGATTTAATTTTTGTTGTTCGGTTGTTGCTTTTTACTGAACTGTGTCGGTGTCTCTTTTTCTATTACTTGCTTCAATTTATTTTGAGTTTTAATTTACAACACTGCTTGTATAGACAAGATAAAACCATAGATATATAATTATGTAGTTATATATCTATGAATAAAACTAATAAATGTTGCTACAGCAGGCCACTTTTAAAAACAAAATAAAGCGTTGTTTACCACCCATATTTGCGTGCCGTGGAAGTGGGCTCATCAAACTTTACGATATGCATAGTTGTGATAGGCGCATATTATGTCTAAGTAATTAATTTAACATGTTTGTTGGTTGATTGGTTTCTTAACGTTCAACATTAGATTCTAGATTATTTCGCGGATTGGTCCTGAGACCAAGTTCTAACATTCTTACATGCTACTACTTAGAGACAGAGCGAGCGTTATCAGAACTTCTAAGTCGGTCACACTAATCAGTCACCGATCTAACCAGTAGGCGAAGAATTGTGGCTTTGGTTTCTGTATTCCAAGAAAAAGTCATAAATTAAAACAGACAGGGTATGAAAGATTGTTAGAAATCAGAGAGACAATGACGGGTAAGAAATCAGGTTAATCTTTTACAAAACAATACGCTATGTTTATGGTGTTTAAAAAAAAAATACTATTACATGCACTATCAAAATCAGTGCTGGTAGAGAGTGCACCAATTTGAATTTTAACCACATCATGGTAAAGATTGACCCCCCCCCCCCTCCGTCTGGTTGTCCGTCTGTTTCTCTGTATCTCTGTCTATTTATTTGTCTCTGCCTCTATTTCTTTATCTCAGTTTCTATCTATCTCTCTCTCTTTCTTTTTCATACACTCTCTATTTCTGTCTCTCATTATCTACCCATCTCTCTCTTTTCTCTGTCTCTCAATATCTATCCCTCTCTCTCCCTTTCTCTCCCCCTCTCCTCTATCTATCTATCTATCTATCTATCTATCTATCTATCTATCTATCTATCTATCTATCTATCTATCTATCTATCTATCTATCTATCTATCTATCTATCTATCTATCTATCTATCTATCACTGCGACTGTTATCACTGCAGTGTTGTTGTTATTTTTTGCGATCTTTTAATAAGTATGTATGGACTGTTGTTTTACAAACTCCAAAACTAAGTAAAAATTGTTACAATTTAAGCCATAGTTATATGTTTGTTGTTTAATTAACTGCGATTCGTTCAAAGCAAATAGCTTCAAATAACGGGAGATAACTGGAACAAGATTAAGGCAAATTAAATTCACTATTATGCGCCTTCTTTGGGAGGGGGGTGTCTTGCATAATGATATTGTGGCTTCGCGGAGAAAATAATAGACATTGCTTCAAAGGTCACATAAAACACGTCACTAGTTATATTTCTGAATGACTAAATCTATATATACTTTGTAACAGGCAGTCTAAAAATAAAGAAAATGAAAATAAAGCTAATAAATAGACCCGTGACGCTAATCATGGTTAAGTTAAAACACACACACACATACACACACATCAAAATAGCACGATAAGCTTGAATGATGAATTTGTGGTCCTACTATCCATCTATCTATCTATCTATCTATCTATCTATCTATCTATCTATCTATCTATCTATCTATCTATCTATCTATCTATCTATCTATCTATCTATCTATCTATCTATCTATCTATCTATCTATCTATCTATCCATCTACCTATCTCTCACTCACCCTTATTTTCTCGCTCACCCCATTAAGCTATCCCTCCAGAGACTCCCTACCCCCGAGAGAGACAATATTAGCGAGCGTTACGTCCCCTTTCTGTATGGCGACTTCCCAGCCAAGCTTATCTCAGGGATACATCAAAAGCTTTTGAATATTGCCCTGCCTGCAAGTTTCGTTTGTTTGTGACACTACTCCTTTTGTTCCATGTTTTTCCTTTCCCTTGTATATTTAAACTTTTGACAGCATTTTTGTTTAGCCACGTGACTGCAAGTAAAAAGTCGCTTTCTTTTTTTGTCAGGTTTGAAGTGAAACTCAAAGAAAAACGTGATGTATACAAAACGGTCGCTATTTGCAATCATAAACGGATTGGCCAGGTTTTTTTCGGCTTCGTAACCAAATCTATGCACACAGCAAACCAAATCGTCCGCCTCGCGATCAAGTGGTGAACTCTGTGATTAGCATTATTGTTATTTTTTTTTAAGGGGATAATATTAACGTTTTTCCAAAATTATGACATGAAATAAAATAAAAAATCACCGTAGACTGTAATCGTCTATATTATATTATGTGCTCGAGAGGTGGGTTATTGGCTGAACCGGCAGGTCAATACATCGAGCTATATCGCAATCCAGTCATACATATTTATCATAGCTTTTTTCCCTGCCGCCATGTAAATATACCGTCTATAGTCCTGATGTAATGTCGGGTAGTACATGCACTTTCTTCTTCGGTCAAAGGTTCCAAGCCGTGACTCTTTAGTTATAATAAAGTAACATTTTTTAGCAGAATGTGATCTTTAGTTTCTGGTATGCCTCCAACCATACTCTCTTTGGTTGCTTTCATTTTTGTTGTTGTCTGAAAGAGGTAAACCCTAGCTTTGGTCCAAAGCCAAATCTGCCCAATTCGATGGATGAAAGTAGATATATCAAAAGGCGGGATTGCTGTCTTGGGGGTAGCTAAAATGTCTCTTGAGCTCCCTTTTAATGGTGGGTAGTATACTTGTCGACTCAGCAAGGCCAGAAACTCATTCAGAATGCTGAACAACGTTTGGCGGTCATCACAGTACAAAGTCAAGACCAAACTAAGGCTATATCAGAGCTGCGTGCTTTCCACCCTACTATACGGCTCTGAGTGCTGGAGGATGACCCAAAGCGACCTCAACAAACTGTCAACCTTCCATACCAAGAACCTCAGGAGAATCTTGCGAATATCCTGGCCGGAAACCATTTCCAACCAACACCTACTCGCCCGGTGCAACCAGCTATGCATGGATACCATCATCATGCAAAGGCGATGGAGATGGCTAGGACATGTCATGCGAAAGGAACAGGGCAACATCACCCGTACAGCCCTTCACTGGACACCGGAGGGGAGAAGAAAGAGGGGGCGGCCTAAAAACACCTGGAGGCGCACGGTAGAGAGCGAGCTAAAGACCATGAAGCACACGTGGAGTTCGGTGCAAAGGCTGGCCCAGAACAGACAGGAGTGGAGATCCTTTGTTGCTGCCCTACATGCCATGAGGCATAACGGGCATGAGTGAGTGAGTGAGTGAGTATACTTAGACAGTAGCTCAGAACATTAGAGACATTTTTTTCAGAAATGACCAAGACAAATACCCCCTTTAGAAGTTAAGTGCATCGAAAAAAAGGCCTAAAAAGTACCCTATACGAATTACGCAGAAAAACAAGAGATTGAGCTAGGAAAAATAATATAATATAATAATGTAAGCCTACGTAGACAAACAGTGGTTGAAATGTTCCAAGACAAACACAAAATGAAACGCACAACGACATAAAAAAATTGAAAAGATATAAGACAAATACCATTAAAACGTACATAAACAAACACCGTTCAACGGTATAAGACAAATTTCATTTCAAAGTAACTTAAATAAAGCCTTGAAAGGGTACGCCAACCATCCTATTAACAAGACAAAGACGAGCACCATTTCAAACTAAGAAAAAACAACTTGTTAAACAAGTCGAAACAAAACCTCTTATAAAAGATGTTAATACTCAAGCAGCTTATTTGTGGAAACCGTTCAAGGTAACAAGTGTGTGATATTATAGACTTAAATACAAAACGGATTAAAAATCGTCGCCTCTCAGCTTCTCTTTAAAGAAATATACTTTGAAAAAAAAACAACTCAAGTCTCTATCAGATGTTATGAAAGGTGGCAATGCAAAAACTAATATCTAAATCTCGTTATCCGCAGTGGCTGAAAGAAGAAACAGGTCGGGCTAAGACAGTAAGATCTGTTGGAGGCAAAAGTCCTACGCGCTGCATCATTCGTCCCACCCATCAACATTAGATTACACAGAACACAAACATTAGAGGGACGGACGTGGGTCTAATAAATTTGATTTGTTAGAAGCTCGAGCAAAACGGAGTCAGAGAGATGATCCTATCTACAGAATGTAATACATATAGCTTAGGAAAAATTATAACAATAGTATAGTTGGCTTTTTTTAAATCTTTCATGCCGCTGTTTTCTCTCCCTACTTCCTTACCTTCACAAAATTTTACTTTTCCTTCTTCGCTTTAGAAAAAATTAATCAGCACCATTAGAGCTTTTGCAAGACAGCAGAATAGTTGATTATCTCTCTACTTTTTATGTTTCATCTTCTTATTCAAGTGTTAAACTTTTTGAACATGTGAGTGTTTGTGTATGTGTCACTGTGTGTGTTTGTGTGTGTGTGTGTGTGTGTGTGTGTGTGTGTGTGTGTGCTTTCTCTTTGTCTTAATATACCTTTGAAAAAAATTTTTCAACAGAATTGTTTTTACATCATAAAGTTATTCATCGACGACCCGTCACTTTGTCTGAGTATTTAATGTCACATTTTGTGACCACTGGTCTTCACATCTCCCCACTTTACTAAGTTAACCGTCTGGTCATCTGACACAATCTCACATTTTGTGGTCTCTCGTCTTCACATCTCCCCACTTACTAAGTTTTAACCGTCTGGTCATCTGACACAATCTCACATTTTGTGATCTCTCGTCTTCACATCTCCCCACTTACTAAGTTTTACCCGCCGGGTCGTGCGACACTTGTATCTCCCTAAAGCCACAGACGAAACTGATCTCTGTGGGCACTTTCTGCTCATCAAGTGTTTGCGCTGCCTCACTGAGCGTGATCGCGTGAATGGGCAGTCACTGGACTCATTGTACACTATGGCCTGATCACAATATGGCTGGATTTCCCTACAACATATTTTGGTTTGGATCGGCTTTTGTACATGATAAGAATTCGTCTTAAATGCATGTTTACCCTGTACTCACTGTGCTCACTGTTTTCACTGTATTTAGAATACTCTCTGTATTCACTCACTGTATTCACTGTATTCACTTGTGAAGCGAGTGTTTGCGACTACAAATAGCACCATTGCCCGGTCACCATACGGCATGATTTGCCCACAGCATGGTTATTATGATATTTATATCGGTATTAACTGTGTTACGGATTTTTTAAATCACGTTGATCTTATTAAAAGTATCATGAAGAGTGTCGTGTTCTTGTTTATTGATTTAGGTGGTGCGTTTGTTAGCGATAGAGTGCAGTTTCTTGTCAAATTTCCCCCATTCTAGTCTTTTAGACACTATTATTGTGCTCCATTTTAGATTCGAACTGCGGACCTCCGACTACCAGTCCAGAGCTATTTCCTACTGAGATGTTGATGCACTTAAGTCTCGTATATCAAATTACTAAACTTTATAGGGAAGAACACAACCAACACTGCAATGCAATGAACGCTAAAAAAAACGTTGCTCTTCCCTATAATTACATGCACAATAACCAGGGTCGTATAATTTAAATGGAGTAAAGTTAAATCAAAATACGTCTTTTACATCTCCGAGTGGGCAGGTTCACCAGTGATGCGGCCAGTCCTGGACATCTCGCTCCACACCACTTGCACACACCTGGTTCTACTATTTGAATTTCAAATGTGTAAAAACTCGAGCAATGGATTGAATGCAAAATGGTGCGGAGAGAGAGAGAGGGAGTGAAAGAAAGAAAGAAAGAATGAGAGAGAGAGAGAGAGAGAGAGAGAGAGAGAGAGAGAGAGAGGTTAGGGGAGGGCAGCAAGGTATTTTAAAGTAAATACCTGTTTATTTTGTAAATGTTAATGTAAAGAGCTCTGAGCTATAGAAGTGCAGTTTCTTATTGGGGATGACCTCTTTCTTTCAAAAAAATGTAAACAAAATCACGTGACAGTTGCATGTTTTATGTAAACAATCTACTGATTGGCTAGAGCATAGACTTGTTTTAATATATCTTTTTGCACTAGCCGACTAACAAGCATCACGTGACTTTTTTTTTGAAATAGGTCAAAATGTAGGACGCGCTGCGAGTTGGAATCCCCGGTTTGGTCGCCGTGTGTGTCCTCATTCCTTGGGTCGCACTGAGTATGATTTGTTCGATGCTGTTTTCTGGGTATCACCATCTGGGGTGTCGTCGCCGTATCAGATCTTTTTAGGGACCTAGGAGACGCTAATTTCAGCAGAGTTTTGCCTACTCCGACTGTTACTCTAAAGATAAACTTTAGGATGTGTAGGTGTGACGGTCGAAATATAACTTCGAGTAAGGATTGTCATTGGTGAATGTCAAGCGAAGTGATTTCAGTACATGATCTGCAGGAAATGGTGCTGGAAACTACTTTCATTTTAAACAAGTAGTGCGTTGGACTGACGAGTAGAAAGTCCGAGGTTCGAATACCAGCCAGTGCACTCATGTATAAGTTTCTCCGAGAAACCCAGTAGGCGTATAAGAAATCAGACAGTGCATATCTTCACCGACTAAGCTGTGTGCAGCTTCTGTCTATTGCACTCGAGTTGATTGAAGGTCTCAAATAAAAGTCTACATAATAACATTTTTATCCCGCTTAATAAAACGCTAAAAATCTACCAAGTTAGTGAAACTTGTCTAGGTTGTTTCGTCCTAAACAATTAATGTGAATTGTCAATCTGCAAGAAAAAAAAAATACTCGGCATGGCCTCTGCATGGGTCACCTAAAATCAAATAATAGCACGAATGGGAATTATAACAATAAAGCATTTATTCTCGAATTAGGCAAGACTCGCAACAAAATGCAAATGATACCCCCCCCCCCCCCCCCCCCCCCCACACTCGTTCACACAAACCCCCCCCCCCCCCCCCCCCCCCCGCGCACGCCTCTTTCAGAAAGCATTATTTGATAAAGCACCCAGAGCCAGACAAACTGAATTTAAGTGCCAATTACAGCCATTCGTCTTTATAAAACTTAACATCCAATTTTGTACCTTTTTCAATGCGTCAATAAATTCAAATGGGAAACTTGTGATAAATATCTTTACACTTGGCAAGGAGTTCAAAACAGCGTTGTAAAACGCGCGTCTGGTCGTGTAAATACATTATTTGTTTTTTATTGATGTGGAGTGGTTCGGTTTGAATATAT
>RQTK01000257.1:268167-294587 GCA_003991915.1 Elysia chlorotica
AGACATATAAATAGATGGGGAGAGCGAGAAAGAATGGGAAATGGGGAGGGAGAGAAAGGTACTCGAAAACCATGATTCTAGTCCAAGGTTAAAGTTACAGAAGGATGTTAAAAGCGAAGTTGTAGGTCCCTTTTGGTATTGAAGGCCCGCAAACAGTCACTACTAACCACAGTTGACATAACTATTACAGATCTACCTCAGACGAAAAAAGTTGGCACACCCATATATACATGCAAATACCTCTTTACGAACAAACTAACGCACACACCCAAAATTCTTCACACAAACAAAAATAAATAAAACCCTTCATTTTCTTTTCCAGAAGAAGAAAAAAAAAAAAGAACGAAAAAATGCATCTGACTAGCAACGGTGGCGCGAAACCGGGAAAGTCCGAAGTGGATGGCCCATCGCTCAGCCCGTATTTACACACGGTACCATTTGGTTTAATCTGGTGCGTAATCTTGGTGCGCAAACAGAATTACTATTATAGCCTTGAAAAGCAAACACTTTATCAAAACGTTTTTATGGTGGATAGACGAAATGTCCATGTGTTTGACAGAAAGTATTTTCTTTTTTTTTTCTCTCTACTAAAATGGTTGGAGCAGACAAAATTACTATTAAAAAGGAAAAAGGAATATTGAAATCTTAGTAGCCACGTAGTAAAGGAGGCCAGCTTATACAGTGTATTTATACTAACCACATATAGATATTCGCATTACTGTTATAGATGTATAACCCGGAGGAACAACATTTGCCTAAGTCTTTGTCGCCATTGTAGTTATTTCTTCTCAATCTCTCTCACGCACGAAGTTTTAATAAAACAGCCTTTAATTTTCTAAAGCTGCAAACATTACGCCAAAAGCCAAAAGCGTGCTTGAAGCGTTTTGTTGTTGCTGTTTTTTGTTGTTTTTTTGTGGGTTTATTGTTGTTTTTTTGTGGGGTTTTTTCCCGCTTTTAATACTATTAGTCTAAAATTGTACACCAGGCTGAATGAGTAGATATCTCTGGTTTCGTTTTCCAGTGAAACTGAAATTAGTGCATCTGAAGGAAGACGGGGCGAGAAGCCGGAGGTTGCCTTCTTGTGCCCAGTCATAATTATTTGCACACGGTGCCATTTGGTGTAATCTAATGCGTCATCTTGGTGCGCAAACAGAATTACAATTATAGCCTTGAAAAGCAAACACTTGATCAAAATGTTTTCTAAATATCCAATATTTGACAGAATAAATGTTTTCTCTTTCTCTATTTTTTCAGCATGAAGTCTGCTTTATGTTTCGATAAATAATACCTATGATTAATAACTTTTGATTTCCGACCCACCATTTTGAGTTGACACAGTCATAACGCAAAAACACTTTATAGAGACTCAAGTAAGAACTACGTTTTTTTTTCTTGTTTAGTCAGGAAGCGAATTTCACAAGCTGTGAAGTTGTATGGTGTGGCTTGACGTTATAAGTTTACATGTAAATTGTCTTAATTTCGAGGCTGAAATTGGAATTGTGTTTTTCATTATTAATACACCCACACACCTAAATTCAATTAATAATCCTTAATTTTTCCCCAGTTTAATAAAAGGTTCTATAGCCCCATGCAAGAACACGATAACCCTCACTTTCATTTTTTTTTTTAAAACAAGAAAATAATAATAAAAAAAAAACACGAGATTAAGTAGCGGAAATCACCTTGGGTCGTACGTACAACGTCTCTGTAGCTATCGACTCCTCGCAAGCCCTTTTATTTGCATATTCTTACGATGAGTTGCAAGCTATCGTGTCATTGTACTTACGGCTCTTCATCAAAAGGTTTTGATGGTATGCACACTAAATATCCATCATTGCGACAGAATAACTGTGTATTCTTTTTTTTTTTAATTATACCTCCCCATAACTCTGAAGTAATGTCGAGAGAGTTTGCGTTTTGAAACTTTTATATACTCCAGACACTTGAATAGGTTCATTTGAAAATTCTAGAGGATTTATGCTGAAAATTATGTTCAAAATGATAGGCCTACCAGATTTATATCTCACAATATAAATCTAGTGGTTTATCAAGACTCAGAAAAAAAAGACGTGCAGTTTATTTTCTTGTTTATCCTGGTCGAGAACTTCACAAGATGTGATGCTGTGGGTAATGGCTTGTCGTAACCAGTCTATATCTAAATTGTCTCTACGGACCCTTTCTATCCAGAAAGAAATTGTGCATCAGAGAAGAAAATGACGAATTTTCGAAGAATGACAAAATAGCTAATAATGTATTTACAGCTCAAGGTGGGGGGCGCGGTGGTCCTGGGGTAGAACATCGGCTTCCGACGCAAAAGGTCCCGAGTTCGAATCCTGGCTGTTGCGTTCCCTACTGATTGGGTCGGTGTCAGTATAATGTGACCGGCTGAGACAGGAGTCATGGTATCCCCGCCCTGTCTCGTGTGTGGCAGCACATAAAATTGTCAGACGTCCGTCATGGGGCCCGTCCACAATATAGCCTATATAGTGCTGCTGTTGGACGTTAAACCAACCCAACCCCCGAGTGACAGGTTCGTGACCATCATACAGCCTGTCGCCATCAATTCTGGATTTCGGCCATAACGTTAGAACTTTTACCCTCTTTTCCACGGATGGAGAGTTTAAAAGATTGTGTACTCACTTCTTTAACACTCACAGTATTTCGTTCTAAAATCTGTTTATTTGTTTGTCTTTTGTTGTTGAGTTTAAACATTGGCGCCCGTAGTTTAGAAGTTTCACACCAGTATCTAAACTGAGACGCAAGCGTTTATAAGTGTAACGTTTAAACTTTAAATCGTGACTAGCGAAGTGATTAGTGCCCTGAACTAATGGGAAGAAAGAGAGAGAGAGAGAGAGAGGAAGCGAGTAGGGAGGGAGGGAGGGAAAGGGTGACAGAGAGACTAACTAGCAGATGTTCAGATACACAATGCCAACTTCACAAGATGTGAGAATGTGGCAAACCACTTCTTGTATACAGTCCATATCTAGAGAGAACCCATTTGTGTTTCACGAGAAAATTGCGCATGAGAAAAGAAAATGACGGACGGGACACTTATGCCACTCATATGCAACATACAACATGTCCATTATTGTTGCGAAATTTCATCGATTGCTCTCAGGATATCAGATTTTCCTGTAGAATATGACGTTCGGAATTTTTTGGAAGATTGCTTGTCCGATCTATGGAATGCTTACATCTTAAGCTCTGACAATATTCATTCCAAAATAATGTTGTTGTTGTGGTTTTTGTTGTAGTTTATATTTTATTTTGTTTGTTATTGTTTTGGTTTTCTTAATTTTGGCACCGAAATTTTGAAGAATCAAAGACACGAGAAGACCACGAATCGCAGAGTTTTTTAGGAAGAGGGGAATAGAAATAATAAAAAGATATCTGAAGACAGCAGAGAAACAAATTAAAAGACATACAAACTAATACATTTAGAAGAGGGGTAACATTAAAATAAGGGTAGAGGGTAAATGAAGATATATGGAGAATATTTTTAAAAGAAACACAGGGTTCAGATGAGCATATTCAGCAGAGAGAAAATAATAGAAAGTGAAACACAGATCCAGAGACAGATAGATAGATGGAGAGAGAGAGAGAGAGAGAGAGAGAGAGAGAGAGAGAGAGAAGGAGAGAGAGAGAAAGAGAGAGAGAGAGAAGGAGAGAGAAACAGAGAATTAATTTAATAGAGGGAGAGAGAGAGAGAGATGTGTTTTTACAGGACCACCGCACAGTGGCGGTTTTATTGAAGAGAGGGAAAAAAAGAGATAAGAGAGAAAGACGGATTGATTGATTAATGTTTCTTGGTTCCTTGGATCTCTCACCCTATACAAACATGACACGAATTAACATTTTACAGTGTGAAGGAAAAAAGTAACAAAACGATAAGTTCACTTTCGATTTGCTGTCTTAGTCCTTTCATCCAATTTCTGAAGCTTTTGATACAGTAAACTTTTGAGAGAGAGAGAGAGAGGGAAAAGAAATCAGACGCACCATCGATCAAATCTCAAAATTACATACATGACTATACAGATAGACACGTCTTACAAAATACTCCAACCGTAACAACTGTACACCCTCAAATCAATAACATATACGTGCAAAAAGTGTATTGATGGTTTTAAAGAAGAACGAAAAGACTGGATCTTGTTATACTAAAAGAAAATTAAGTAAAAAAACAATAACAACATCCAATTCCCTAAATTTATACAAAACCCTACACTTTCTAGAACGGTCGTCGATTAATTATCTTCCTTTCATACGTTCGCATAAAAAAGACAGAATTCTCGAAGAGCCAGTCTCTAGATGGTGTTGGAGATTTACAGCAGCGCCTCCCCGCGACTCCGTGTTCAAGAATTGTGTATGATGGCGCCTCGCTTCAAGGCTCTCTTGATTACAGGAATTACCCGAATGTCGGCCTTCGCGCCAGCCGCGGTGAATTGATGGTGGAAGTGTATGTAGGAAAGTTGCGTTTTGGTCCGCCCACAGAATTCTATTTCTTATCGGGGGGTCCGCCTACATCAGAAAATTGGCTCTATTGTTTTCTGGAGGCCAGCCATGAAAGCTCTTAGTGCCCCCCTCCCCCTTCCCCACAAATAAAAATCGATTGTAACCAGAAGATCAGGAATAATTTGAAATAGTATGGGCAAGGGGGGAACGTTTATTATGGGATCCAGATTTTTTTTCCTTTCCTTTTCTTTTCTTCGTCCCATCAGATATCCCATAGCTGAAGTGGTGCCCTAGTAGTACTTCGTTAGAGGATAGAAGGAAAGAAAAGAAAAACGATATAAAAAGCTTAGTTTTTGGGTGTGTGTTTTGTTGTTTTTTTGTTTTTGTTTTGTTTGTTGTTGTTTTGCAGTGGTGTTGACTAATATAATTAGTGTGATGCAAATGGAACTTGTATTATGTTTGTTATAAAAGGAATTTAATGGCGATTCTGAGCAAGTTTACGTTTGTTAACACTGTCGACATATGAAAATGGTAGTATTACATGATAATATGATACAAATAATTTTATTGTGCCATGGACTGTTTTCTAATAAATATGTCTCATATATACGTCATATATATTCTAATATATACGTCCTTGTATGGACCTCACGCAGCGGGTTGAAGTTTATAGGCAGTAAGTACAATTTATAAGTATGGTTAACCGTGTGAGTTTAAGAAGTCTGAACAGTGGTTTTTAAGTTGAATTTTTAGACAAAATACCGAAAACGTTTGAACTTTGTGAAACTAGTACCATCAACGTTAAGATACATCGGAACCCATTCGTTTCTCTGAAAGACATAAGTGGCTAATACATTTACCAATAGGCCACTTAGCTTCCTCTACTAAGATATTTATTAAGACTAAATATGTCCTTTCATAAACAGTATGAAATGTGGTGCTCATCGACGTTTTGTTGTTTCATCTGTGTAAGTTGATGATGAGTGATAAAACAACCTGTTCGTACTCACTGTATGATGAAGAACTCCGTCAACTGGCGGAATCCTCACTCGCTGCCATCGTTACAGGCTGCTTCTCCGAACTCACACGTCCATAACAATTCCAAGAAATCCACTGGGACTTGAGAATCTTGAGATTCCGTGTCCCTGTAGACATTTGGTGCTCCGCTTATCTCAGAATAGCCGAGTAGTAAAATAGCGGTATCTGACTCTCTCTCTCTCTCTCTCTCTCTCTCTCTCTCTCTCTCTCTCTGCCTGCCAGCAGAATCAGTGGACGGTTCTCTTTACGCGTTGAACACTGTGCATATGAAAGCAGCAAAACCGGGTGCTCAAATAATTCCTTCGCATGTCAAGCAGCACTTTTCTAGTCTTCCAGGAAAACTGAATAGCTGTTTATCCGTCAATATTGCAGCCTATCAAATACTTCCTAAATGAAGAAATATGACCAATATATAGGATTCTCGATAATAGCCGGAAACTTTTATAGATCATAATAATTGTGTGGTCAATATAAACTCCTAATCTATGATATACATTTATCAAACTTCCTGCATTAGGTACATAGCATAGCAATCCTTTTCTTACGTAACATTTCTCCACATTTATGAATGTCTGAATCGCAAACCGTGTTACGTGTGTTTGTTAAATCTGTAATCCTATTTTTTCCCTCACATACACATGTATTGATGTTCTTAAATTGAATCAAATCTATACGTACCACCGAGGACAAATTTCCTATGAGATTGTAAAGGCTTATCTTATCTTATTTTGAAAGCCGACTGGCTTGATTATAATGGTTTTGAAGTTTCAAATAATAAACAAAACATCTTGCTTCTTTCCTCTCTTAGAAGTCTATAACTGTATTAATAGTATCTATGATAAAACAGTGGTGTTTTTCCCTTTCTCTTCTTGAACTTGAGATTAATTTAGTGTTTAACAACTTGTGACCTGGTAACTTGTATATTGAGAGAATCGATAGTGCTTTTATTTCTCACTCAGATACAAAAACAATGATCTTTTTGTGGTTTGTTTTTAATATTCTCGCCATGATTTCACGATCGCTTTAAACGTTAAAATCACAAGATTAGAAATTGTCTGTGGGATACGGACAGATAATCGCCTTTTAATTACAAAATCGATATATCGTTGCACAGCTTTCTGAAGTTTTAGTTTACTTTACTTTTTGAAAGAGCACGCAAATCTCAAGCCAAAAACGGCAAAATGTACGTGTAATGTTGTACGGTGAGTTTAATTTTTATTATACAAATTAGAAAAAAAACACAGTTATAGCCACATTAATGTTAAATTAAAACGTCCTCTTAACTCACGAAACCTATAATATTGAAAATAATATCACATTATAAAACCGCATCCACCATAGATCTTGAACGCAGATGACTTCACAAAATAGCCAAACTAAGCACACCTCCACAATCCCCCAAAAAACAACAATAACAAAAATCCACACACTGGCTGGTCAGCAAACAGGTCGGCGTAGATTTGGAACAGCTTGGACCAGACACATAAAACAAAAGGCGGTGGAGACCAGTAAGTCCGTTAGAAGATGTTAGGCGGCATGATCCGCTGACACACAATCCACAATAGCTTGAAAAAAAGCAAAGTTTTCACCGCCTGGGCGGGCAATTCTCATTCTTGTGTCTGTAATGGGCCGATCAGCCCCATCAGTGTGGGAACCGCAAGGGCCGGGTGTTACAACATGGCCGGAGAGACACTGCTGCCCCCCGTCCATTTTCCACCCTCCTCCCTCCCTCCTACCCTCCCTTCTGTCCCCCTTCATCTCTATGTTCCCCTCCCCACTTCATCCCCTTCCCCATATCTCCCTCCTCCCCGCACGTTCCCTATTCTCCTCAACCTCCTCCATCTACCTTGTTCTTCACGTCTATCCGCTATTCTCCCCCTCCCTCCCCCACCCTCTATCTTCCTCTTCTCACTGTCGTCCCCTTCACCTCCCTCTTTACCTTCCCGTTCCATATCCTCTCCTTCCGCCCTCTATCTTTCGCTCCCTAATCTGATCCTACCGTCCCGTTTCTCGCCCCCTCCCCCCTTCTCCTTCCCCTCCTTCCTTTTCTCTCCTCCTACCCGTCTCCTTCCTCTCCTTCCTTTTCCCTCCTCCCACCCTTCTCCCTCCTCTGCTTTCTTCTCCTCCCCACCCCCGCCACCTTTTTTCGTCCTCCACCCCTCCCCTTTTATCCTCTTCTCCCATCCGCTATTTCCCCCACCTCCACCCCTTTCCCTTTCTCCCCACATCCCCGTGTCGCCTGAGGAGGCCAGTAAGCTTGCAGTGCAAGTGGATAGAGGGCGAGAGGCAAGCCAAATACTTACTGTACTTACTAAATATCTGATACACCGGCACTATAGCCACTTTCTGCTGCGACTGCTGCAGTGTTTGTTTGGAAGGGGGGGGGGCAAATAAATTCCCCGGGCTTGAAGGAAGAAGGAAGAATGAAGAAAAGTCAAACCACTTTCGGAAAGCCATACTTGGCTTTTTGTCCGTGCCATTCTTCATGAGGAGATCAAAGATTGTATTTGGGATCATTCAGGAAGTCAAGGACTGTTAGCCCTTCCTTGGCCGGATACAGATTTGAAAAATTTGAAGCTTTGTTCTCAAGATCCAAGATCTTTACATCTCTCTCTCTCACTCTCTCTCTCTCTCTCTCTCTCCTCTCTCGCTCACTCTTTCTCTCTCTTTTCTCTCTCTCTTTCCTTCCATTCTATCTCCTCTCTCTCTGTCTCTCTCTCTATCTCTCTCTTTCATTCATTCTCTCTCACTCTTTCTCACTCTCTCTCGCTCACTCACTCTTTCTCACTCACTCACTCTTTCTCACTCCCCCACTCTCTCTCACTCTCTCTGTATATATAAATTTATAAATATATGATTGTATATATTTATCTATCTATATGTCTTCATGTATGTCTATCTCTTTCTCTCTCTTTTCTCTCTCTCTTTCCTTCCATTCTATCTCTCCTCTGTCTCTCTCTCTCTTTCCCTCTCTATCTTCTCTATACTTGCCCCTTGAACCAAACCTCGGCCCTTTACTCACTCACAAAACGCATCAGTCTTTCTGTCACAAAGAAAATATTTGCTCTGGGTCCCGTCTTGTAATGGCCCGATTTACCTCCCTTTGTAAACAACCAGAGACGGCCTTTTTGCTTCCATTGATTGATGGTGCGTGCCTTGGATTTTTTGTTTTTAACTATAAAAAAAATCATTATTTGGCAAGAAAACTATCATATAGTAAAGGACACCCATAAAATAAATATACAAAAGACCGTGAAAGAGGTAGATCTAGATCTAGTTGTAGAAGAATATGTGAAAACGGTTATGTAGTATGTACTTAACAAAGAGATCTCAGTGTTTTTTCTACACATTCAAAACCAGCACGTATCGAAATGATCGAATCCAAGGAGGAAGAATAGTTTTATTTGAAAGTGCATACGGAACAGACAGACAGACAGACAGACAGACAGACAGACAGACAGACAGACAGACAGACAGACAGATAGATAGATCTATATGGATGGATGGATGTATGGATAGATAGATAGATAGATAGATAGATAGATAGATAGATAGATAGATAGATAGATAGATAGATAGATAGATAGACAGATAGATGGGCAGCTTTGATGGAGCTGAAACATGGGAGCTGGTTGACTTAATCTACTGGATAATTTGTAAGACTTCGACATTAATGAAGGTCTCTACAGAGATGACGCGCTAGCAGTGGTGAAGGAAAACGGCAGAAAAATAGAGACAATAAAGAAACAGTCGTGTAAAATATTACTTAAATATAACCATTGAATCCAATTTAAAAAAAAAAAAAAATTATTTTCCTTGTTATTGCACTCGATCTAAGAAAATCACTCCATAGACTATTCAAAAAGCGCAGCGATACAATCAAGTATATCCATAGTGCGAACAACTTCCCTCCAAACAGAATGAGAAACCTACGCAAAGGGATTGGA
Source organism: Elysia chlorotica (assembly GCA_003991915.1). Taxonomy (NCBI): domain Eukaryota; kingdom Metazoa; phylum Mollusca; class Gastropoda; family Plakobranchidae; genus Elysia; species Elysia chlorotica. The sequence continues at coordinate 277,605 of RQTK01000257.1, forward strand.
ACACGCCTGTCTAGTGTCTGTCTAATGACTCTTCAATTAAAAATTGTCAACGAACGCGTAAACCATATAACTTTGTGTTAAAAGAAAATGGCCACAAAAAGATACATGTACTTAAATGTGTAGGTACACACTAACATGTACACAAGATGCAAAAACGCAGAGATAAACTTTAAAATGGGAAAATTTAGGAAAAGAAATATGACTTAATTCAACCCCTCCTTATGGCATGAATGTGGCAACCGACATCGGAAAATCTTTTTCCAATCCCCTCGAATAATGCTCCCCCCAGCAACAAGCTTCATAAAATCATAAATAAGAACACAATAAAACTAAGCTACAGCTTCATGAATAATGTTAAACAAATTAGCCATGCACACAATAAATCAATCATCGATGAGCACAAATAAAAAACATCAAAGAAACAAAACAATGCTACGTCAGTGATGAAACAGCAAAATGACAATTGGACGGCAAATTTTGGGACAAGGATTTATTTACCAAGCAGCAGTTCAAGTAAAAGACAATAGTAAAGTTAACACATATATTGGACTCACAGAAAACCAGTTCAAAACTAGGTTTAACCAGCATAGATGTAGTTTTAAGCTGAAGATATACCAACTCATCTTGAAAAGCAAAAACCATACTCATCGTCGCCAAAAACGGACGCACTATAGTTGAGGGAAAAGTTTTTATTTTTAACTTTATAAAAACCAAGCCTAAATAAAAGAAAAGTAACCTTGTCCATGCACAGAAGAAATCATATTAAAAACAAACCACATGAAGAAAAGAACGAAACGAAAAAAGACCCACAACAGTTTTCTGAAGAGAGAGGTGCAATAGCGCCCTTCGAAACACTTGTGTAAAAACGAACGTTAATCTAAGTAAAGATCAATTATCTGTATTACACACAAATATATAAATGTGTGTGTATAAATATGTGTAGACACAACACTGTAGATATATGGAAATATACAGAGTGAGATACGTAGGCAAAATAGTGTGTTTTATGTAAATGGATAGAAAGATGCGCGCAAAGGAGAGAGAGCGACAGAGAGAGAGAGAGAGAGAGAGAGAGAGAGAGAGAGAGAGAGAGAGAGAGAGAGAGAGAGAGAGAGAGAGATGAAAAAAGCAACATAGAGGTAACAAAATTTAAATTTAAGGTAGAGCAGTGATTTAAGTACTCGGTTGTAATGTTGATTCGTTTGGTTGTTGATTTTTTTTATACATATACAAGTATGAACTGGTTGATAGAGAGATAGACATGTATATAAACCGGAGAATGTAAAGAGGACGAGCTTAGAGACTTAATGAAAGGAACCGGGGAAGCGCTGAAAGATGAAAATTAATGAAGCGCAGAAAGTAGTAAAGGGGATATAGAAAATAAATTGCTTCGACGCAAATGTTATTGGAGTGTAAATGGAGAGAGGAAGAGTTAAAGAGGTAAAGTTATACAAAACATAGAGATGAGGAGAGAAAGACATATAAAAATAGGAAGATCAGAGAAATAAGGAGTGACAGAAATAAAGAGTAGGATTAAGAAGAAAAGGGAACGTTAGAGAGAAAAAGTGAGAGAAATTGAGGATTGGAGAGAGAGAAAGGATGAACGAGAGAGAGAGAGAGAGAGAGAGAGAGAGAGAGAGAGAGAGAGAGAGAGAGAGAGATTGGAACACAAAGTCAGGCTGAGAGAAACAGAAAATTTAAAATGAAAGTGTAATGGCGTTTAGTCGAGTCCTTTTTTTTATCAATAAGGAGGTTAGGCCCAGGGGAAATCGCCAGTAGTTGAGGGGGGCTCAGAAATCGCTTCAGACAGCCTCCTAATGGGAGGGAGTATTTGACCAAGGGAGGCAGTAATCAAAACTGAGATTGGACTCCGCCAAGAGGTATCGATAAAATCCCAGGCTCAAATCTCGCGATGTAATCGACAAAAGCATTGTAAACAAGACAAGACACGCACAAAAAGAAATAGTTTCGCAGTTTAGGCTGGGCTTATAGGGTGATCCAAAACGAATATTTCTTTTTTTTTTTTAATGAATCCCAAATCTAGTCATAGTTTATTTTAACGTTGTGTGAAACAGATACAAAAAGGACAGAAAGGCTTCCAGCATAGAAAACTTGGTGTCAAAGAATAACATTTTTGTTGTGGTGGAAGTCAAAGTCAGCCTTATCATTGAATAATTGGGCACAGTCTACGTCAGTTTATATTGTCAGCTTTTAGGATGTGAAGACTGGAAAAGAAATACTGTTTCGTTATTAGCAGAGATTCTACTTTTTCACATTCCCTGGTATTATTCCGCCCTAATCATAAAATCACTGTAAGAGAAATCGAGTAATGCATTTGATGAAGGGAAGCAGACACAGAACTGAGGTTGGAAGGCGTGTTAAAGTATCGATACAAGCCGCTACATCCGACTTAACTCCCGATATGTAATCGACAAAGACACTGTAAATAGAAAAAAGAGAATGGTCTCTCAGTTTTCGATAGTGTAATCCAAAAAACCTTCTTTTTTCATCTTGTAATTGGCATTTAAATTCAGGCCTCCTTATGTTACTTTAAAAACTATCTGTTATATAGATTACTACGTACTCAGCCTTCCAAAAAGAAATGTCTTTAAAGTTGCAGCAAAAGAGTCAAATTGAGTTAAATAATTAAAACCTATTAGGCACATATTGGACAGTTTAACCATACCGCTCTGTAGACCGAAAAGGCTGAAAAAGAAACGCTGCATGAATGTTTATCTCTTATAAATATTCTACAAGTTTACCAGAAATCGAGCACAATATTTGACAAAGGGAAGCAGTCATTAAAACTGGGATTGGACCTCGTGTTGAGGATATCGATAAAATCCGCTTAATTCCACCGAAATCCCAAGATGTAATCCAGGCAAATATTGTACGTAGAAATTTCCTTAGGTAATACCTAGTTCATAGTGTGATCAGCGAAGAAGAAAAAACGCGCGCTAGCGTGTGTGTGTGTGTGTGTGTGTGTGTGATTTAAACCTAAATATAAACGTATTTACAGTTCAACAAACTTTGTATTATTGTTTAGTTTGGTGCAATAAACGCATTTACAGTTCAACAAACTTTGTATTATTGTTTAGATTTGTGCGACTTTCAGAAAAAAAGAAAGAAAAGTAAACAAAATAAATATAATCTTGCACTTTGAGATAATATCTTAAAGAGGTCTGGATTACGAGCTTAAGTGAACACTATCATAGAACTATTCGTCACAGTTAGGCACAGTTTGGACAGTTTACATTGTTGTAAGAATATGTGGCTAAGAAGGCTTACGACTAGACGTACGCTACGTCATGTTTGTGCATTCTATCCAAGGCAGTTCATGATCTCTTGTGAGTTATTAGTTTTTACTGCTCATTTTACTATAACCTTTAGCCTCATGGTTCGCGTTTCAAAATTGCTTTAAAGGAAACGGATGTTTTCTCATTCTATTTTCATGCCACCGATCTTGCGCTCTTTCTTGTTCGTGACACATTTTGTTGAAAAGTATGAGGACCCCCTAACCTATATACTCTCCCCCCCCCCCTCCTAACAAAAAAAAAACTCTAAAAAAAAAGTTTTCACTCGTTCTTGCCAATAATACAGTAACGGGCGACCAGTGAAGCGCTGATTACCTGTATTAAGCCAAGATCTTGCGCACGTTGGGAGCGGAAAATCATTTTACAGGCGCTCAGCCTAAGCAAACTCAGCGTGAAGCGTGAAAATTACAGAAGATAATGCAGTAATGGGCGACCAGTGAGGCGCTGATTACCTGTATTGAGCCAAGAGCTTGCGCACGTCTGGAGCGGAGAATGATTTTACAGGCGCTCAGCTTAGGCCAACTCCTGCGTAAAGCGTGAAAATTACAGACCGGTCTAAAACAGGGGGAAAATACCGTCACGGGAAATATGCACAGAAATCATGACAAGGTTTAAAGAAAAAAGTGCAAGGTAACGCAAGAAATGCATGAAATGTTACAGGTAGACTGATCTGCCAATGTATAGACAAAAATAGTGCTCAAGAAACCAGGTACAAATGGAAAAATGCGAGCAGGCGACCTAATCAATTTTTCTAATTGAATCAAAGTGCGTCTGTAGCAAACATTTGCTATCATACAGTTTGCCACTGACAAAATCAAATTTAACATTCCAGAATTTGTTTTCTTTACAAACAATATTGAGTGGTTTTACGTCTTCCCCACAATCCATGTAGAAGATAATAATCTTTATCTTTCGATCCAGAAAACAAGCCACTGAGTTATATGACGCCCCTCATGCGAACACTTGAAACGTTGATATCCAATTCCTTGATATGAGAGGACATGAACTATGAACTTCTTCAGAGCCGAGAGAACCTGGAAAGAAATGTCTTGGCTAGACTGCCGCGTCGATTTCAAAAAGATAAATTTATCGGATTCGTGTGGCTTCGGACTCACTTATTCATCATCAAAGTTTGAAACGATCCTTCGACTTGAGTTGGTATTAAGTCACCCCCTGAGGTCTACATAACATTTAAACCTTCTATGGATCCTTTAATATCAATTATGCTCCAGAATGTGATAAATTAGCTCTCGGATATATTTAAACACTCAGTCGACAGGATCAATGTGTGTGTACTAAAGAAACTGGAGAAGCTCCGCAATCAACATAAAAAAGATTACCCAAGTCCGTGTGTTTGATTCAGGCAAAGTAATTGAATAAATGTAATTATGTTAGAAACAACGCCTGTCTCTCCTCATACGTTACGGTCTCCTCAAAGTTTGTATTTCTTTATCATCCTTATCAATCTTGCTTTTCATCTTCTTGTTGAGTTTTAGATTGAAGCAATTTTCCTCACACTTTTTCCACGCCGTAGGGGGAAACATTTTTACCTGCTCGCAAGCAAGAACAACAATCTGTTTCAGATGTATATTTACATTTCGTATACAGAAGTTTTGCATATTTCTTTAAATCCCTGCAATAAACAATAAAATGGAATGTTTTCTTCGTTTTGTTTGAGGCAGCAAAAGTTTTGTGGCAGGCTACAATTTGGGTAGACCTTCAAACCGACATTCAAAATTTATATTTCAGTAAGGAGACCGGCGTTCGTATGATCACAAGTAAACTGAAGTGCAAGCTAACTCGCGTATAAAACGACGTTCGAATAAAATTTTCCGTAGGTAAACCGTCTATCCATATGTCTACAAGTTGACTTCCGATGAAAAATAATATAAAGAGATTGTATGAAAACTTCTTTACTACCGATTTAATGTTGTGTGAGGTTCTTTAAGTATGGTCTTTGTAAATCTAAAGGCATTGAACGTGTTTCCAAAGTTTTGACATCACTTAAAAATTCAGGGCATCGAATATCAAGTGCATTGTAAATTTGTGGCGAATATTTTTTTCTGCTAATGACCTTTTTAATTGTGTTGCCCTTGTATTTCTCATCATTCATTCCCTCTTTATTTTCGCTCCTTAAACACCATAGAGCAAAACACCTTATGCTGAATTTGCAGTTACAGAGTCTCAGCTTTATCCGGTTTTAATCTGTTTTGTTGCGATGGCGACTTGATTCGGATCACGCATGATCTTGTAAATGTCAAACGTTACGTGTGAAGTGTAAGGACCCCTCAGCGAAACATCTCAAGATGGTTTTCTACGGTTTCTGTTTCAGCAAAGAAGACACTGCCTCTCTGTACAAGTGGGCCCACACAATAAGTTTTGGCTGACTTTAGAAAAGGTTTTTTTTGCAAAATGTAATAATTTATGACATCGATGTATAGCTTATTGTCTCTCGAATTTTCCCAACTGTTGAAAAGTATTAGAAGGTTTTTCTTAAAAAAAAAACACGAAAGGGAAGTAAAGTGATTGAGTTGATGTAGAAACTATGGGTATTTTCCAGCAATTTTTTTAATTTTATCTCCTTTGGAGTGCTAAATGTTTTTGTGCTTTTTTGTGCATGCATTCTTTTTATACTTTAAGGAATTGTTGAATAACTGATATTTTTGTGAAAAGGAAATGACATTTCTAAACAGACATGGGGTCTTTCATGTTCAGAGATCGACGAACATAAATTAGTTAAACGATGCCTCCAAAGTGTCAAGCACGGTTTTTATACAGGTATGTCCTCAATATTTTGGAACGACTTGACGATTTTAAACTTTTCTAACGAAACGGTTTTAGAAAGTTAGCGGCAGCCAATGTTGATATGAAAAGTTTACATCTGGCCCATTGAGTGTGTGCGTGTCAAAAAGTGTACTTTTGATGATGGAAGGCATCCATCTATTTCCCATTTAAGATTTAATTTTAAATATTTATTTTGTTATGTCAGACAGCAGCAGCTGCAATCAGACACACGGCACTAAAAAATTATCCACCGTGAAACCAGAGCTACATCAACATCTGTGTAAAGACAGATAGAGCAATGAAAACAAAGGAAAATGAGAAAAACAAAACGTTTGAATAAACGGGGTAGATCTCTTTATCTAATTTGCTTAAAAACTCAACTGGCACACGCACATAAATTGGCAAGAAGAAAAAACATGCTCACGAATTAAACAAAAGCTAAAATTTAATGAGTGTAACATTGGTGGCAACACACACAAAAATTGCAAAAGGGGAATGCATGGTAAATGAAAACGGAAAGAGAAAGATAACAATCTTCCAAACCAAAAATAAAGAATAGAGAAAAATGAAATAACATCTGCATAAGACAGAATGAAACAAAACAAAAACAACTATTTTAATTGAAGGAATCCTGCATCTAGTCTGAAATTTGCAAAGCGATTTTATTTTTATCTTGGCACCCTCTGGTAGAGAGGGCATCTGTCATCATTCAAGTGGGACAGAAAAAAAAATTAATAGCTCGTCCCGTACCGATTTGACTTGCAAAATGTGAACAAAGAAATTATTTTTTTAAAGTGAGGAGCTAATGTCGGTGATGAAAATTAAAGCGTGTCCTGGTAAACACGAATCCCAGCATGCATTGATTGTAGCTCTGTCGGTCAGTGCTCTTGACTCACGAGGCAGGATACTTGAGGTTCGAATCTTAACTAGTCTCGCTTGCTCAGTATGTCATTCTCTGGAAACTCTATGGAACTTTAAACTTACCAAACGCTACAAGTTCCAGTTTTCTTGGGCCATTCAGCTCCAAACTTCGATCAATGAAAAAGATTTGCTATAAGCGCTGCATTCTTGTTAGTTACTAGATGTTGAAGTTTTGCCATAATCAGAAGATCCCCCTAACAATGTTTGCCAAAGTTAATTTCTCAAATTCTGTACCCCGATTTAGATCCACCATGATATAATTATTGGGGGAGGGGGAGGGGGTAAGAGCTTGAAAGCTGTTGATCCAAACAAAATAGAAAAAGAAGGTTCTTGGGAAAATACTTTTTAAAAAAGGAGAACGTTCTTGGAAAAGTACTTTCAAAAAGAAGAAAAAAATTAAAAGACAGGTCTTAAGAACGGTACGATGTGTAACCGTGATTGAACAACCGATATTCAAATGTGGATTAATTTATTAGCATTAAAATAGCATGCCTGATCATGATTGCTTGGTTACAGACACGATAACTTCTTTTCTCAAGTGATGGAGTAATAGCTTGCACCGATAGAAGAGGCTGTGAAAACACGAAGCAAAAACCTTTAATCACCGCAGGTTTGCGGGGAAAATAATCAAGCGATGGCTCAAAACATCTAAAAAATTACAGAGATTCTGATTGTGCGCCATATCATTTAACACATTTTATGATTTTGTTTGTCTCTTTATTTTGAATATCATTTAAAGGAAGACAATCCCAATAGTTATATGTTTATGCACGCAAATCCAATTCAAAAGGCACACAGCTTTAAAAGACATGGTCGTTTAGCATTCTGGAACTTTTTCAAATATTGAGCAATATATTCATTATCTTTTTCAAAGTTTACCTTTGAAATTTTAAATGAATGCATGGCAATTGGAACCTTTTAATGTTTTCTCAAATGGACAGTTCGCTTGCCCGGAGATCAAAAGATTCTAGGTTCAAGGTTTTAAATGTCAATTGTCAGCGGGAAATCAGTAGGAGAAAGGGGTGGAGGGAGGGAGGTGTCTATGGATTGATGAGCAGGAGGTCCAATGTTAGAATCTCCACTGATAACGAGCTCAGACTCAGAGCTGTCAACCCAACCAGCGCTTAAAGCGTTAAAAATGTAGTTAAAGATGTAAGAAAAAAAAGTAAAAAATACGCTTTTTGGCGCAAGGTTGGCACCTCTATCCAGTCTCGTCACAGGATTCTCCGAAAAACTAGACACGCAAAACTAACAAGACAACAGTTGTTTTAGTACTAACCATCCCACACTCTTGTTCCTCAATCCACTCCAGATTTCTGTCTCCAAGACCAACCAGCATGTTAGTGCTCAATCTGAGCCACAAAACGTATTTAGAATACATAATTCTGCTGTAGGCTCGAGTTCGCTAGCTAAGCGAGACGATTGACTAATGCTGAATGGTGTGACTTCTTCAAGTCTTTAAAGGGCGACATAAATGTACATTCTACAAAACGAGACTAGGACCACTCTGCTCGAGAAACATTTCTCATGACTTCCCACAAAATGAAACAATTTTCTCTTGCGAAATTTCATTGCGAATACCGCTAGGTCAATTTTGAACAATACTCTGCTTTAAAACAAAGTATTGTATCAACCCAACTAAAGATGAAACTGCGTCCTACGTGCTATCGTGATGTTTCTTTGTGTTTTCTAATCTTCGCACCAAGGTCAACCAATAATCACGGATATCCTGTCAGCGCTTCATGTTCCAGCGAATAGAAACATTGTTGTTGTTAAAACTGAACTGAGTACAAAAATATTAAATTTTTCTGTTAACCGATGACTTTGAGTGATCTGATTGTGTCTCTAACACAAAATAAGAGAGAGAGAGAGAGAGAGAGAGAGAGAGAGAGAGAGAGAGAGAGACAGACAGACAGACAGACAGACAGACAGACAGACAGACAGACAGACAGACAGACAGACAGACAGACAGACAGACAGACAGACAGACAGACAGACAGACAGACAGACAAACAGATAGACAAACAGAGACAGAGGCATAGAGAGGAAATAATTTATTGTTTTGATGGTAATTATAATACCAAGAGATTTAGAAGCCTTGTAAAGAGACAGATAGTCAAATTTCTCTATAAAATTTATGAACTATCAAAGAACCGAATCGTTAGGGGAACCATTTTGGCCAAGGACTCTCACAGTCCAGATCGGGAATCTCCTATTGGATGACTGCTGTAACGGACCCCGCACTCACCATCACATAGACAAAGACGCACGCATATAGAAGAGGATCCCGCACTCACCAGCAGATAGACAAAGACGCACGCATATAGAAGAGGACCCCGCACTCACCAGCACATAGACAAAGACGCACGCATATAGAAGAGGGCCTCGCACTCACCAGCACATAGACAAAGACGCACGCATATAGAAGAGGGCCTCGCACTCACCAGCACATAGACAAAGACGCACGCATATAGAAGAGGGCCTCGCACTCACCAGCACATAGACAAAGACGCACGCATATAGAAGAGGATCCCGACAAAGACGCACGCATATAGAAGAGGACCCGCACTCACCAGCAGATAGACAAAGACGCACGCATATAGAAGAGGGCCTCGCACTCACCAGCACATAGACAAAGACGCACGCATATAGAAGAGGACCCCGCACTCACCAGCGCATAGACAAAGACACACGCATATAGAAGAGGATCCCAAGAGTGGCGTTGTCAGATGATATTTCTCGCAGACGCTCCTGGTGTGCCACTTGTCTCAAATCTTCCGTGGTTGGTCCCTCCAGGACTGATGGGTTCAGGATGTTAAGTGTGACTCTTCTTTTCCGTGTCACCATCAGCGTTTTTCAATACGATAGGAGACATTTGGCTTTTCTCTGCGGTTAGTTTCTTTCCGAATGTTACATTTATTCTTTGTTTACATCATTTTATCAGAGTGAGAGAAAGAAAGTGTGTGGAGAGAGAGAGAGTGGGTAGAGAGTGTGTGTGTGTTTCTGTGTCTGTGGGTAGAGAGAGTCAGTCGACGAGAGAAAGAGAGAGAGAGAGAGAGAGAGAGAGAGAGAGAGAGGGGGGGGGGGGGGAGTTTCCTATTAGTGTCTTCTTTAGTTATAGATTGTAAATACGTTGCCTTCCTTTACATAAATAATCTTGACTCCCGTCTTTTTATACTGACTCCTACTTGTTGTGACTTTGTTTATACTGTTTTCCTCATCTATTCAACTTAGCTACAATTTCTTTTTTATTCTCATTTCATCCTTTCATGTCTTTTTTTCACCCTCCTTTCCTTCTCCTGAAATTCCAGCTCCAATCATTTTGAATTAAAAAATAAAACAACACCCAAAACAGCTCTAAAATTTAGAATCGTCGCCCTAATTGTCCACTTTATCTCCCGCTCGAGCACGGAGGGTTGCGAAACATTGTATAACGCTTTAAATAAAAACTGGGCCTGTTATAAGATTAAATTTTAAGACAAAACACAGAGCACCGTACAACACATTAAATTACAACAAGATTGAAGAGAATGCACCCACGGTGCGGGTAAAAACGTGGCTACTCTATCTCGCTAGGATCTTTCTATCAGGAGTCGGGACATCGCAGTTTGACAAATTTAACTCGGGGGACAATTTCTCACGCAATATTGGGATTTCGGTGGCCAGAGTTTGTCCTCGGTGGTAACGTTGTCTCGGGTATTGGCCAAGCCTGGAGATTGCTGCGTCCGCTCTGGGCATTCATCTTCTGCCGTGATGTGAAACTGAGACAGTTGGTAGGCTGGCAGCTGTGCATTGATTCCCTCTCCGGTCCCTGTAGTAACCTTTTACACGGAGTCAAAATCAAAACATTGCGAATAATGCGTAAATACACATATATTTGCCTATTATGACCCACAACTTTTATAACTACATTGACATGACGGGGCCTTTATGACGGCACTTTTTGTTGTATTTTTAGCCATAATGTGAACGGTCGAAATATAGGGCACTCAGATTAAAAAGGGTTCAACTTTGTAAGTCTGGAAACATACAATACATACATATTAAATAAAAATACTAGATTCAAAGATAATAGGAAATGAAGTTTCTCTCTACCAAATTAATTTACTATAAACATGCCTCTATAATTGCTTTCATCGCAGACCAAAAGCAACTTGAGTTCCTAAAATTAACGTAGGTTTTCACTTAGGACTTGCAATCTAATATATCTCTTGTCTCACAATCCTAGACAGAAAACATACATTAGTGTGGACACACCGATACGAATAAGGCACTTACACCAGAAAATGTTTGAGTTATATATATATATATATACCTTTATGCGAAAGAACATGCATGACACTCAGATCGGAAAAGAGCTTAATGAGACAACTAAGTTGGCCCTTGCAATTGTTGAAATCAATGGGACATCCAGGTTTCTAATTACAGCGGGAAAAAGGGAGGAAAGAGAAAAAATATGTGGGGGAAATTTTTACTACGATCATTTTACAATAAATGTTATATGCAATATTAAAATGTTTCTAAAAAAATTTTAAATTTAGATTAATATTTACGGGGAAAAACACTATGAAGAATAGCTTTAAAAATAAAATCGTGTCATAGACTTTAAGAGAGAATCTGAGAGAAGTAGTAGTAATAAAGTTGCAATGACGGTGATTATTGCCCGAGTATTCTTTTCCTTATTATCTGCACTATTTTTCTTGCACTGATATCAATGAAACCCCAAGCCAGTATTCAAACCTTAAACAGAACTGGGATCTGAAATCCGACCCCCATATCTGGTTATTCATCGCGATTGTTGCACCTTGTATAGAGTTGATTGTCCGCCTTCTAGGCCTGCGTACGCAGAACGCCATGAAGATTCTGGGCATTGAGCGGTGGATCAAAAAAAAGGCGGCGGTTTGGTCTGTTGGAAAATTAATCTCTTGAGAGGACCGGCGTGTGCCTAGGCCCTCTATTGAGATGGTCTTTGTTCGCAGAGGGTTGGGTTGGGTTGGTTTAACGTCCAACAGCAGCGCTATATAGGCTATATTGTGGACGGGCCCCAAGACGGACGTCTGACAATTTTATGTGCTGCCACACACGAGACAAGGCGGGGATACCATGACTCCTGTCTCAGCCGGTCACATTATACTGACACCTTCCCAACCAGTAGGGAACGCAACAGCCAGGATTCGAACTCTGGACGTTTTGCGTCGGAAGCCGATGTTCTACCCCTAGACCACCGCGCCCCCTCTTGTTCGGAGAAGTGAAGCTCGTTTTTACCGTAATGTCGTGTTCTAGGCCTCAAGAAAAGTCCTGTAAGCCGCGCAATATACAGATAGTTGTTTTGGTGTCCTGTGTGGCCTGAACTCTTAGAACCAAGACTAGCCCTAGCCTTAGACGAAAATAAGGTGTATGCAGATATAATATTTGGAAAAAAAAATAACTGCTTTGGGATTGTATTTGACTCCTTTCTTTTATTAAGAATTCGTGTTAAACATTTTGGCTTAACTTGTTTTAAGAATCTGGTTTAAACTACGGCATAATCTGCCAACATTCGGGATTTTTTGTGAAAAACTTTAAACTTGGTACATGAGAAGAAGTTGTTCATAATAATTTGTATGCTTTAGAAGGGGACGAAATCGTATAAATAAAGTTTTGACCGATCTCGTGATCCGAATTGGTGACCTCCCGGTTGAGAAACCAGCCGAGATGTTAACACGGTCAGGGCGGGGGAAACAATTCCTTTTCTTCCACAGCCTATCACGGCCTCTTTTATCACCTCGACCATGTCAAAAGTTGCATTTCCGATAAAGAGCGTAAGTCAAGGTCGGCGAGAGTTATTTCCCTTGTGTCTGTTAAAATGTGGTAATTAGATGCTTTCGCATGGCGGCCGCTTCACGGCGTTTCCCGTGCGCGCGGTCTAATCCAGTAATCGCATTGTAAATGAGCTCCATGATCAATTCCACGGGAGGCTGCGGCGGGTGGCGTTAAGCGGTGCCAAATTAATGATGCATGTAGCACGGTATAAATATGGTATAAATAAAGACAGGGGGCGCAAGGGGCGGGGTGGACGAATATATTCCAGGTTTGGATTGAGAAAGGGAAAGGATTTGGAGATACACATGGAGAGATACTCTGATAGAGAGACATGGTGGAGAGAGGAGTGAGAGACGAAGGAGATATGGAAAAATATGCAGTAGTAATCACACACACGCAGAGAGAGGGGGTGGGTTAGAGTGAGAGACAGAGAAAGAAAACGCGAGATTGATGAATAAAACAAAAAGATATTATTTAGGCAGGCAGACAGACAGACAGGCGGACGCAAATAAACACGAACAAATTGCCCAAATTAGCCGTTCCTCAATGGATTGTGAGGCGATGGCAAGATTTTGTTTTTTTGCTTCGGTCCAATCATTTGAAAATTGTGTTTACGTTAAAATTTCGGAGAACCAATTTGGCAACATTAAATACTCTCACACTGAGTGTTGAAGACCTCTCTGCCTGTGAGGATTTCGTCATGTGTGAAATAATGCGCGAAATTAACTGAAAATCACCCGTCGTCTTGCCAGTTGCCACTGGGGTAAATAACAGACTCTGGTTTATGGACTCCAGTGATTTTTATTTATACAAAAAATGATGTAAAGTAAGGATTATCGTTCTTAGTATCAAATACATTTATTACTGTTGTAAATATGTCAAAGGATGTCTCAGGTTATATAACCATTTTAAGATTTCTAAAATTTCGAAAGCTATCTTTAATTAGTGCTTCGTGTCGTAGATTTTCCAAACGAACTTACATGGAGATGTTGGCACTAGCTGAGTTCGAACAGACAACCTCCTGATATCGGTGTCAAATTAATAGTAACCGACTGAGATTCCGATGCTCTTTAAACAAGGTTTTGAACATCAGTTGAGCTTCTATAATTAGGCAGAAAGATATACAGGCAGGTAGGCGGGCACAGAGTAAAAAAAAATAGAAGGAGAAAAGAAACGGACAGATAGACAGATAAAATGAGAGAGAGTAAAAGAGAAAGAGAGAGAGAGAGAGAGAGAGAGAGAGAGAGAGAGAGAGAGAGGGGGGGGTCATAAAAAGAATCATACAGACAACGGTGATCAAGACAAAAAGAGAAAAAAACAGACAGAGGCACACACAGAGCCAAAGACATGGACACAGAAATGCAAGGGACGCAGGGTGGGGAGAAAGAACTCGACTCGGGGGTTGGATTAAAGAAAAACAACAAAAAATGTATAAATACAATTCACCCAGTGGTTCTCAGAAGGCACACATTCTCTCTTCTTTTTAGGAAAAATAGATTTAAAGAGTTTGTATCTTTGATTGTTTTTTGGATGTTTGTTTTGTTTTTCTTTGTTTTTCTTTTTTTGGAAAAAAAGGGGAGGGGGATCTTTTACAATTGTGCACAAATAAGTTCGGATTTAAAATTATGTCAGGTGTGTCCTTATTGATTAAAGATTTTGTTTACAGATCGCTCATAACAGGTACAATCTTAAACAAAGAAACAAGTTATCATTATTGCAGTTGCTATTATTATTATTTTGCTTTTTCATCCACTAAGATATAAATCAAATACAGTAATGTAGCTGAGTATCTAACATTTACCTCAAGTTACAGCTCTAACTGAAAAATGTATACCTGTTTTTAAATTTTTTTTATATTGTATTTTTTTTTAATCATTTAATCGATTGATTCACCGACTATAAATCTCAGTTTTTAAATTAACTTTTTCCAATTAAACACTCTCAGAAAACTTGAACATATAAAAATCATCATTATTAGTATTAGTATTATTATTATTATTATCATCATCATCATCATCTTCATCATCATCATCATCATCATCATCATTTTTGCACTATTATTATTGTTTTTGATGTTTTCTTTTTTTTTTGTGGGTTTTTTTTTTAATTGTTTTAGTCAAACAGTGGGTTTTGGCTATTTCCTAATGCGATGAAGAAGAAAGCAGTGGCTCTTTGTATCTGCCTTGATATTAAAAACAAGGACATCATAACCAAGGTATCATTGTTTTATTATTAATATCAACATGACCATGGTAATTCTAGCTATTTAAAACATAATGCATCTTTATTTCAGGAATGATAAAATAATACTGTTTACAAAACTTACCAAATTTGTGTGAGAACGAATCTAATGCAAGGGAAATAACTGCAGAAATATTTCTTAAGGAAGGAGGTGGTCCTTTATCTGTATTGTTCCTCTTTCCAAAATTTCGCCTTCTTACAAAGAAACACAATTCAGAGCGTCTATGTGACTGTGTGGCTTAGCTTTTAAGTAGTGTTTTTTTTTATTACTTTATTGTTTTCCAACTGTATGTTTCGTTGTACTTTTATTGTATTTCTCTCTTATTTAGTTATTTTTGCCAAACCTACAAGTTGGTTTGGTAAGTTGTCAGTAAGCTTCATAACTTCTATTCTTAACGACCACGTCATATCGCAGACGGGCTTTAAGAGCATTTTCTAACAATTTTTATGTCATGTCAGAAAGAGGCGGAGTGTGGATACCAGGACTGTGCTGGTCATAATTTTGATACGGACACCGCACGCAGATGTCAATCTACTAATAGAACTCTGTGACACCGATTCAATCAATAGCGAACGATTGCGGGTAAAGTAATGTATTCGATTGTGGAATCGAACGGTGGCTATCACAATAGAGACTTTTTGCTTAATCATTTAAGGCAGCTCGCTTTGCTTTGATTACAATTGATAGCTTTCTGGAGAAATGCAGAATATTTTGCAGTCACATGATACGGACACCGCACACAGATGTCTATATTAATAGAACTATGTGGCACCGATTCAAACAATAGTTAACGATTGCCGGTAAAGTCATTTATTCGATTGTGGAATCGGACGGTGACTATCAGAAAGAGACTTTTTGCTTTAGCATTTAAGGCAGCTCGCTTTGTTTTGATTACAATAGATAGCTTTTAAGAGAAATGCATAATATTTTGCTCCCGTTGCGCTTTAAATAGAAACGATTTCAATCCCAAAATCTTTATCTATCTGGGCATAACAGATAATTAAGGAACATGAACTTTCATGAATGCCTTCACTGCTACCATCTCTTTGGCATTTTTTATTGTTTCCTCCAATGAAGTAAATTGTTAGAAAGTCAGCTATATGACTTGTGTCGATGAATATATAAACCCTTTTTTTTAAGTGACCATACCCGAAACGGTTCCTCTTCATGTTTTTCTTTTTCTTTTTTTTTTTTGCTTAGGTAAAATGGCAGCGAAAAAATGTTCCTCCAATGTTATTTAGTTTTAAGTAACTATTCCGATGCCATTGCCAAGCATCGCATACTAAAAATTATGTGATATAAAATTATTATCAATAATCACTTTTTACCTCTATTATTTTAGACACTCCTTTTCGGAAATTTGTTGATATTTATGGAAAAAATGTATACGCTGATTGTGATTATCAAACCATAACTGCACGTGTTTTTACACAGCTTTCGCTAATCATTTAGGATGAAACTTAACGCTGAGAAAATCAAGAAGAATAGCCGCTATATTTACGGGATAAAACTACTGCATTGAGTTAGATAATAATAAAAATAACGAATTAGCCGTATATTACCCCAGAGGGAGGGAAGGACAGCTAATGACGAAACTCTGACGCTATTGCTGGAGACAGCTGGACCTAAACAGAGGGGATCAGCACAGGAAACATTAGACGGCCAGTCTTATTGAATTCACTCCAAAAGAAGTTTCGCCTCAAACTAAACAGGGCCCTGCTCTCACAGAACGATCACCATGGGATCAATTCCTCTCCACAGGACGCCGCTGGGGGGTTGGTACGGGTCATGGGCGAGGATACCAGATAGCCTCAGATAGGCTGGGTCACGTGCTTTTCTCCAGGGATAGCCCGGCTCTCCACCAGGTCGGCTGTAGCATCGGGTGATCCCAGCAGTTCTCCTGTGTTACTTTATTGATGG
>RQTK01000257.1:294821-308462 GCA_003991915.1 Elysia chlorotica
TTATTATTATTATTATTATTATTATTATTATTATTATTATTATTATTATTGGAAGGAGAAGCGAAGGACCTGAAAGGTTGTGAAATTGTGAAAGCAGCGTTCCTCGATAACGTGCCAAAATGGGAACTTCACTAAATTTTTACTATGCTAATTTATTTTTAAATTATTTTAAAATGCTTTTTTAGACGAAAGCTCCGGATACTTACAAATTGCGCTTGGACCTAAAAATATCCTCGTTTTCTACTCTATTGGTGGTTTGCTACTCAAATAGATAGATATGAGTTATTGGAACGAGAAACGATGGGTTTAAAGAATGTTCTGAAAGAATTGTGAAAATTTTGTACTTTTACAAATCATCTTAAGTTTATTTTAAAATGTATTTTTAGAAAGCTAAGAAAACCAACATAGAGTATTTAAAAATACCTCGACTTCTTTGCCATATTGGTGGTTTGTTTCGGAAGTAGACACGAGAGTATTGTTTTAAGAAGTTGTGAGAAAAACCGGCCCTGACTCTTTCGAACACTCAATCAATAAAAATTAACGAGCATTCCCAAAAAGGACACTCCACTACAACCTACATAAAAGTAAATATAATTATTACGACATTTAAAAACTGATATGGATTTATCGAATTTGCTAACTATTATAACTTGAATTGATGTTCCCTTAAATAGCTTAAACCACGAAACTCGTTGTAATCCAAGTGTTATATATCGAGCCAGATTATATTTAAACTATTAAAGTTCTATAAATTTTCTAAATTCCTGAGTCTTTATAAGGTCCGAAACGCTGAAAAACAGCTTTAATTCGGACAGTATTCTATGTTTTTTCTTTGCTTGCTTTCACACGCTATAATATTATTTGCTCAATGTATAACTGCCCTGGATATGGAAGGGAAAAACCTTTTCTTGTTTCAAAGCTAAGACCAAAGTTGATAAATTCCTAAACATTCTTTTCGGGTAACAAAATGATGATCCAAATTCTTGTAAACTAACAAGGGAGGTAACACAAATACGGGCCTGCTCTCTGGGGCTTCCATTATCCGATTATTCGGGGCAATGCGCTATCACATCTCGTGTTACCCCCCTTGCTGTGTACCATACCGAAAACATCTGATCCGTTTGGTGAGCGTCATTCACACAACTGTTTTCTCTACAGAAAGTCAAATTCACTTCCTTTAAGTTAGATCGGCGCTGGTACGATGTGATCAGCTGAGATCGAAATCCTGGTGTCTCCGCTATATTTATATATATGGCAAGAATTAAAATTGTCAGACGCTAGTCTTGGGATTCGTCAAAGACATCCAAAGACATTCCAAGAAGCTGACGTTGGTGATACGAAAACAACAAACATAAAAACAAAAAAGTGAATATCTTCTTATTTATAAGAAAAAACACAGCGATAGATGTTATTTTATAAACTCCCTAAAATTCCCTGCTGTTTACAAAACTATGATTCAAATTTTCGGGAACTACCAAGGGACGTAACAAAAATATAGGCCTGCTCTCTGGGGCGTCTCTAATTCGGTTATTATTATCGGCGTAGTGTGTTATCACATATCATGTTACCCCCACCCTACCCCTAACCCTACCCCATCCCTCCTCAGTGCTGTATATCATACCGCGACCCTCTGTTTGGGTAGGAACGCCGCCTACATTATTGTCTCCCCTGCTGAACGCTAAATCCACCGCTAAGTCTGGTAAGAGTCTCTTTTCGCAGCTGCAAAGCGGGGTTCCCTAATTAATGTGGCGGGACACAAAATTCATACAGAGATATAATACCTCGGATTACTGGTTTTCAGCCTCAATGGGTGCAGGACAAAAATTAGTTTTTTGCATGAAGTTAACCTACTACAAAAAGAAGAAAAAACCCGAAAATTTAACACGATTTGTTGCATAATGCACTGTAAGTTATACCTTAATAAAGTTCCCCAACCCAGCAAAGATGCAGTTATTCTTAGGGAAAAAATTAAGGTCTTCTCCGTCGTGTAATGCGAGGTTGCCATGCCGCAAATTCATACAGAGAAATATGGATGCCTTGAATGATCGACTTTCAGCCACAATGGGCGTTGATCCAGTTTCTTGCATGAAGTTGTCCACTCAAAATATTGAAAAATTCAACATGAAAACGCAACACAGTTTATTGTTGCGTAATGCCCAATTAGCTATACTTGGACACTGTCTCAAAGTCAGCGAGCCCATTAAAGATAAGGTACTTGCTAGGCAAGAGACATTAAGTTCATCTACTTGGATATTTTTAACAAAAGAAACCCAGAAACCTGAACTCAAAGATGCAATCTTGATTAGGCAAAGATAATAAATAACACAACAGTTATAATTATATTTAACACTGTATACTATAGGCCTACATAGCTGTCATTTCAACAGAACGGGGTACTAGAGCTACCGTCAAACTTATTTACGAATGGACAACTTAAGACGATTTGTTGTTGTTTGCATAATGTAAAATTAGCTCTACCGTGAAGCAGTGCCAAGCCTATTAAAGATGCAGTCCTTGTTAGGAAAAGAGATTAAAAGTTAAAATACTCAATAAGTAAAAGAGAATGAAACCCTAAGAGGTTGCTGCATAATGCACTTTTAACTGTACTATGATGGTGTTGTCAAGTGCCGGATGCACTAAAGTTTCCGCCCATGTTAGAAAGTATGATTACTGTGCACTGTTTGGACAAAGCTGGTGTTTTAACAAAGTGAGGTGCTGTAGATAAAGAGATAAATGTATTCCTTACGACGAGATGATTGGGATTAGGGTGTGACTTACGTTACATGACGAAAATTTTCGTTCAAGGTCGAGAGATTCAAACACTAGGTCAATGATTTTTGTTTTGTGGCGATACAAATTTATTTTACACCTATTTTGAGTTTTATACAAGATGTTATTTTAATTGTAAGTCAAATTGTGTGCTCTAAATCAATCACATGTCCACTTCCTGTCTCTCTTGTTTGTCTCTTTATATCTTTTTCTCTGTATATGTCTCTTCCGACCTGTCTATTTGTTTGTCTATCTATCTATCTATCTATCTATCTATCTATCTATCTATCTATCTATCTATCTATCTATCTATCTATCTATCTATCTATTTCTGTCTAGCTATTTGTCTTTCTATCTATGTGTCTATTTATTTCATCAATCAACCCATCTATCTGTTTTTTCTATTTGTCTATCTATCTATTTTACTCTGTATATATTTAATTGTGTACCCCTCTCTCTCCCTCTCTCTCTCCCTCTCTCTCTCTCCCTCTCTCTCTCTCCCTCTCTCCCTCCCTCCCTCCTCTCCCCGGTACCTCTGCCGTGTTTTATCCCCGATTAGCCCTGTTGCCTCCCATCCCATTAGTGAAGCCTGAAGTGAATAGTACCACTTCCCATAGAGTAGGTGTCTCTGGATAGTTTGAACCGGTTTGTATTGACTGCGCCAGTCAAATAGGTAAACGATTGATGCATTGGTAGAGGGAGAAATACAGTCAGAAAGAGGAGACAGAGGCAGTAATTAAGAGAAAAATTAACGAGATATAGAATGTGCATGGGCAAGAGGAAAAAGTTGAGTTGAGTTAGGCGGTTTAACGTCCAGGACCAGCACTTTATAGGCTATATTGCGGACGGGCCCCAAGACTGGCGTCTGACAATTTCATGCCACACACGAGACAAGGGGCGGAATACCATGACTCCTTCCTCAGCCGGTCACATTATACTGACACCGACCCAGCCAGTAGGGAACGCAATCACCAGGGCTCGAACTCGCACCTTTTGCGTCGGAAGCCGATGTTCTACCCCAGGGCCATCGCGGCCGTGCAAGAAAGGGTTGGGCAGTGGAAATGAGAGACAGACAGCAACAAGGGGACAGAGACATGGTGAGAGAAAGGGAGGGAGATACAAACAGAGAAACAAGGCTCCAGAGATACGATATAATAATAGATAGGGAGAGGGGAGGAGAAAGAGAGAGAAATAGATAGAGAGAGAGGAGGGTAAAAGGTTTAATAAAATTACAAGGAGTAAAAAGGAATGTATCTTCAAGTTATTTTTTAGATTTATAGAGCTTCACATACAGTTTTTGTTTTGTTTTTATATACCAATAGGAAGGCGAGACATCTGCCCTCCTGTAGTGAAGAGACAGACGCAGGTGCATAATTAAAGAGAGTCCATATATAAGTTGTTTTTCCATAGAACGGCAGACATGTCCACCAAGACTAACGTTTTGATAGTAATATTTACTGAGTGTTTTGTTTTGTTTTTATTTGTAGAAAAAAGTTGGAAACGTCGCTCTGCCCTTTGATTCTTATCCACTACATTACGGCATTCGTTTGGAGATTTACGCAATCTTTTAACCTAACCTTTTATCTTTAACGTGGCGCAATCATCGCGGGTTTATAGTTAGTTAAAATACAACGTCCTAAACAATTTGCATCGTGCACGCCTCACAGTCTCCCACATAACTTTACAACGACAACACTTCAAAGTCAACCTCACGATGTCGCATCGTAAAGAAAAAAAAAACATCTTCAAGACAGGAGAGCGGTTATTCCCGATTGTTTCAGCCTGGACACACTTGTTGTTCAGGTTAAACGCGACCCGACGGGGCAAAAAATCTGGAACTCCAAAAATCAACATGGTGCCGAGATCTGTATTGATGGAGCCAGTGGACCGTGATGTTCTGTCCAGTATTGCTGCCGGCGGTTCCGGAGATAATGCAGTCCGCGTCTGATGGCGTCTGGCAGTGGCAACTTAAAGTTGGAAAAAACAACACAAACTCATCACGACAAAATATTAAAAAATAGGACTTTCTCTCTCCTTGGGCTCACATTTTCAAGTCAGTGGTTCGTGATGCAAGAGCGGCAAAGTTCAGTCCTGCTTTTTTGTGGGAATATGGGGGAAGGTGGGGTGAAGAACGGGAGGGTGGCGATTTTTTTTCCTTCTGAGCACGGTATAGTGGTTTGGTAGTTATTTCCCTTTAATGTGGACATTTTAATGGGAAAGTTGGTCTTTATATCATAGATGGAAGAGGAGATGATTTTGAGCCGGATGGATGCAAGGAAATCTAGGTATTGTAAAAAGCTATAAAAGGAAGTTTTTTCACTTTATGACACAGTACTCATTAGGTATACTATTTGGTTCAATAGTTTTTGTTGATGGAAATGGCGTTGATTAGTTTACTGTTTTTCTACTTGTATATCTGTTGAGGATTAAGGTGATCATGCTGTTGATAATGACTATGCACATGGTAATCATGATGATATAATTATGGGGATGTATATTTCACTTTATGACTCAGTACTCATTAGGTAAAGTATTTGGTTCGGAAGTTTTTGTTGATGAAAATGGCGTTGTTTAGTTTTACTGTTTTCTCTACTTCTGTATCTGGTGATGATTAAGGTAATCATGCTGTTGATAATGATCGTGAATACGGTAGTCATGATGATATATGGGGTTGCATTTCGTCTTTTTATATAAAGGGAGAGAATTATTTCTTGATGTTTGGTGATTCCTACGAGTATTGGTTTTATTGTTTGGTAACATTTGTTGCTGGTGAGTGAATAGGGTGACAGGGGCGTTGATTAGATCGGTAAAGTGTGAATTTCTCTTTCTATGGAGAATTTCTTCGTAGTTTGTGATGCAGAGTTTGATTGGTTTAGTAGAGTATTATGCTGTGTATGCTTTTGTGTCCAATGTACATCACATAAAACGTGAATTCTCTTAATATCTTCATGAACTGACATACAAGTTTCCATTGTTCAAAAGAGACATAACAAAAACATTCTAAAAGTATGGCGAAACCCTCTATCCTCTGTTTTAAGTGGAACCCAGCGGAAACCTGATAATTATATTCCAAATAGCTCTGTGGGTTATTAGTAAAAATATATTGCATTTTTTTTAGTTAACGCACCATGAGGCAAAGCTGACATAATTTCTGATCAATGTGAGTGCCCTTATGAGACTTAATGTGCGCGTCCTTGTTGAACACGATCCTTTGTTTACTGCTGACTGGATCGTATAATTTGTTTCTTATCTCCCTTACCCATCGTTTGAAGCGCATGTTCCTTTAAATAAATATTATTATATCCTGGGTCTTTTAGTTTACACGTCCTTACTCTTGATGTAACAATATCAACTCAAGCTAGCCTAAAATATTAAAGTCATTTTTTCGAGGTTTAAGCGTAGGACCGGATTTAATTCAGCATTAGCCTGCAGCAGCAACTTTAAATCTAATCTGTGAGTCGATTCTCATAGTTACAGCTTAAATTGATAGCTAGCCAAGAACGGTACCCTTAACTCTTTCCCTTGGTCCAAATAACAACAGCAAACAAAGTGATCTAAGTAAGAAGGCGTCTGTTTTAAGTCTCCCTCCCACTCTAAAACAACCCGCCTCTTCCCTCCCCGCTTTTCTCCCCAAACTTGTTATCGCTTTTAACCATTTAATCTTCCGGCAGCTTCAACGTAAAACTTTCAAGATGTTCCGCTAATTGTATTTCTCCTGTTTAGCTTTGCTCCAAGATGTACTGAGCTGTCTTTTCTCTTCCCCCGATCTCCATTTTAATTCAATTCTAGCGTCTCGAGGGACAGTTGTAGCTGTGTATGAATATGCAACTGGGTATTTTGTTCATCATCTGTTCATTTTTTGTTGTCGCACATGGCAATACAATTTGCATTGTAGAAATATATATAACAAAAATGCAGCCATAATTGAGGCTCTGTCTAGCGGTCGTTGTTACGTAATTTGACCGAGATCTCAAATTGATCGGCTACAGTATTGATCTGGTTTTGAGACATATAAGAAACACACACAAAAAAACACAAGGGATTCCTGTGAGCTTTTGTTTTGTAATCTTAAAGGAGGTTGCTTCGTTGCTTTGTTGCTTTGTTGCTCTGTTTTTGACGCTTGTGTATCATTTATGTGTGTGATGAATTATCTTTGTTCAAGCTTGCAAACGCTTCGTTTATGAAAAATATGAGTCGTTAAAACTTGGTGGAGGGTATAAGCAAATTTAGGAATACACAAATCACGTATAACTCTCTGATTTCAATTTGTTTCTCTATTGCGGAGGGTGCTGTCCGGGAATTTTCTCTATTTTCCGTATCACTCAAAACTTGATATGAGTCGATTTATTCAAACACGGCTAAAAATGTCAGTTTGGTGAATACGTCAAATATAACCTTCAGGTTATAATTAGAACAATCTGATACACCACGTTGTCCCTTTCTAAAATCTCACAAGCTGTTGTTTTGTCGTAAAATAGACTGTGTTGAATGAATCAACCCGTTGTTGTCATCGACGAATTTGTGCAGTGCTTATAATTTTCGAAAATATGGCCAGCACACTGAAAAAAGTGTCAGTATAAAGTGTCAGATTCTGTATAAAGTGTCAGTATCTGTATAAAGTGTCAGTATGTGTATAAAGTGTCAGTATAAAGTGTCAGTATCTGTATAAAGTGTCAGTATCTGTATAAAGTGTCAGTATAAAGTGTCAGTATTTGTAAAAAGTGTCAGTGTCTGTGTAAAGTGTCAGTATCTGTATAAAGTGTCAGTGTCTGTATAAAGTGTCAGTATCTGTATAAAGTGTCAGTATCTGTATAAAGGGTCAGTATCTGTATAAAGTGTCAGTATCTGTATAAAGTGTCAGTATCTGTATAAAGGGTCAGTATCTGTATAAAGGGTCAGTATCTGTATCAGGGGTCAGTATCTGTATAAAGTGTCAGTATCTGTATAAAGTGTCAGTATCTGTATAAAGTGTCAGTATCTGTATAAAGTGTCCTTATCTATATAAAGTGTCCTTATCTGTATAAAGTGTCAGTATCTGTATAAAGTGCCAGTATATGTATAAAGTGTCATGATCTGTATAAAGTGCCAATATCTGTATAAAGTGTCATTATCTGTATAAGGTGTCAGTGTCTGTATAAAGTGTCAGTATCTGTATAAAGTGTCAGTATTTGTATAAAGTGTCCTTATCTGTATAAAGAGTCAGTATCTGTATAAAGGGTCAGTATCTGTATCAAGGGTCAGTATCTGTATAAAGTGTCAGTATCTGTATAAAGTGTCAGTGTCTGTATAAAATGTCAGCATCTGTATAAAGTGTCAGTATTTGTATAAAGTGTCAGTATCTGTATAAAGTGTCAGTGTCTGTATAAAGTGTCAGTATAAAGTGTCAGTATCTGTATAAAGTGTCAGTGTCTGTATAAAATATCAGCATCTGTATAAAGTGTCAGTATCTGTATAAAGTGTCAGTATCTGCATACAGTGTCAGTATCTGCATAAAATGTCAGTATCTGTATAAAGTGTCAGTATCTGTATAAAGTGTCAGCATCTGTATAAAGTGTCAGTATCTGTATAAAGTGTCAGTGTCTGTATAACGTGTCAGTGTCTGTATAACGTGTCAGTGTCTGTATAAAGTGGCAGTATATGTATAAAGTGACATTATAATGTGTCATTATAAAGTGAACCGCTCGTCTCAGGTATGAATGTCGCGCCGCAGTCCCGTCGCCGTCAAAGAACTTTCTTATGACCAGAAGATTTTAGGTCTAAGGGAGAGCTTTGCTCTTTCCGACCAAAGAGGTCAGTCTGTACATCGCTGTCGGTTATATTATTTTAACTACTCCGTCTTTTTCTCGATTTACTAAAAGTACAATACTTGTGACAGGAAAAAATGTACCAAATTATTTGCCAGCGGAAATCGGCTGGACTTAAAGAATAAAAAAAGTAGATTCATCAGTTCATGTGTCCTAAAGTCGGCATTTCAAAAAATAACCTCTGTTTGTTTGTTGTTGGTTCTTTTTTTTTGGGGGGGGGGTGTTTGGTTTTTTGTTTTTGTTTTTTTTGTGTTTTTTTATGTTTTTTTTTTTTTTTGTGGATCGTAGCTCAAAGTGTTGGAATCGTATGAAAGCGGTTGTAATGACATGCGTCTAGCGGTCTACCCTACTGAAATATTCAAGTTCCATCTCCGGCCTAGTGGCTGGGGTCTGTTTTAAGATGTTTGTTGACCCTTTTGACATTACCCTCAGGTCGGCAATCATTAGATAGACATCTGCAAACAGTGATCCGTCAAGCAGATGGATATACAGCATCCCATAGATCAGGATAAGGTTTGGAAAATACGTAAATGTACCAGTGGTATTAATCTTGGTGGTGGTGTTGATGGTAGTGGTAGTAGTAGTAGTAGTAGTAGTAGTAGTAGTAGTAGTAGTAGTAGTAGTAGTAGTAGTAGTAGTAGTAGTAGTAGTAGTAGTATGATTTGCTTTTTGGGTTGTTTGGCCTTATTTTGGCTCATACACTAAAACAACAACAACAACAACAAAAGCTACAACAACAAGAGCAACAACAGTAGCAAAAGCAACAGAACAACAACAATAACAACAACAACAGCATCAACAACAACAACAACAACAACAACAAAAACAACAACAACAACAACAACAATACTATTCACAACAAAAATACAAAAAGGACAACATTAACAACAAAACCAATAATTGACGATATAAAAATATGATAAATACCAACTGATACACCAGCAGTCATGACATCTATATAAAACACATGATCAGATATAGAAATAACATCATCAATAACATCAACAGCGACAACAACAACAACACTAACGACGACAAAACCACCACAGGACGAAAATGTATTTTAAAAGACAAAAACATATTCTGATATGCACCACTAACCGCCATGATTCCTGTCTTCTGGTTGTTGTTGTTGTTGTTTTCTGTCAGATGGAAGGTTTTCGGCCCCTTGCTAGCGTGATGGTGTGTGTCTATATAGTCTACGTCGTGCGCTGTATCAGATTTCTTGGTGTGAGCATCTTCTCAAAAGGTGAAAATCTGTGAACGACAAAATACAAACACATACTGTATTAGTTATCTTGTCTTGTGTTTCCTGTTTCTTTATGAATAATGCACGTACTCAGTGTTAAGGGTGATATTCGAACTTCAGACCTCCTGTTTGTTAGCCGGAAGAACTAGCAAATACGAACTATTTTGAGTGCGTCCACAATATAGTTCTATGTAGTGCTGATGTTGGACGTTAAACCAACTCAACTCAACTTATTCTGTTCCACTCTCTCCCTGTCTCTCACTTTTCATCCTTTTTTTCTCTCCTTCATCCACATGCACTCTCTCCCTGTACGTGTTTATAATTTGTCTATCTGTGTCATCAACACTTACTCTTGCCTCTCTCTATGTCTCTCTCTCTTCTTTCTATCTCTTTCTCTCTCTCACTTTGTTTCTCTCTCTCTTTCTCTTTCACCCTCCCTCTCTCTGTCTCTCTCTCTCTATCTATCTCTCTCTCTCGCTCTCTCCCTCCCTCCCTCCCTCTCTCTCCTTCTCGTCGGTTTTTCCGAATGATTAGAACTGTTGTGATCACCTATCGAGACAGAACCAATGAGATTGTTGACAGCCCCAAACTACATTCAGATCTAGTCGTGCGGACCAAACTATTTTAGCCGACCTTCGCAATCTTCGGAGCATCTCTCAACCGCTCTGATTTCGTCTGGAGAGGAGATCAGCTTGTGACGCGAGACAGCTCAGTCAGTAGGGCTTTGGATTGACAAGGAAATAGTCTGAGGGACGGTTCACCTCTGGGGGCGCTGTCCTTTTGTAGGGTGTTTCATCAATTTGAGGAGATTTAAACTATTTTAGAGCGTTGAGTTGATTGCTTAACGTCCAACGTCTTCACTGCAAAGGTTAAGCTGTGGACGGGTTCTAAGACTAACGTCTGGCAACTGTTAAGGGAGCATAATTATGTCCTGAGACAGATTGGTGTGTTTTAGAAGATGCAGAAATTTTATGTACATCTCTAAAGTTTTGTTGTTTTTATAACCATGTAGTACATTTACGGATGCTTTTGACGGCATGAAAATAAGCGGAGGGAGAGAAAAAAAAAGAGAGAGAGAGAGAGAGAGAGAGAGAGTGTGTGTGTGTGTGTGTGTGAGAGAGAGTAGTACGGGGCGTTACGATTTGAATCATAAAATAATTATAATAATAGACATGTATCTGAAAAAAGAAAACTGAAATAATAAATTCTAACAATGATACAATTTATGGATGAAAACTTTACAATACGACCCTATCCCACCCCCTCTCCTTCCGCAAAAAAATCGCTTTGTTTTTCAACCTATCACACGAAACAATATTACGCCTTTCGCGTTTGTGCGTGTTATGGCACAACTAAGTCTAAGGGTAGCGCGCGAAGCTTCTAATGGGGAGGTTGCTCGTTCGATCAACGCTTGAGTTGCGTATTTTGTACTGGCTAAGTGTGTGTTCGGGTGTCAATGTCATGGACCGGGTGTTGGCTGTGTGTCTCGTCACTCGATATATAGAGAGAGAGGGAGAGAGAGAGGGAGAGAGAGAAATAGAGAGAGAGGGAGAGAGAGAAATAGAAAGTTTCGCTTTCTCTCAGCAGTGATTGTTTTAACGTTTCTTTCCCTAGACTGCTATTTATTCCCGTAACGCTGACAGTTTACAAACTTCAGAGCTGAAATACTAAAATTGTGTCAGTCTCCATGAACACAGAGCAATAACTGTTGATGCAAAATCTACTTTGGTCTTTACCTTTCTCGAAAGTTGTTGATTACTGTTTCGTGAAAGAAATATCACAATAGTACTTTTTGGATAATTGTGCGTTCTGCTTATATATATTTTATAATTCTAATTCTTAAACTCTGTTGAGGGGAAAATTATAGTAATTTAAAATTTTAAAATGTCTTTGTCTTTTTTTTCATCGCTCTGTAGATAATACAATACCTTGTAAAATGTGTATAAAGCTGACGAGGTTTGATGTTATACTCCTGTGATGATTGTATTTGATATCATTACCTTTCCGTCATTAGGCATGTGGTTATGTCATCAGTAATTGTATTGTAAATTGCACAAACTGTAATGTGAGTGGATAAGACTGAAGCCTAGGATGCCATAATGTCAGAATAATTTATTTTCCAGCACAGTCTCCTTTTCTCTCTGAGATTAAGTAACATTTTGTTTTGCAATTTATTCAATGAAAAACGTCCGTCCGCTACAAAAATTCAAATGGAATTTCTTTGTATCACTTTGTCATCCATATGTATCAGTTTTTTCTCAAGAAGCCACCTCTATGCAAATCAAAGGAGATGAATTTATTTCTTTATTTAAAGTTTAATTCACCAGGCATCCTATTTTGTCAGATGTCTTATGATGTGTAGTGATTACGCATTGCAAAGAATGGTAATATTAGCACGGCTACTTTTTACATTATATGAACAACGATTGATTCTGTTAAAAAAACGTGTAATATCTTCTCTTCATTATATCATTGACCTCACTCTTTCTCTCTCAGTTCACTGCTTTTCTGCATATTTATAAGAATTGTCACACAATATAAACAGAAAAGGCAAGCATAGTATCCAGTTTCTACCAGATAGACAGGTTCTTCATCATCTATTATTTGCCGATGACGCATTGCTTGTTTCTGACACTGTAATTGGACTCCAGCGAAAGCTTGATACACTATGCAATCAGACTTCAAGATTAGGACTCTCTGTTAATATCGATAAAACCAAAATAGTAGTTTTCAGAAAAGGAGGCTTCCTAAGTAAACATGAAAACTGGGTGTATGGAAACTCACCACTTGAAATCGTGAACTCATACAGATATCTGGGAATTTACTTCTGGTTTGAGCTTCACAAGTTTAACTTCAATGCTAGTAAGTAAGGCCAAACAAACAAGTTATGAATTGGCAGATTGCTTGTGACTTTTAACATGTCAGGATCTAAAAATACTTTTGAAACTCTTTGATTCTAAGATACACGCTGATCTCTCCTATGTATGTGATATATGGGGTACTCGTGAGTGCACAGAAATATAGCACGTTCACACTGCCACAATGAAACGCTTTTTAAATGTATCGATCCATGGCTCTAACGCTGCTCACTCTATTTCTTGATTCAAACTAAGGGTGTTGAGCAATGTTCCGTTGATTTTTACTAAGGTTTAAAGAAGGAAGCAAACGCCTTCATTATCGTGAACCATATACGCAAAATCTTGGCAGTAAAACTGCTCACTATATTTTCACACTCGCTGGTCCAACTGTCGAAGTGACTTCTAGTATTGAACTGTTAGGCACAGATTATAAACTGAACATTGTTTGAACAAAAATTATACTCTCTGAGTTGTGTATCAATTTGTCCTAACTGTGAAAAAAGGTTAAAGGAAATAGTTGACTGTTACCTAACAATGCAAACATGAGTTTTAGCTGATTTGTTGACTTGGATCAGAGTTGACTTAGCCTCAGTCGCATGTCTTTGGTTTGGACAGCAACACGATTAATATTTATACCACATTATATGTACACTACAGTTGAAAACACTGATGGTTGGTTGGTTGGGTTGGTTTAACGTCCAACAGCAGCACTATATAGGTTATATTGTGGACGGGCCCCAAGACTGACGTCTGACAATTTTATGTGCTGCCACACACGAGACAGGGCGGGGATACCATGACTCCTGTCTCAGCCGGTCACATTATACTAACTACCACTAGGTTGAAGATGGTTGGGTGGGTAGATCAAATAATTTATGCAGTGTACATGTATAATAATAATAATAATAATAATAATAATAATAATAATAATAATAATAATAATAATAATAATAATAATAAT
>RQTK01000257.1:320451-350451 GCA_003991915.1 Elysia chlorotica
ATGTATCCATCCGATTCTATCTATGTATCCATCCGATTCTATCTATGTATCCATCCGATTCTATCTATGTATCCATCCGATTCTATCTATGTATCCATCCGATTCTATCTATGTATCCATCCGATTCTATCTATGTATCCATCCGATTCTATCTATGTATCCATCCGATTCTATCTATGTATCCATCCGATTCTATCTATGTATCCATCCGATTCTATCTATGTATCCATCCGATTCTATCTATGTATCCATCCGATTCTATCTATGTATCCATCCGATTCTATCTATGTATCCATCCGATTCTATCTATGTATCCATCCGATTCTATCTATGTATCCATCCGATTCTATCTATGTATCCATCCGATTCTATCTATGTATCCATCCGATTCTATCTATGTATCCATCCGATTCTATCTATGTATCCATCCGATTCTATCTATGTATCCATCCGATTCTATCTATGTATCCATCCGATTCTACCTATGTATCCATCCGATTCTATCTATGCATCCATCTGATTCTATCCATGTATCCATCCGATTCTATCTATGTATCCATCCGATTCTATCTATGTATCTATCCGATTCTATCTATGCATCTATCCGATTCTACCCATGTATCCATCCGATTCTATCTATGTATCTATCCGATTTAACCTATGTATCCATCCAATTCTATCCATGTATCCATCCGATTCTATCTATGTATCTATCCGATTCTATCTATGCATCTATCCGATTCTACCCATGTATCCATCCGATTCTATCTATATATCTATGTATCTATCCGATTCTATCTATGTATCTATCCGATTCTATCTATGTATCTATCCGATTCTATCTACTATGTATCTATCCGTCTCGCTCTTTGATACCTCTGTGTGTATACCTCTGTTTATATACCTAAATGCTCCTTCCTTCTTTCACGTGCGGTCATAAAAAGGTGTTTGGCTTTTTTTTTCCACAAGCACTTGTATACTTTTCACTTTTTTATTTTAGTATAACGTTCTGAATCTATTATAACTTATTTGTTGACAATCTCATTTTATTTCCTCTTCCTCTACACACACTCTCTCTCTCTCTCTCTCTCTCTCTCTCTCTCTCTCTCTCTCTCTCTCTCTGTCTCTTTCTGTATCCCTCTTGCCCTCTGCCACTTTCTATTTAATCATCTATCCATCCACCAAGTTACGCCAAACGCCCGAAGAGAGCGGTTGATGAAACCGCTCGAAACACATGTGTCGCAAGAAATAGCCGTAGTCTCAAGGTAGGACAATACAATAATTTATCCATCAATATAGTTATATATTATCTTCTCTTCTTACTCTCTCTCTCCTCTATCTCTCTCCTCTCTATCTCTATCTCTCCTCTCTCTCTTTATCTCTCTCTCGCTCTCTCTCTCTCGCTCTTTCTCTCTAGCTCTCTCTCTCCCTCTCTTTCTCTCTCTCTCTCTCTGTCTCTCTCTCTCTCGCTCCTACCCACCCCCTTTTACCCGTAATGTCTCTATTTCTCTCATTTTATCTCCCTATAACCCTATAACGCTTTAACCTCACAATTTCGTTATCTCACTCTCATACGCACACACTCCTTTCCCTACATCTTATGTGTATCATTATTAATCTTCAGCTGATCTATGATCTCTAGACATTGATAAAAAAATCTTCACTCCGCCGGTCCGAGAAATTCTAGAAAAGATTACATCTTGGATCAGCTCAAGCTGAGGCGATTTCGAGTGGAAAAAAGATCTAAGATTTAATTAAGTTCGCAAATCCTGCGCTTCCGAATAACGATTCTGTCTGCTTCCAGGGTAAACTATTAATTTTTTTCAAGGCAGTTTTTTTTTCTTTTTTAATTGTAATTCTAATTGTCCTTCAAAGGGCAACAGGAGGGATTTAATCGGTATCTGGAATGCTTAAAGTGCATTCTCAATTAAACTAAGCTTCGTCCATTGCCCTCCCACCTCCATCTCCCTTTCCAATTTATTCTGATCCCTGCTTTCGTCTCTACGTCTCCCACCCACTGCTACACCCACCCACACACATTCGGAGGGACGAACTGGCTCAGTTGGTAGAGCGTTGGTCTCCAGATTGAGGTGTCGCGGTTTGAATCCCACATATGGCAATTTATTGTCATTTCGTCCCCTGTAACTGTTTAGATCGGTGTCAGTATAATGTGACCGTCTGAGACGGAAGTCATGGTATTCTTGCACTGTTTCGTGTGTGGTAGCACATAATATTGTCCAAGATAATAGCCTATATAGTGCTGACGTTGGAAGTTAAACTAGGTACTCTAAACTAAAATTTAAAACTGCATTTAGATTTCCAATTGTTATTGATATGGGTAGATCTTTTGATTATAAGAATTATGACACCAAATTCAAATGTACAGCTTGATTTTGAAAGGAGTTGCGCAATTTCAAAAATTTGAAAAATCACCCTCATTCCGGAATTGCACAATGAACCAAGCTCGGAGCTTCATGAGGAAAAACTACACTCTCTCTGTCTCTCTGTCTCTCTCTCTCTCTCTCTCTCTCTCTCTTCTCTCTCTCTCTCTCTCTCTCTCTCTCTCTCTCTCTCTCTCTCTCTCTCTCTCTCTCTCTCTCTCTCTCTCTCTCTCTCTCTGTTCAACGTGCCCTAGATTTTCAAAGGGTTCTTTACGCAATTTTTGCGAATCTTCGGATTTTTCATGTTATCATCATGTGTGCATGCTTTCAGCTTCCAATTCCTTTTTATTCAATAGATGCCCAACCAGCCCGATCCCCGAATGCCTAAGGCTTTGGAATCGGAAATCTAACTAAAATTCTTAGGGGGGAAATTGGAAAGAATTCTCTAAATCATTTATATACATAAATAAAATGTCTAAACGATTGCAAGAGTAAGGCGTTTACATTTCATATATTGCAAGTGAAGACTTTAGGTCTAACCAAAAATCTAGAACTTTTACCAATAAAATTATCTAATACATATAAATTGTTTTTTTGTTTACATGTCTCTGCAGAGTTTCGCACTATGAGGAACATAATTATAATGCATAATTTTTTCTCGCAGGGCATATGATGGAGTTCACAGTAGGACAACTGTTAACAAATGCAAACTGAATTATCTAAACTAAGTCAATTTGCTCTGGAAACTTTGATTTTTTATGCCCCGAAATAGATAATATGGAATTTGGTTTTATCTTGAAAGGACTAACTTTACTAGGCTATGAATCTTTCCTAGTCCAAACTCGCTCTTTCTGATTCTTCTTCTCTCTGTCTGTTACTCTCACACTCTCTTTCTCTCTCTCCTACTTTCTCTTTCTCTCTCTGTCTCTATCTCTCTCTGTTCCTCTCTATCTATCTATCTCTAATTCTTTCACATCATCTCCCTCACTATCTCCATGACATTCCACAATTCAGGAACGTCAAAATACTGTGCTTCAAAACTTATATATATAAAAAATTATCAGCCGGGTCTTTTCTTCCCTAACTCTGTGGCAAAATAATTTGAAGGTTGATCAGTTAGGAAAACACTGACCATGAAAGAAACCCTGTCTTTCTTAGACTTGACTAATCTAATATATTAACACCCGTGCACTATTTGAATAATTGAGTTTTTACTTGAACCCTTTCTTTCTCTCTCTCTCTCTCTCTTTATCTCTCTCTCTATCTTTCTATCTATCTCTCTCGTCTCCTCAAAGAAGACTGTCTGCTATCGAGCGATCCCGATAGACCAAGTTAGTGGGGTCTGGATCTTTACAGATGCATATATACTTATACTATGTAACGTCCTAACTGCCAGCCCGAAAAGAAGGCCTCAATTTTGGCAATCACTTCCGCCGGTACAGATGCCAATAGTGTTATTTTAGTCAATGGAACATGACAGATTAAGACGAGAAAAAATGTTGATTTCTGGTAGTTGTTTCTGGTGGTGGAGGTGGTGGTGGTGGTGGTGGTGGTGGTGGTGGTGGTGATGGTGGTGGTGATGGTGGTGGTGATGGTGGTAGTCGTCGTGATTCTTATCAATCGAAAAGATCAACAATTCGCGAAATTATATGATAGCACATATTGATGATAACAACTCTCAAAGCGATTGTTCCTACACGTCTTGTCTAGGTGTAAAATTGACAACCATCTTTGCTATTGTGTTTTTTTGGTGTTGTTGTTGTTTTTTTGTTTGTTGTTGGGTTTTTGTGTTGTTGTTTTTTATGTTGTTTTTTTATTGCGCATTTCATATCATCCCTGTGGGCTTTGTACTGATTCTTCTTACGCACGACCTAACAGTCTGTTGAGTTTAGCCGGACCCACTGGCGGGTAGAACGCTACGAACAGAGAGGCCCGTGTAGTCACGACGGTGACGGGAAACGGATTAAGATAATGCAGTGGTGATTTAACGGTCTGAACTGCTTGAGAGGGGATTAGAATTTAGTAAATAATTTAGTGAGCCCAGAGCTAAGTCTGTTTTGGAAACAGACTAAACGTTCAATGACGGTGAAAAATCTGGTGTTTTACGGGACTTTGGGCGGATTACACAATATGGTGTTGAGAGTATCAAATCGGATAAGGAAAATTCTGGATCTAATGGGCACTGGGTAATATCTTTTAACGTGGGAGATTATGTGGGACTCTCTGCCTGTAGGATTTTTCCGCCAAGATATTGTAACCTTGACAAAATGAATTTGAAGTATGAAACAAAACAAAAATGCTACTCCAACATGTTTACTTGTTTTTTTTAAGCCTTCAATATAGATCATAAACTAAAACCTTACAACTCTAAACTCAAGAGATTTTTAGATACGTCACAGGTTTG
The DNA here is from genome assembly GCA_003991915.1 of Elysia chlorotica. Taxonomy (NCBI): domain Eukaryota; kingdom Metazoa; phylum Mollusca; class Gastropoda; family Plakobranchidae; genus Elysia; species Elysia chlorotica. The sequence continues at coordinate 325,237 of RQTK01000257.1, forward strand.
AAAACTAATGATAATATTAAACTTTTTTTTATAGAGCGCCACATCCAATAAACTCGTACACATCAACATCCCATTCAAAAAAGAATATGACATAGAACATAGATAATAATACATTAATTCATACAAGAAAACGTTTTGAATACATATAACATGTTGTAACTTATCTTGTCTGGCCATATCTTATATATCTTATCGCATCTTGTCTTATCCTATCAATTTATCGATTTTCATCCTCGCGACACATTGCAAACCATATCAGATGGTATTCGGTGTGGAGTTATTTACATAGTGGTTTATCCCCCCCCCCCCCCTTGCCCTGTGGCTATGTTGGTTGGTTGGTTGGGTCGGAAGCCGATGTTCTACCCCTAGACCACCACGCCCCACCCCTCTGTGGGTATGTATTGTTTATACGCTATATGAGAAAGGCAGGTAAACCCGCGAGACCAATTTTTTAACTCGTTAAATTGCCTTCATTTTAATCTCGAATCAGATCAATAATTCCAATAAAGGAGAGATCATTCAAAAATAACCAAGCTATCTTTCTAGTGAATCAAATTGTCAAGATGTTCTTCGGTAAATAAAGTTTTCTGAAGGATACAGATGGTACATACATAAATTATACTTACTGGCTTACCTTACACTGCGGCTGTTGTTGTTTTGTTGGGGTTTTTTGTTTTGTTTTGTTTTGTTTTCAATAAAAACGTCTAAGTGCCCACATAAAAGTCTGGGTTTTATCCGTGAATTTATCTGCATTGGTTGGATGCTTGATTTACTTTAATTGCGTCCTGTTTTTTGTTATTGATGTTAGTAAATTTGCTGGTCTTTAACAGCTTGCTTGTTCGGATCAGAGTTCAATAGTTTGCTGTAATCACCCCTTTTTCTTGAAAAAATAGCTTCTGAAATTTTGTTTTTCGTGGAAATTGATATTGTCTTGGTTGTTATCTGTTAAAAAAATGTTTAAGAGAAAGATACAGAGACAGCGACAGGAACAGAGAGACAGCAAAATATTGCAGCGCTTTTTTCATGCAATGGATATTGATTCATAAAGTTTTGTCCAAAAAAAATTTAATAGTAACAAACATACCTCGGTATCCCAGAAAACATAGTTCTCGTCACACCATCATTGAAAACATAATCTTTGAGTTCGTGTCACATTTCCCGAATTTCCTGAGAGATCCAAAACGGAATGCCTGGTTCTAGTTGAGAATCAAACCTCATATCTCCTGTTCTTTACTCCAGAGCACTGGTCGACTGAGCTGCTATTATCAATTACACAACTGTCCATGTATTTCAGAGATTGTCCCAGCTGGTGCAGTAGATAGTTCTGTCCTGTCGCATCTCTCTTAACAAGCACTACTCAATCTGCTCTGTAACTGCAAGTAATAGCCAGCCTAAGCTCAGTAGTCACACAACTCGCGTAGCTCAGAGTGGCAACATAAAAAGCAGCTGTAAATAGTGCTGTACAGTTTTACTTAAAACAAAAAAAACTATAGCTCCAAGTGGTCGTTAGTTTAAGTCCAGTCACAAAATGGATGTATCTCAGAAATTGTCCACACAAAAGAGCAGGTGCTGCTGGAAATAATGCTATACTGTCATATTGTTCTAAGAACCACTATCCCGACTAAGGCTGCTCTGTAACTGCTAGTGGTCCTCAACCTTAGATCAGTGACAGAATCTAAAAGTTCGACAACCTAAAACGGCAGTACATGTAATTCTCAAATGTAAGATATAATGTGTACATGCCCTAATTTACAGTGCTCTATAACTGCTTTTACCTAAGACAGTAAAATCTATTTACCTCAGATGTGTCGTCAGTTGTAATGGTATAATGCACAGTGAGCGGTGAGTCCTCACATAACATGTACGACCCTGACCAACCTTTCATGTACAACTGCTCACTCATCGAGAAGACTTGCCGCGTACTTGCAGGTTATTCTCACATTACACTGGACCCTACGACATAAGGATTTACAGATCTGCCAACCTTGCACGAAAAAGGGTAGAGTTTTGTTTTGTTTGTATGTATATTATATTTGTTTATTAACATTCATTGTATATTTTTACTGATGGGGTTGGCAGCTGTGGCTTAGATCGCCAGCTGCATCCATCTGCTGCCTAGTTTTAATTATAGTGATAACTATTTTAAGTGCGCAGCTCACATCCCTTTGAAAATTGTTTTGGTAAACCATCAACTACCACAAACATTATTTCATTTATAAAAACTCGAAGCTGTCAAACAGCCTCCAATTGATTATACAGCCTAGGTTTATGCAATGCTTCCAAATTCCTCCAACAAGTTTGTGGACCACATATGTGTGCTGTCTGTCGTGGGAACTCATTAGGAAATAAGGAGAACAGTTTTGTTAGGATTTTCCGGAAAAAATGTCTATGATGATTTTTGAATACTTTTTAAGACTAGTCACCAAACTGAACCAATCGGACAAGCCCGAGGATGGTGGTTTATTTCTGATCACTGTTGCTTTTACTTAGAGGGAAACAATACTCGGAAATTGGGGGAGGGGGGGAGGAAGAGGTTATGTAGTCTGTACTGTGTCTAAAATATTTTGTATATATTTCACTCTGATTCTGAATGCAACCGTTTGTCTTCTCTAGTCACTCGTAAAGTCTTGATGGAAGGGATATCATGTTTGACGACAAACAATTAAAAAGGAAGACATTAACATAAGGACAGAGAAGAAGAAAAGATAGTGAATAATGACTTTCCTTGCAGTAGAAACGGCTTTACAAATTTAGGACGCTAATTAAATAATGTTTAGACTGTATAAAAAATTTGTTATGAGTGTTTACATGTATTTTTTGCGATATTTCAGTTTAATTCAAACAAATCTTTGTATATGATATTAATTAATTGAAAAGCAGGTTGTTTGTTAATGACTCTCTAGACTGTATAAAGACATTTGCCGTGAGTTCAGACTGCCTTAAGAACATTTTATTAAATAGTATTAATTAATCGAAGAGCACTTTTTGTGTTACAGTCTTGACGTTTATCGATAGCAACTTGTACTAAGCTATCTCGTGGACGGGCTTCAAACTATCATCTGGCGATATAACGACCAGCCACTCAGAGCATACCACTACATCTACGGCAGCTGTGCATGATTTAATACATAAAACAGTTGGTCCATAAGAAAAGTATTTGATCTAGCGATTTGCTACAGTTGTTTCTATTTTCTACAGCCGATCAGTCTTTAACCAACCTTACAACATAGTCCTATCCACCCAATAAGTGTAAGAAATGGTGAGGTTGTTAGGTATTTTAATAAAGTGGTTAGAAACAGGCTTAGAGTGAAAATGACAGAAACATGATAGCGCTATGTGGGATTAGAACTCTTCATTTGCAGATCTCTTTTCATCGACACCAAATGGCTTTGCCACTCAAAGCGAGCATGGTTTATACTGCGCCACTAGACCTCTGCGCACCATATCTTAGTACATTTTAGTTTAATCTTGTTATGGACAAAGGTCAGTGGGCCATGATCGAACACAGAACTGAGAATTTAGCAAGCTATCCAGGCGTTTAGAATAAAGGGGAAAAGTAAGATAATGATCGTTTAAATATTCTTTTGTGTGCGCACAATTAGCAGCACTGAAATAACCACACATTAGGAGGTCGATTCGGCAGCCGGTGCTGCTGTATAGCTATAAGTGTGTATATGGCCTTGGCCACAGCCGTTTCACAAAATCAATTATCTCGATGAATGAAATTCTCGATATCACCTTCACGCTCCACTGCTTTCGACATAATTATATCCTAGGTCAACAGGTCAATTGACCCTGAGAAATTAAAAAAGGGATTAAGAGCTTTGGGAGATCCTGTTGATGTAGAGCGATGATGGTTGTAATTGCTGTCTTGTCAAGAACGACTGACCCATCGCGGTGATTTTAGGGTAGATCTGGCTTTCTGTTTTTCGTAGCCTGAGCTTTGGGCTATCACAGCTCCCCTCTATGGGAATGGTGGGGTCACGTGATCGGTGTTGGACTTACTTAGCATCCATCGACCCTTCGTGTTTATCGTGACGGGCATCAGAGAGGACCTGGTTTCTTAGCCTGCCACAGCTGGTCTAATGATGCAGTAATGATACGGAAAGGTTTTGTCGCAAAGCCCGATAACTTGGTTCTAGGCTTCAAGAAAGAATAGGACTAATAGAGATGTGGAATTAGGGCTCGAGAAGATTCCTATAAATCACCGAAGTAAATAAAAAAGGGCAGTCATGGGAGTCAAAGTGAGCTATATTATTGAACTCTTGCACCTATTTAGGCTGGTTTTCATTTTTGCTGTATCATGTGTATGTGTTGTGTAGGCTGGACAATTACTCTCTGAGTACCACTCTGTCCTAATTACACTGTAAGTGTAATAACAATAGATCACTGTCATCCTTGAGGTGCAACAATGGTGACCTCATTTGGTCTTTAGAACTTCTATTTTTTAAAACCTTAGCGTTGACTTATGCGTTACTCACAGATGTCCGTTAGATTATCGTCTTTGTTTCATTCAACTTTACTCGTCACCAAATATTACGATGTCAAGACTTTTTGCATCGTAGAACTAAGCCCGAGTGGGAGATGATGAACAGGGAGACAAGATCTGAAATTCACCCTCCGACGATGTAGAACTGGAACCCTCAAGATCGATGTCTGTTGAGTGTGCCCCGAAAATGACCCTGGCTGCACACCCTTCAGCGCCATTTTGTTTGTGGGAGCTTTGTTGTTCTAGTATTGTGTTCTTTTTGCAAACTGTAGTGAAAGATCACATGGTCGCAGTTGTTATAAATCTGCCTCAAAACAATCTTTAAACATCCTTAACTGAAGGTTCAGATTTTGACAATTTCAAAGAGAAAGGACCAAAACTGCAATGATCTTTTGAGACTGTTCAAAAAGATCCTTACTAAAATGCTATGGATTTCCTGAAGGGAATTGGTATTCATTACAGAATCTGATACAAATCCAGCTATGTTGTCTTATATTATTGTGTATAGGTTATTGGACAGTTTTAAAAAAAAATTATGAATTAAAAACTGATTGCACAACAGAATGCAAGATAGGAAATAAAAGGAAATCACCTTTTATAGTGGGGTATAATGCCAATGACTTAACTAAACTAAACGCTGAATATTCATCATTCTTCATGAAACGTAGATACATAAACTGCGAGCCCAATGTTACTCAACTACGCACTTTACATGATCGTTTTCCATCAGCAGCCAAAGAAAGTTTACGACCAAATTAACACTCTTACATAGCAAAGCTTTTCAGTGGTAATAGTATGTAAGTAGAGTGCCAATACCATTAATCTTGTTTAGATGGTTTGGGTTTTTTTACGAGAGATAGGAATATAAATCGTAACCGCAAGACGTTACGCCTAGATTTGACTTTTCAGTCTATAACGTGTTGCGATAGCGGGTCATATCTAACTTGAAAATCCGTTCAACTGAGAGCGACCTAATTCATAGACATTGGTAATGGTACCCAAGCACTAACAGTGGTACTTTATCAATTGAATATCTTGGCAACTTTAACGATATCTCTTTCTTTACAGAGTACTATTCAATTGTTGTTCTGTCTCTTATGTTTTTTCGTAGCCATTTATATCATACTTTAAATATGTTAGGATGTAGCAGAGAGCGTAGAGATATTAAGAGACACAGACAGATAGACAAACAGGCAGTCAGTCCGACAGGCAGAAGACAGGGAAGTAGGCAGACAGACAGGCATACACTCAAACAGACAGGTAAACAGACAGACAGATAGACGGGCAGAACAGAACAGAAGATAGGCAAGATGCAGACAGAGATATACACAGATCTGACAAACGTTCAGACAGACAAGTAAGCAAATATTTAGACAAACATATAGGTACGCAATTAAACAGACAGACTCGTAGACAGACATGCAGACAGACAGGCACACAAGCAGGCATACAGTCAGGCATACAGAAATATATAACACACAAAACAGACAAAGAGAGAGAGAGAGAGAGAGAGAGAGAGAGAGAGAGAGAGAAAGAGAGCGATGTGACGCTGTAGACATATCCACTTCCCCTGCGAGTCCTCACGACGCTGCGGAATCCCCCAGTGCCATACTCTATCAAGACAAGGATGAATTGAGAAATTGAGAACAATGATTGTTCCAGCAATCTGAGTACCGACATATCGCGACTGGTATCTTGAGGTCTGGCCATGCCCTCTTATCAGTGGAGACACAGCCGTCGGCGCGCAGTAAACGTTTGGCGCTCCCTTCACAGGAGATCATTACCAGTGACGGCAAAGTAAGCGAATACCATAGCACTTCATAGCCTGCTGTTCTGTGTTGTGGTGATGCTGTTGAAGGTCGCGTGGTAAACGTTCACGCGTGATGGATATCTCAATGCAAATGGGGTCTCAGGAGGTCAAGCGGTCTTAACGAGATGCTTAGTACGGAGTGTCCAAACAGAGAAGGGTCTTTAACTCTTCTTCTGTTGTGTCCAGTTTATACTTAAAAGATGGCGAATTTAGAGTCAACAAACCCAGTTGTGTCGCCGGCGTCTTACACCAATCTTTCATTGGTGAGAGAACCGTTTGTGTTTGGAGTATTGATAGGTCTTTAATGTCCATTTAGAACTTACACAACTGTTATCATTTGTTGAGCTTTTTTTTTTCTTTTTTTTTCTTTTCAATTTATCTTCTTTGTCTTGTTTTTGTTGTTGTTGTTGTTGTTGTTGTTGTTGTTGTTGTTGTTGTTGTTGTTGTTGTTGTTGTTGTTATGTTTTGTTTTGTTTTTTCCATACAAGTTTTTATATTACTGTATGCAAATTTTACATTAAAATTCAAACGTTGGTTGCAAAAAAATTTTTGAATTTATCATGCACGTGTACGTGTAGTTTTGTTTTGACAATAGCTGGTACACTTCACCCTAGGTACTAAACATTTAAGCGATCTATTTTCCGTGCTTGACCATAACCTTGCATTCCTGGAGTCCTGTTGGATGGTCGATGGTCATACAGCGCTAACCGGGAATTTCTGGAATATGCTAATGACTTGCAGCTCACCTAATTATATGGCGTGTTGGGCGGACACTAAATGCCTAGTCCTCACGAAATGGTCGTCAGCCATCGAATTCTATACCAAGCCGAACCAATGGCTACAGAAAGTTATCAGTCTTCTACCCTGCGATACTTAACTGGTGCATTTAATCCCCGTAATAAAGACTTTGCGCCCTACACGAAGATAACGCGTGCCGTAATCACAGCCAAGGTAGAGCTTTGCTAGGACGCTGGTACAGATTCACATACTGACCTCATTAGGTTTTGGCTAAAGGCCTTGGTATCGCAAGTCTTTTATATGGGTGCGTCCGTAGCTAAATCGGTGCGTGCTCTTCACCAAGATCGGATTTCCCTGTTATTTCGGGATTGTTGTTGTTGTTGTTGTTTTTGTGGGGGGGGGGGGGGGTTTCGGGATATCCAAGGAACAAAATATCTAACAAAAGACTACGCATAAAACTTATAAAGAAAATTTACAGAAGAGAAAGTCATATTAACATGCGAAAAATCCAAATGGAACAACAAATGTTGTCTCTCACTCCTTAAATCAAAGAGATATCCAACTTGTGTATCTAATTCACTAAAACTGCAGAAAACAAGTTCTTCATCTAATAGAATATAATGGAATAGAATAATATAGAGTACAAAAGGAAGTCAAAATGTGTCTTTTAATTCCCAGAATACCATATAATTACAAGCGATACATCTTATTGCTATAATACAGATAATCCCGACACAACTAGCACGTTTTAGATTGGTTTAGGATGGCAATTACACGTGAAAATGCAATATTTAGATATATACTTTTATGTTATATATACCGAGTCTCATATAGATATCAAAGTGTAACATCAGCGATTGTATCGGCCGCTGAGCGTATAATTGCAACGCGCATTAATGAGATTACCATGGAAGATCGCGCACAGAGAGCCACATAATGTATATAATTATCGTAAAGCATAATGAATTAACTGAAGAGATATTTTAAATGGGTTTTCCTCGAAATACAGCAGGAATGAATGTTGAAAATGTGTACATGTGATAATAGTGGTGTTATCTTCTAAAACAAATAATTATGATTTCATCAAAGAAAAAACGAGCTGTAAGTGAAAATCGACTTGTCTCCGATCAACAATCTAAGCCCACCCCTGAAATATGACCGTAGAACTTCAGGGTTTGGTGTGTGTGTGGGGGAGGGGGGTGTTTAAGGTAATTTTTTTACAGTTATTGTTTCTGTTTTGCTCTGTGATTATATTATTTTTTTTGTTATTTTGTTGTTTTTCTGCTTTGTTTTGTTATTGTTGTTGTTGATGTTGGGATATGTTTTCAATTTGTTGTTGGTATTTTTTACTATGAGTTATATTGCATTCAAGACACTAAAATTAACAGCTTTTAAAAAGAGCACTCATTGTCTGTTTAGGTATTTAAAAAGGTTAAAAAAAGAATTGCAATCCAAATGTACCGACTGAGTATATTCGGTTTGGGATCAATGGTGTTATCCAACTAGTGAATGCGGACCCCAAACCGGCGTTCAGTAATTATTGGAAGGGGCGAGGTTAACTAGATCTACATCTCAATTTGTTTCTAGATCTAGTGCGCGTCATCTGTATCCTTTTAGTTCAGTCTTCTCATTTTTTGTCATTTCTATATTACTTGTTTCCCCTATCTGTTTCACCATCACTCCCTCTTCACTCTGGGTATGTCTGTGTCTCTCTCTCTCTCTCTCTCTCTCTCTCTCTCTCTCTCTCTCTCTCTCTCTCTCTCTCTCTCTCCCTCTCTCTCTCTCTCTCTCTCTCTCTCTCTCTCTCTCTCTCTCTCTCTCTCTCTCTCTCTTCTCCATCCAAATATGCACCTGTTCACTATCTATATGACTTTATGAGAACTTCATTTAAAACACTGTTCTCCAAATATCAAATACATACTGTGAGAGATGATAAGCACCCTCTCTTCCCTCTATATAATAGGTTACCACATAGGGGTAGATTTTTCTTACATAAAAGCCATGTTGAGAGGTACAAGAAGTGAAGTATTCATTTGCCCCTTCATCAGTTGAGAGTGCAGCGTTACTCTTCTTCTGATATTAGATTCTTTTTAATGTAGACTTTGATATGAGTTGATTGTATGTGTCTGTGTGTGTGCATACCACCCAACTTTTTAATACGTGAATACATGCATCTGTCTTACACTGTAACTAAACAAAATTTCCCAAATAATAGTATCTTATCTTAAAAGCGATATACGGTCTTAACCAGGGAATTCCATCATTTTTCTTTTTGCACTTTATTGCACGTTCATTCCTTTTTTTCCAAAAAAAACAAAGAGAATTGTGAATCCCCAGAAGAGAGGGTTATATCGGTCTTCTTCATCCGACGCCATCAGGGGTACGCCTACGAAATTGATAATCATTCCTCCCGAGAAATTTATAAAGCAGGTCTATCAACTTTACTTAGAAAGATCGTATTTGTACACATTTTCTTATTTTGATAAATGCTTACTTTGACGGGCTTGTTGGGTTAGCAGCTCTGATGAAAAGAAGATTGTGTGAGGTTATATGTTCTCTGATAGAAAATCGTGACACAAGGCATGTTGATCAGAGAGGGGGATAAATTCGACTTGGTAAATTTCTTAAACGGTTCATGCTTTAGAGCCAGGTCACATCATTTGCGCCAGCAGACACGTATTAGAATTGTGTCGCATGCACTTGATTATATACCCGCCATGTGGGGATAGGTGAATGATGCGTAGTTTTAGATCAAAAATATTTGAAGGTGGGATGGGCGAATAAGGCTTATTGTTAGACACAAGGGCTTGAGGGGGAGATTGGTGAATAAGGCTTATTTTTAGACCAAAAGGTGTAAAGGTGGAATGGGCGAATAAGGCTTATTTTTAGACCAAAAGGTGTGATGGCGGAATGGGCGAATAAGGCTTATTGTTAGACCAAAAGGTGTGAAGGTGGGATGGGTGAATAAGGCTTATTTTTAGGCCAATAGGTGTGATGGCGGAATGGGCGAATAAGGCTTATTGTTAGACCAGAAGGTGTGAAGGTGGGATGTGTGAATAAGGCTTAGTTTTAGACGCAAGGGCTTGAAGGCAGGATGGGCGAATAAGACATATTGTTAGACGCAAGGGCTTGAAGGTGGGAAGGTGGGTGAATAAGAATAAGCCCAGTCAAGCTAACTATGAGCTGGAGCTAACAGGGTTCATGATTTCCCAAGGAAGTCCAAGACATCTGAAGGTGCGAAACCAAGACCGAGAAAACTGACGGCGGTATGGGCCAACAAAGATCACGCGTTAAAACTCAAGGCGGTATGGGCCAACCAGGATCACGCCAAGGAAACTGACGGCGTTATGGGCCAACAAGGATCACGCCAAGAAAACCCAAGGCGGTATGGGCCAACAAGGATCACGCCAAGCAAACTGACGGCGGTATGGGCCAACAAGGATCACGCCAAGAAAACTGACGGCGGTATGGGCCAACAAGGATCACGCCAAGGAAACTGACGGCGGTATGGGCCAACAAGGATCACGCCAAGAAAACTGATGGCGGTATGGGCCAACAAGGATCACGCCAAGAAAACTGACGGCGGTATGGACCAACAAGGATCACGTCAAGAAAACTGACGGCGGTATGGGCCAACAAGGATCACGCCAAGGAAACCCAAGGCGGTATGGACCAACAAGGATCACGCCAAGGAAACTGACGGCGGTATGGGCCAACAAGGATCACGCCAAGAAAACCCAAGGCGGGTGGGATCACAAAAATAAGATCGAGAAAATCGACGCCGATATGGGTAAAAAAATGCACCAAGAAAACCAGAGACATGTGGGCTGACAAACATGACATCAAAAAGTGCAAATAGCATAAGCAAAGAATGGTAAGACCCAGAAACCCAAAATAAAAGTGAAAAATGGATAAGCGAAGAAGTATAACAGTAGCGAAACCGAAGACAGGGATGGGCTAAAAGCGCAATAAAAAACGAAGCAGAAAGTGGGAAAATGAGAAACCCAGTAATATTGTGTGGAGGTTGAATGGCAAGCAAGTAAGGAAGTGTAAAACCACTATAGGAAAGGTGAGAGGCGAAATGAACTAACGAGTATCAAACCAAGTTTTTGTTTTTGTGTATTTTATGTTGGCTTTTTTTTATGTTGTTGCTGTTCTTGTTGTTTTATGTCTGCTAATTGCGTGCTTTTCGGGTGTACAATTAGAGCAAATGTTGCCACAAGCTTGGATAAAAACAGTTATGTCTGCATTTAACCCCGACAACTATTTCTATTGTAACACGCTCCCACGTTATAACCAATACCAGGATCAATACCACCTCAGTCCTCGTACGACCTCAATGACCCAGCGCTGTGTGTTTCTGGGAATCAAACTTTCCCGTTACATTGTCTCACATGGGCGCGAGCATGGCGTCGCATGGTTTTTGTTTTTGTTGTTTTTTGTTGTGTTTTTTTTTCTTGCTTTTGCAGCTGTAGTTAATTTTGGATTTTTTTTGTTAGGTTTTTTTTTTTGTCGTTTTTGTTGTTTTTAGTTATTTGTTTTGTGAAGTTGTTGCTTTTTTTCTGGGGGTGTTTTTTTTTGTTTGTTTGTTTTTAATGTTGTTTGTTTGTTTGTTTTTTGGATTGTTGTTGTTGTTATTTTGTTTTATTGTTGTTGTTTTTTTTCTTTCTGTCGACAGAGTTCACGCAGTTTTTTTTTTTAAGGAACAAGAGAAAAGAAATATTGTCATTAGCTTGAATATGTAACTTTTTCAAATAGTATTTTCTATCTTTCTTTCGAAAATTTTTTTTTCAGAAACATGAAACATACCCCCACATGATAACCAATAACAGGATCACTTACATCTCCATCCGTGTTCAATGGACCGCCTGTGTGTTTGTCCGAGAGTCGAACGTTCCTCCAATGTTGTCTGACATAGCATGAGCATGTCGTGTTGTTGTTTATTTGCTGCTGTTGTTGCTTTTGTTGGGTTGTGTTTTTTCAACAACCTATTTCTGCCTCCTCCCAAAGAGTGGCACCTTGCCGCTGGATTCGTCTCCTGGTAGAGTCATGTTTTTTGTTGTTTTTTTTTTGTTTTTGTTTGTTGTTTTTTTGGTTTGGGTTGGTTTTTTTTGTTTTTGTTTTTTTTTATTTGTTTTGGGTTTTTTTCGGGGGGGGGGTAGAAACTACAGCACCGACGTTGGAGGTTAAGCAACCAACTGAACTCAACTCAAGTCAAGTAGAGAGAGGGCGAGTACATCAGGACTTCTGTCTTAGCCGTTCACATTCATACGGGCACTGACCCAACCTCCGGTGCAAACCCGCGACCTCCTTGTTAGAAGCCGCGCACTCTACGGACTCACCTACCTCATCCAAATCCATGGACATTCAGAAAAGTGGCGGTCACATTTCACTGTGTCTAAATACCAAGTGCAGATCAAATCAATAAAATATTATCATCTTAAAGCAGGGGGCTAAAACTCTTCTCAAAAGATATGTACTTCTCCCGCGTTTGTGTGTGTGCGTGTGTGTGTGTTTGTGTGGGTGTGTGTGCGCGTGTGTGTGTGTTTGTGTGGGTGGGTGTGCGTGTGGGTGTGGGTGTGTGTGTGTGTGTGATGAAATGTACTGTACAGTATTTACTAACTTCATGCTCAAAATATGTACACCATACCTGTTTTTCTATTATTGATACCTGCAATGCTTTGCCTACCATATTTTTCTAACAAAACTTGTTCAACCTGAGTAAAGTTGGGGTTGTGAGCACACCTTTATATTAAGTATAAAGAGCTTTGTATATCATTTTCTTTCACTAACATTCAGACAACTTTTGTTTTTTTTTTAATTCACAATTTTGTTCTGTTTTGGTAGTAAACTTATGTTCAAATAATTTGGCTATGTATGTGATTTGACTGACATCCTGTCAAGATTTTTCTTGATTATTTTTTTGTGTGCATTATTTTGTCATTGAGATTTTACTTTTATTTTGTTTTTATGTGGGCTTTTCTTTTGTTTGGACATGTGCATGTCTTTAGTTTTAATTTTATCTACTATAGATTTCTTTGAAATAAAAAAGAATATGCTACATATATAAAATTCTTCTGTTGTATTTTCAGTTTGTATTTTATATTTTGTTTTTATAACCAAAATAATGTCTAACTACCAAAAGACGAACAAAAATTAAAACAATAAACAAAAATTTCTCACTCAATGAAAATTCATAATTAACGTCTGTACTTTAGTAGAATCAGTAAATCCTACTTAGTCAACTTTCTGTGATAGGACTCACGAAAATCATTGTTTTTGTGAAACTATTTGACCAGTCCTATTTCATCTATCTTTGCATTTTCAAAACTCGAAGAAAATATTAGAAAATGAAACACCGACAGATTATCATGAATATTGAATGCATATCTTGCATAAAGCTTACAAAACACATTTGAAATGTTAAAAACATATGAAAATTCTTATAGTAATACACATAGGACAAAATTGAAATCTACATGTAAGACCCCATTTTAGTGGATTTTCAATGTGTGTGTTTTAGCAATGAACCCATTGTTGTAAAAGACCCCATTTTTTCTGCTCATTATAACAAACTAAAAAATTATAATTACTATTATATTGTTATGTGTTTCCTATCAGAACAACATAGATAACCATTTCCAGATGTTAAAAGTTAAAAATATTTAGATTTAGTACAGGAACCCATTTTATGGGTGGCCAGACAGGGAACCCAATTTGAGGCTTATACAGCCATGTGTGTGTAGTGTGTGTGTGCATGTGTGTGTTTGTGTGTGTGCGTGTGTGTGTGTGTGTGTGTTTGTGTTTCCGACTCAGAATTATGAAACAAATTGTCATAAAACAAGGAATTCATGCGCATGTTTCCTCCTGCTCAGTTATTACTCACTCAGTGCTTTGGGTTTTATTATACATAATTATGAAAGCAGCGCTACATCCCATCTCACGACCCGCGTTGCTGAGGTGGACAATAAAAGTACATCTTATAATAAAAAAAGAGAGTAGAGATCGCACAGAAGTTATATAAGAAGAGAACCGTCTGTACCCGCCGCTTGTAGAATTGGCAGGTCCTCCTACACCGGCATCTTGTTTTGGGCACAACCAATTGATCGGCTTACCGTTCCCATAACTATGTTTTATGTATCCTAAGTCTCGAAGAGGTAATTTGTTGGCAAGCATCAGCCCTGGAGGGTTTTTTTCGATTTATAGTTTCTACACGGAAATTAGGAAAGAGATATCGGTTGTTGCTATGATAACCAGCAGACATGCAAAATCGAATTGTAAGAATAATTCTCAACGTTTGTTTATTTGTTTGCTTTTGTTTTTCTTTTACCTTTTGATACTATTGTGCAAGATCTAAACTGTTGATGACGAGTTTAGGAAAGGGGGTGAAAGGGTTCAAGGGTAAAGCGCACAATTTCCAATCAGAAGGTTGCTGGTTCAAACCCCGTCAGGCCGCCGTTTTGTTTTGTTTTCCCTCTGCTGTCTGGGTCGGTCTCAGTGAAAGACAAAACAAGACCTGGGTACTCTAGTCTTGGGTCTCGTCGCCGAAGCGGATCTTTCTTGAAAACCTCAGTTAAAAGATGTCCTCGCTTTCTTTGACCATACACTCCATGCTTTAAAAAATAAAACTTTTAAAAAATGTTGTATATGCACCGTTCTGAGTAAACTTTTTTGTTCTAAAAATTATTGTTTTAGGAAAATTCTCCGGCCTACATAAACTCCAGAAATTCATGCTAGCCGTCACAATAATATTGTCTTTAGCCGCCTTTCTTGATATTGATCAATATAAGTTTAGCTAACTTTGACTTTTACCGTTCTATACTATTGTACACAATTTAAACTGTTCGTAATGAACCTAAGAAAGGAGGTGAAGTGATCCAATGGTAATGCTCGCAGTTTCTAACCCAAAGTTGCTGGTTCCAACCCCATAAGCCGCCTTGTTGCTTGTCCTCTTTTGGTTGAGTCGGTCTCCGTGCAATGTGATTGGATAAACTCCGGGTATTCTACCCATGGCCCCGGTCGCCGAAAATTAGCCAAACACGTTGAACTAGAAAATATCTCAGCTTTCTCCGATTACAGACTCCAATGTAACCTGCTGAGACAGGAATCCGTCTGAATAGTATATATATATTATATAAATATATTAGAGCAGCCCCCATAGAACTATGCTAGCTTCCTAATGCCTGTTCATCAAACTGAGAGGGGCATGGATTTAATGAAACATAGTATAAGAAACTGTTAATATGGGACTGTAACTTTGGTGGTGTCTTATTCTTATTAGGTTATTTTCAATTTATTGCTGTTGGATTTTTTTATCAACCATAATTATCAATCCTTCTTATTTTCACCGCGACCACAATATAAACCCAGCGGACATCAAATTGTGAGTTATAGAAATTTGAGGTGTGTTCAATAGTAGCAATCATTTCAAAAAGTTTCGCACATCGGTCGATTCGAATGTAAATGGAAATTCTTATTAAATTTAAAGATTTTAAATTCTGTGTTTTTTTATCGGTCGAGATCTAGATCTAAATGCTCCTTTGAAAATAGTTTATAGCATACAATTTTGCATAATACTAAATTCTAGGCCCGGGCAAATACTTTTTATTTAACTTATTGAGTTTTCGTCTGGGTAACTTAATAATCTACACATTTGGTTTCCCTTCCAAGGTTTAGAATACATTAAATTTTAGTGCATGCACTCAACAATTGTTTCTGGAATATTATGCTCATATGGGGTCCGGTCCCGGATTACTCTCTGTGCAATCATGCTCATTCAATACGATTTTACTACACTATTTTTGCCGTCCAAAGAAAGGGTTTCAACTAGTATATGTTGCTGACGTTGGAAGTTAAATAACCAACTCAACTTAATTCAACTCCGATCAAACAGTACGTTCTTTAAAAAAATTACATTAAAAAACTGCTTGAAACATGCCATTCTGAGTAAAGCCCAGTCTGAGTAAAGCAACCACACCTGGTGATATCTAAATTGCAAAAAATTAATTTGAACATAAATCTGATTGCTTGGATCATTAACTTTCTAACATCAAGGCCTCAATTTGTAAAGTTAAACAACATTCAAAAAGAGAATTGTTCCTATACTGTTCTTTCATATACTATTTCCACTAGCACTGGAGCTCCTCAGGGAGCTGTTTTATCACCTGTGTTATTTACCATATACACTAATGATTGTGCAATTACTAACCAACATGATTCTCATTTATTGAAATTTGCTGATGACACATCAATTTTAGGATTAATAAGAGAAGAAGAAGAAGCAAACTACAGAGAGACAATCCGTTGGTTTGTCAGTTGGTGTGAAGATCATTACCTACTTTTAAATGTCAATAAAACAAAAGAGATGATTATCGATTTCAGGAAAAATAAATCACCAATGTCTCCCCTCTTTATAAAAGGCGAGGAGGTTGAGCAAGTAGACACTTACAAGTATCTTGGTGTCACTTTAGACAGTAAATTAAATTGGAACCCTCATACCATTGCTCTTTTGAAACGGTTAAATACTCGTCTCTACCTTTTAAGGAAACTCAATTTATTTCATGTCGATAAGAAATTAATGTGTCTTTTTTATAAATCAGTCATTGAGAGTGTGATATGTTTCGCTCTGGTCTGTTGGGGTGGAAATGCAAATGCATCAAAAACATACAAACTAGACAAAATAATCTCCAAATGTATTAAAGTTTGTAAACCCATAGAATATTTCCCCCGTGTAGATATGCTATACTTATGTAAATGTCAAATTAAGATTGTTTCAATTTTAAAAGATAAAAACCATCCTCTTTATAGCCAATTAAGTTTTTCCGAGCGCTCAGGGAGGCCAAGAGCCTTGCAATGTAGACTTGAAAGATACAGAAATTCGTTTCTGCCTAGAGCACTTAAACTTTTGTAAAAAAAAAAAAAAAAAATTGTAATACAATTTTCTATTTCAGACCAGTATGTTATGCAAGCTACTATTATTCTTTAAATAATAATACTTGAAACATGCCATTCTGAGTAAAGCCCAGTCACATCCTTGTTTAAATTCTGCTTGTCTTAGAGAAATTCTCTGTCCTTCAATAACCAAAGACGTCCATGCAAGACGTGACAATATTGTCTTTGGCCGCCTTGGCGTCCGTCATCAGACATGTCTAGACGCGGTTTTCTCCAGGTTTGTCCCAAAATATTGACAAAATCAATGCAAGTTTCAAGACAGCTTCAGGTTTCCAAAGGAGAAAAGGCGGTTGATTTACACCAAAAACTTTGTAATATGATGAGAAATGTAGAGCAGATCGTCTGTTCCAATCTTTTAATAATGTTTTCTGATCTTTTAGTGGTGAAAACAATAAATAATGTTTCATTGGTTTATGAAGTTTGAACCTTTCTCTCTCTCACTCTCTCTTTCACTCTATCTATCAATATATTTATTTATCTATCTATATATCACTTTTTTTCTCTCCCTCTTTTTTTAATTTTCGCCCTAAATCGCTCTTTTGCTGTCCGCCTGTCGCTGTCTCTCTGTTGCTCTCTCTCTCTCTCTCTCTCTCTCTATCTCTCTCTCTCACTTTCTCTCTCTCTCTATCTCTATCTCTCTCTCTGTCAAGAAGAGACTAAAGAAGCTAGGAGTCAGAGGCAGAGGATTACAGTTTGAGCCATGCGTTTCCAACGGTATGTCCAAGAATTTAAGTCTGTTCAACTAAATTTGTTATCGGAAAAAATGTATAATTTTTACCCCTAACAAATACTATTAGACATTAATTTAAAAAATTAATGTTGTTCATAATTAATTTTATTTTGATTCTACTAAGACTATTGGAAACTAAAATAGTGACAGCTGCGAAAAATGAGACACAGGCACAAATATTAACCCTTTCACTTAAGGATATCATTGTAGCGTTGTATACATCCCAGAGGCATAGAGAGCGGAGGGGGTGGGGGGGGGGCAACTAGCGCAAGTGATAGATCGTCGATCTCCCAATTAAGAAGTTCCCGGTTCGAAACCTGCGATTAGAACAAAATGATACTTGTTGGATATCGTCCCGTACTGATTGGGTCGGTGTCAGTATAATATGCCCGTCTGAGACAAGAGATCTGGTATACCCACAATCTCTCTGTCTGGCAGCTTATGAAATTATTAGACCTTATTATAAGGACCCGTCCACGTTATAACCTTGCTGATGACGTTGGAGTTCAAATACCAATTCACCAGCTTGGGTTTTGTGAATTCAACAATCCAAAGTTTAAAAAAAAACTTCAAGTTCTAATTGTTGTTTATAAGTTTAAATGAAAACATAATTATGAACAGCGCATTATTGAACGTTTCTTTGACGTTTGTCCAATTGTTGACGCATCAATTAGATCAAGGGAGTGATAAATCAGTTACAAGGTTTTACCACAGATTGTGAGACATAAAATCTATAGTCTCTGGCTGTACCACCATACCTATACATTTTGCGAGTAAGCTTTGTTGAAGAATACAGATTTAGTATAGAAAAAAAGTGTGCCTGCTAACAATTCATCCACTACATAGCAACAGGACCGACTGTTGGTGTAATCGCTCATTCTTTGAACATTTAGTTGGGTCGGCGGGCAGGCGAAAAGTACTAGAGGTATAATAGGTATTTTCAATTTTTGGTTAACAAGCCTATTGGTATAAAAGTGGATGTATGTAATAATTCTTTCCCCTGGTCAAATTTTGAAACACAAACAACAGAATACATACTTGCGATTGTTTGCATATCCGTGATCCGAGAATGCAGCTTGTTTCAATGTGGACTATCTTAGCCTGAAGAGGTCTCTCTCAAGCCGCACAATAACAGTAGTTTTTCAATTTTCGGAAGGTATAGATTAAATGACCAATAACAGTGTAAAGACAGCCTTTTACACGTCGATTAAATAACCAAAAACAGTGTAAAGACAGCCTATTACGCGTTTTTCTTAATGAAATATTTAGCGCAGTTCAATTTGGAGCTAAGGTATCGTTTACCTAGATATTAAAATGTGACATGAAGGTGAGACACCAATGACAATGCAGGTTGTAAATTCCATTTGATCCTAAGCGAAACATTAACTCTGTTTGGAGTTTATGTCAGACCTCAATTAAAAGGTAACTGTAAGTATCATTAAATGTATATAGCTGTCGTGAAAAAAAATTAAAAATCATGGATCAAAAAGAATGCAAGCCTTATCAAAACGCGTGTTTGTTTCTGTAGTGAGAACTACAAAACTTTATACGGAATAGTTAAAGAATTGAGAAGATCTGCGACGACACTGTGTCCATCTCTAATGACTGTGTCCACACGAGATGCTCACTCCCAGATCCAGTTTCCTAACTTACTGGGACGTGGGGCGAGGCGAAACTCGAGTACGGGTTGTCTATGAGGTAAAAGAAAAAGGCGAAAGAAAGCTCCTACTTGATCTGATCCCGTCCTCTATCCGTGATTAACGGCTCGGCGGACTGGGATTAATACTTAGCAAGCGTGTGGGGCCTGATTTAAGGTACGGGAGCCGACATTTGTTGCACGAAGATGACAACGTGGAAGAGAAAGGAGGGGAGCGGAGAGGGGAGGACAGGGGAGAGAGAATGTAGGGGAGGAAGAGAGAGGTGAGAGCGATTAGGATTACACTGAAAATGTTGCAATGGAATTCCAGGGAAAAACGGATGGATTTTCGGGGAAAGTGTTAGGGAGATGGGGGGGTGTTGGTGCTGGTGCTGGTGGTGAGGAGTTGGGTAAGCGGGTGGGGGGTGGGGGCTGTAACTGAGGGATGCTGCGGTACCTATTCCTCGAGTTTCGCCTCGCCCCACGTCTTCCGCGATCAAATTTTCGCCGGATTTCTCTTTCCACTGAGAGAAAATGAAAATATGGTTCGGCCCCTTTGTTTTTACTTCCCTTAAGTTAAACCTTTACTCTAATGTTTTGTATTTCCCTCAATTTGTCTTCGTCTGTATCGCCTCTTTTCCCCCACCATTTAAATGCCTTCAGTCTGAATTTTTATTTCACTTTCGATCTATTTATCCTTTTATATTTCCATCAATCGGACAATCAACGTACATAGCAATTTGTGTATCTGTCTATTTGTATAAGTATTTATATAATTATATGTTACCATATATATGTCTAGCTATCAATCAATCCATCCATTAACTGAATTTGTTATTGATATCTATATTTTTGCTGAATTATTATTTGTTGATTTTACTCTCTCCTTCTCTTTCTCTCTCTAGCTCTATTTTTCACTCCCTCCATTTCTTCCATTAAAAAAATATCACAATATAACCGTTACTGTGTAAAAAACTCCACAAAAAAGTCACCCATTTAAACTAATTATCCCTGTTCCCTTCTGTGTCTCCTCTGCCTGTATTATCATGAACTTTTTTTTTCTTCCAGTCATCTGTCTCTTGACCTTGGTCAATAAATACTCACTCGGTGTTTAATCTCGCAGTCTGGTTGCCCGTCTAGTTCTCTCCATCGAAGTATCTGTGACTAACCAACCCCTTTCTCTTTCTTTCTCTCTTTATTCCTTTGTTATAAACTTACCACCAGAGGCTGTTACTCCCTCCACAGCCACAGTGCATCCCTGGGTATCTCTGGGCCCATATTCACGCCGCCATAATGGCCCTCGGTGTTTATAATTATTGTGGTAAATATCGGCCTGATAGCGGTGGCAGTAACAGACAGAGAGGCTGAGACAGGGAGGATAACAGGCGTCCCAGAAAGTGAGAGGCGATTTGGGAGAAGATGGTGAGAGGGTGAGTCGTTGTGTATTAGTGGTAAGGGGAAAATGGAGAGAGAGAGAGAGACTCTCTCTCTCTCTCTCTCTCTCTCTCTCTCTCTCTCTCTCTCTCTCTCTCTCTCTCTCTCTCTCTCTCTCTCTCTCTTTTTCACTCTCTAACAAACACCAAATATTAGATAACAAAGTTTTATCTCAAGAAATTACATGATTAAAGCTGAATAAGTTTTACCCTTTATAAACTTTGTGGAAGAATAAAAGATAAGAGATTAGTCTAGGAAGAAAATCTTTCTATATAAATTACCGGCAAAATAAATCCGATCAAATGAAAGAAAATCCAATTTTTTATTTAGTGATCTTTTTTATCTTTGCTTTTGAGTTTTATAATAATAAAAAATACCTGTATTATGTCTAAAAGTCTAGGAAGAGGTGGGGAAAGTTGGGATTTTTTCTTTTTGTAGTTATATTTAATTTTTAAACTTTAGTGTGAGTTATAGACTTTTAGAATTGTTTTAATGTCTTTATTGTTTTTTGGCAGATTCTATTTTAGGAACTATTAAAAGTTTTGCCAGCACAGAATAAGAAAAACAACATATTTTGCCTAATATCCCAAAAAAGAAAATCTGACAATGCTACGCTTTCCCCAGCAGCTGCAAATATTTTAACTGTTGTTTTTTTGTTGTTTAAAGAATAAATTCCCTTCACATAATAAGGTATATAATGCTCATCTTTTTATTTTTTTTCAGCTGGGAAAACGCTAAGCTCTTGATGGCAGATGTGAACTTCTTCCAGCAGCTCGTTTTTTACAACAAGGACGAGATCCCAGAAGACAAGTTTAAAGCTCTCAAGCAATTTGTATTTTCCCCAAATTTTACCCCCGAACATGTGAAATCTAAAAGTATGGCAGCAGCAAGCATCTGCACATGGGTACATGCTGTCTATCAGTATAGCAGCATCCACCGCAAAATGCAGCCACACATAAAAAATTTGCTGGATGCTGAGAACAAGTTTACCAAGGTAAAGTAGTAGAGATGAAGTTTGTACTAAAGGAAATTTGAGTGGGAAAGAAAGCGGTTGAAGTGACAGAAGAAAAGGATAAAAGTGACAAATAGATTTTTTCAAATTAAAAGAGAATACACTAAAGCAATTTTAATATACTGGATATTGAACACAAATATATCAAAATTTAATCTTAAAGACCAAGAAACAGAGGAAAGTTAGAAAGCCAGCTTAACATGCACATTTGAGAGAAAGGGGAGAGAGGAGAGAGAGAGATGGAGGGTTGTGGGGCATAGAGTAATGAGGGAGTAAGGCAGACAAGACAGTAGGGGGGGCATAAACAGAGGGATATAGATACGTAGAAGATGAAAAGTCAGAGAGAGGGAGAGAGGGAGGGGAGAAAAAGGGGTGTGTCGGGGATGCATACAAAAAAGTGATAGAGACAGAGGAAGGCAGAGAGATGGCAGGAGACTGGAAAAGAGAGACCCAAAGAGGGGGATATGGAGACGTGAAAGCAAGGGAGAAGAGAGAGAGAGAGAGAGAGAGAGAGAGAGAGAGAAAGATGGCGAGAGATAGAGAGAAATGGGGAGACATAAAAGTAAGAGGGACAGACGCAGAGAAATACAGAAAAAGAAGGGAGGTGAGAGGAAGAGTGAGACGGAAACACAGAGATATGAAAGAAAGAGAGAGAGAGAGAGAGAGAGAGAGAGAGAGAAAGAGTGAGAGAGAGAGAGTTGAAAGAGAGAAAACGAGATAGAGAGAGACAGTGGCAGAGACACACTCACAGAGAGAAAATAAAGAAAACCCATTTAAGCAGCCAATTCCTCAAGTACGTTTTCCCGGTGTTTGTGCCGTTTGATTGCTGCTACCCCGTAAGGCTTCAACTTTACATTATATTTCTCAAGCCCAATTTAGAAGGGGAAAAAAAACAATCCATCTATTAATTTTGAATAAGTCGGAAAGGTCAAAACTTTCTCGGAACGCCGAAACGAAACTGCCCGTCAAGACTGCATGCGCGGCGACGATTGCGCGTGGAGAAACCACTTAACGAGAGGGTTCGAGAGTATCGGAAAGGCACATCCCACGAATGATCTGCGAAAGAGCGCAGGATTCAATGGCGTCATTAGAGGCCGATACGGGGCGATCTACACAAAGCCACGGGGGGTAAGGTCTGGGGACCTTCGCTCAACCGCTACAGAGGTCTCACTGTGGGACTCAAGTAAAGATCGAACTTAGCTGATGGTGAAACAAGAGGAGAGAGAGAGAGAGAGAGAGAGAGAGAGAGAGAGAGGGAGAGAGGGAGGGAGAGAGGGAGAGAGAGATGAAATGAATTAATTATACTATACTTTTCAGGCCAATGGCCCATACATCTAAAAAATAAACATACAATATGATAGAGAGAACAGAAGAGAGAGAGAGAGAGAGAGAGAGAGAGAGAGAGAGATATCGGAGCGCATTGCCAGCTTAAAGTGAAGATCTCACGAGACGACCTGTTAAAAGCGATTTTGCCATTCTCTGAAGAATCACATGAAACTTGAAGAATCTATTCTTTTTCTCTTCGTTTATCTTTTAAAGGTAAAATAGAACGCATACACAATCAGATAAACGTTATCCGGATACTAAGGAAAGTGTGCTTCCTTACTTCTCTCCTTCCTATCTCTCTCTTTCTCTCTCTCTCTTTCTCTCCAACCCTCTTCTTCCCCTCTCTAACGTTTTCTGTAGACCAGTCAACCCAGGCATATGTTTAAGGACGTTGAATTTTAGTTAAAGTTTAAAAAAAAATTAGTTGGTTGCGTCTGTTGGATACGTCCCCTCAAATCATGTCTAATTAACGATGCTGCTTTCGCAACGACGATTCTGTGCACCTTTCAAATGGAACAAAAGAAGATCCACTTTGCATTGCAGATTGAAGGCTACATGGCGGAGTGACTCAATTAAAGGCGGTGCTTCTTCATTCTCCTTCCGCGTCGCGCCTGTACCAGATGTGGGACTATTTTGCATCTTTCTGTACTCTATATAATATCTCTCTATACATCTCTTATCTCTCTCTATGTATGTCTCTCTAGTTCTCTTTTGCATCTCTCTGTACTCTATATGTCTCTCTACCTCTCTTATCTCTCTATGTATGTCTCTCTAGTTCTCTTAATTTGCATCTCTCTCTTCTCTTTATTATCTCTAGCTCTCTTATCTCTTCCTTCTTATTTTCTACGTACTGATTTCTCTTGTTTTTCCCCTGTCCTCTATCTGCTATCTATGTCTCTTTCTCTTCTACCTGACTCTTTATCTTCTCTCTCCTAGATCAAAAAGAGTCTCCATCCCTTTGAGTCTCTTTATTTTCCCTCTCTATCTGTATCTCTTCTTTTAACTCTTAGTAAATCTCTCATTATTCTGTGCATTTTTTCCCTTTTTTTCTCTCGCTTTCTCTCTTTCTCTGTCTGTTTCTCTACGTCTCTCTCTCTCTCTCTCTCTCTCTCTCTCTCTCTCTCTCTCTCTCTCTCTCTCTCTCTCTCTCTCTCTCTCTCTCAGATACACATACGCCAATACTGTCCACCCTTCTTAATGAAATGCATGGCGGGATTGAAGGTGAGAGCTCAATGGAATCCGATTGGTCGATTCGGTGCCGTCACAGAGTCGATTGTCTCTGCATGCGGCTTACCTCTGTCTGGCCCCAGCTCCGACACCCACTTGCTTTCCTCCAGGTTTCATTATTTGATACATTTAATCAAATGATCGTGTCCATCCAGTTAGCTATATAGACGGTTCCAGTTGCTCCATTGGGTCCAATACTTCCTGATAGGGCTGGGGTCAGTTTGGTGTTATAATCAAGTCTAGAAAAGATAGTAGAAATTCTTTACTTATATCAATCTCATGTTAATTAATTTGAGAAGTCTCTTTGTCTGTCTGTCTGTCTGTCTGTCTGTCTGTCTGTCTGTCTGTCTGTCTGTCTCTCTCTCTCTCTCTCTCTCTCTCTCTCTCTCCTCCTTTCTCTCTCTCCCTCTCTCTCTCTCTCTCTCTCTCTCTCTCTCTCTCTCTCTCTCTCTCTCTCTCTCTCTCTCCCTCTCTCTCTTTTTTTTTTCCTTCTTGTTCTGTATGTGCATGTATGTTCTTCCTCCTTATTTCCTCTGTTGCGTTAAGACAGAATTCACATTATTTTGTGCTTCTTAGGAACAATGTAAACCGGGAAGCAATATTGGTCTACAAACATTTTTTGTAATTGTCTTTTCGTCCAGATTTGAGAGACAGTCAGCTAATAGCTTATAGTTAGATCCATTTCCCGATACTTAAAGTATTTCAAGCAAACGAATTAGCATGAGAGGAGTTAGCGTTATTGCCTAGACCTAACCAGATTTATCGCAAGTCGATGCAACAGAGTGGCGGCGCCAAATTAAAATAAACAAGGGATTTAAGTTTTGATCAGGCAGCTGAAAGTGTTTTTCAGGTCAGTATAAGC
>RQTK01000257.1:355451-378276 GCA_003991915.1 Elysia chlorotica
CCGATGCATTATGAAGAATGTTTACGGCGTTGGTTCCGAGATTGTTAGAGCCCATCTCCGATATTTACTGGCTTGAAGGCAACCAATGAAGGCGTGATTTACAACACTGCTAGACACATAGCTGCCAAACCCACCAGCTATCAATGTGTGCAGTTTAGCCTAGAAAACTGTGTAAGAAAGTGTGTACGATACGGTTTTCGGTATAAAAGTGGCGGCCCTGCGAGACAGATGCTCTCTCGCCTTTGCGCTGAGGTGGCTAGAGCAAATTGAGCATGGGATGTATGCGTCGATGCTGGTGACTTGAAGGATGAGCAATTAGCCCGTTGACCCCCGTCAGAGATGGTTCGGAGCCGCAACACAGCAGTCTCTGGGGTGGCACTAAGCAGTGAAGAGGATACGATGACTTGAACAGTATCAGTAGAGGAGCTGGGTTATTTTCACTACTAATGAACATAGTGCTCTAATAATTCTTTATACCAGCAAAACTCATAGCCCAAGTCGTTGTGCTGTATTATATCTACGGCTCTGTTATTTTCGTTACAGGGTATCCCGCTCTGGGGTCCACTCGCCGTGAAGGGTCTCTCTTGAGATCTAGGAGCAAAATGGTGCAAAAGGTAGAGTGTCTGTCTCCCATTCGGCGGATCCCCGGTTTGAAACCCACGATCGGTCAAAAGTTTATGTGTCCGATTTCGCCCCCTACTGGTTGGTCGGTGACCGTATAGTGTAACTGTCTGAGACAGAAGTGAAAATTATCAACCCCCCGCACTGTCTTTGTGAGACAACACATAGAATTTCCAGACGTTAGTCTGCGGGCCCGTTCACAATATAGCCTATATATTGCTGACGTCAGACGTAAAGCAACCAAGTCAACCTGTCTGTTCCTGAACATCTTACCCCCTCCCCTGCGCCTTCTCCTCAGTCTCTCCTTGAGTTGTTGGAGTAATTGTTAACCCATCACGGCATTGGGTGATCACGAGCGCTGTTTTCCTCTACACAGACACGTGTGATCGGCATCTTAGGTGTTAAAATATACATACGATCTGCAGTGGCGAGATGTGTACGTGCAAACTGGCCTTGCCTCCTTATACGTCTATGCATAACCAAGCAGTCTGAGTGTGGTTGTTTATAGCATTACAGTAATAGTTGGTGGTGGTGCTGTATTGTTTTTATGAATTCTCTCGCCAGAAATAGTGGTGGATCGTATCTAGCTTTGCATCTTCTTTGCGAAAAAGAGGGAAACCAATTATGTTCGGACTCTTTCCAGGTCATTGTAACTTGTTAGTTGGAAATGGGTTTGTTCTTTTGGTCTAGTCTGCCTCTGCATCTTGTTTTCCGATTAGATATGATTTCTAACCAACATTGGCTGATGTAGTGAAATTAAATTCTTCATAGAGCGTACTTGGAGAGACCATACTCAGACACCAAATCTATAACTGAAGCTTCTATATGTGCGGCCAAACCATTATTTGCATAGTTCACAGCATACAATCGACATCCAAAAATATATTGGTTTTCCTATGAGAAATGAATTGTGTTTAACATTACGTTGGACGACAATTAGAGTTCAAATTGGTAATCTAGATAGTTAAGCCGGTGGCTGGTTGGTTTGCGGCCAGGAGAGTTTCATTGGTGTTCCATATTTAGTGTTACGTCTCCGTGAAGGTTTTTGTTATATTTTTTTTTTGGGGGGAGGGGGTTAAGGGACATTAAACCAATCAAAATAGTCATACAAATTGAAATTTCTGTTTTAAGCACACGTTCGTTACATTGAACTCCATCTCCGTCGACCTGTAATGAGACAAAACAATGCGGACTAAATAATTTTTAGGGATTTCCTTCTATCTTTGTTTTTTGGTTTTTTTTGTTAACAATGGTTAAAAAAGTTTAATTCCATATTTGCTAACAAGTTATGTTATTCTGCTTTGGAAAAGGATTTTACAATGCAATGTTTAAAGTACACGACCGCCAATAACAAAAAAAGACTAGACAGTACCTCGCTCATAATAAACGATTGTTTAAAGTTGTCTCTGAAGTCAATTAAAGCACACAGTACATCCTCTCCTTAGAGTTGTGAGGAGACGATCGAACTCTTCAGGCAATATTAAAAGAGTAAGGCCTAAATAAAGGAAACAAGTTGTCCATTTCGCTGGCTATAAACACCTATGTGATACATGAACTTTTCCTATTTCACAAATTGTGTGTTTGCTAAGAGGTTTTGGTATTTATAACAGAAATTTAGCTTAGCCAAGCTGTGCCACATATCGACAAAACTGCGCCATTTCTTTCTTTTCTAATTACATGTAAATGAGACAGACATTTGGCTAGCGTCTCGTACAGAGCTGCCAAGACTACACTAAAAACACGTATTTTAAGTATTTTCTTTCCCTTCTTTGGCTAAACTGGACAACCGGGTTGTTTAGGTTGGCAGGTCTGCTGATGTCTAAATCCGAACGACGGTAGACATCGTATAAATCAGAGATTTATGCGTGTGGGTATGTATAAGGAAGTCTATGAAAGTTTATGTCCCATATCTTGATGATACTTAAAATTAACAATGTGTGAAATCCAAACCACAAACACGAGGGCCTGAAACTTCGAGACATATTTGACTGCTTGTAATTATCTAGAATGATTTCTGTGTCTAGATTGACGCTGACAGATGTCCAGATTTCACAAATATTAGACTTCTTTGGAGAGTATCGTATTCAAAACAGAAATCAAGGACCCCGCATAACTTGTCTTTAACCTGTTACCTATTGCGAATAAGTATGAAAGACAAACTTAATAACAGTTTCATTTTATCTGTTAAAAATAAGGGAATAGGATGCAAATATCGTATGATCTACTACCGATCTCTATATATCTATCTCGTTTTTTTGCTTGTTTAAACGTTGTTTTTTTTTTGTTGTTGTTTTTTGTTTTTCTTTATATGTGTATGGGGTTTGGGTCTTTTTTGTTGTTGTTTTTTTTTCGCGCAGACAGAACATGTTTTCCCGTATCGGCATCTCAGCTTGTATTACATTGACACCGAGTCACCCAGTAGAAAACAAAGCGGCCTCATAGGAGTAATTAACCCTAAACCTCCCATTACAAGCCGTACTCATTAGGTTATTTCACCATCACCCCGTAACTTCCGCTAGCATCCCAAAATTTACTATTTCTGTGGGACAATAACGACTATGTGGGTATCCTTCTTGTTTTGTGTTTTTAAAGATTGTGTTGCTATTAATTTTTTTTTCTTAACTGAATGTGCCTTGTTGAGCTGTTAACAACTAGCCCGGACACAAACCCGTGACGCCTTCTCGTACAGACCCGCTCAGGCGTGGGTGAAAACCAGATAAAAGATTCTCAAACATTCTGTGTGTGTGTGTGTGTGTGTTTCTGGGTGGACAGCGTAAAGCTTTCCAATATTTTTTTCTTAGCGCTCTAACCCGCTGTGATCTGTCTGGATTGCCCGGACCCGGTGATGGTAATGAGACTGAGAGGTTGAGACCCGTCTGCATGACAGTGTGGGTGAGTGCTGGGGTATGCGCCCGTCTCTGGTAGAGATGCGATACCGCATGAAATGTGGAGGACAGTAGATGACTATAAGAAGTCAGTAGTGGTTAATACTAATTTAGTACTTATTAGGTTGTACCGCAGACCGAGACAAAGGCAACTCATGGAGGGTTAGAGTTCGAACCCCCTAACAGCTGTGCAACTCTAGCACAGTCGATTAGTAGTTTGGAAGTCGGGTTGAATGACACTGGTTCGATATATTCTAGAATGTTTAAATGTATAATAGGTTTGACCCAAGGTAGAGCTAACTAACGAGTGACATAAATTAAGCCTCTTATTCGTCTCGACTCATTCAACATGTCGATACTTTATTATTTGTTGTTATTGTTGTTTAGTCCAGCGGTCTCTAAGCTTGCGCTCTTTTGCTTAGGCCTAGACCCTGTGATTGTAACGAGGCTGAAAGAGCTGAGGCATGTCTCCGGGGCTGTCAGGGTGGGTGATAGTACAAGACAGAGAATGGCGCCGGTCTCTGGAAGGGTGCAATGTCCCGTGACTATGAAAAGCCAGAAAGGGCTACAGGTGTTGGTACAAAATGGTGGAGCATCTCTCTGGTTGTTGGGTGAGTGAGTTTGTTTTACGGCACGTCAGCAGGGTAACGGCTATGTTGTGCCCATGATGTCCTAAGACAGTTAATGCATTGTACTAGTAGCAACGGTGACTCCTTTATCTCTCTGAGTAGTAAAAACATGGAGTACCGCGGGAAGTGGGAAAAGCAAAAAGCAGAAAACAGTTTGAGATGTCAGTGTTAACTGTTATTGAGACTTGTTTAAAGCGCCAACACTCACGCTGATTCCCCTATTGCTCTATTTCTTCGATCTAGCCATTTATTAGGACTGTGAGGGATGAGATAGGGGGAAGATTTTCATGCTGGGAAGAACACCATTAGGACAAAATACTGAACTGCTGAAACCAAAATGATAGAGGAGTGGAAGGAAGAGAGGGTGAGATAACAAGACATTAGATCAATCGATGTTATATATAAAACAAAAAGCGGAATTCTCACACATACTTAACAAATGTCACGAAGCTGGGATAGTAAAATGTTCACCTATCGATTATATAGATAAAAATAAACCTCAAATGTTTTTGCCTTTTTCAAAGAGTCCGTTTAACCTAGCATTTTCCTTTTTCTTCGTGGTCTATATATACCAGCCACAGTGACAGCTTAATGGACTTTCACCGGGTGTGGCAGTCAGCAGGTCGCTGGGCTCGCTCAGGTCATGGCAGGCGTAGACTCGCGAGGGTAGGTCTAGGTGGACTTGTATGTTGCTCTGAAATTCTGATTCCGACATTTTCCTCCATAGAACAAGATAAATTGTAGTTGTGGTTTAGACTGATAATTCAAGTGCACAATGTTCATTATAAATATTTCAAGTTGTAGAACAGAAATAAATATACATAAATAGGCCATTTCTGTCGATAGAAACTAGGTGTCAATGTTGTTAACAGGGTCAATACAAAGCCTATATTTTAGCAATCAACTTATATTTTCCTGCAATAATTATTTCACAACTGTGTTTCACAACACGTGATGACAGCGGATTTTATACTGACTCAATGTAGGTCTGTCCAACGTACCATTTAGCTATCCTACACGTTATCTAATCTATCTCGGGGATTTTTGTTTTCTTGGAATTATTCCAAATTGATTTTCACATAATTATTCTCTCATTTTTTAACCGTAGACTTAGCAATAGTTACAGTGTATCACAAACCCAGAATTACAAGACTTGGCTCAACCGATGGTATAATGTACAAACAGACTCGATTCTTTGTTATTTTATAAAGAATCCTTAAAAACTTCGTATCCTTTTTCCCTTTTTCTATGGTGGTATTTTCTCTGGCGCGGCGACAGCTTAATGGACCCTCGCCGGGCGTGGCAGTTACCAGATCGGTGGTCTCAGTCAGTTCTGCTCTCCGCCCCCGAGTCTTGACGGATGTCGCAATCTCTCCCAGTGAAAGCGGTATATCCTGTGACACAGTCAGTACATGGCTGGCCTAGATTCGCGAAAGAGGTCTATATGGGGTTGCTTGTTGTTGTTGTTGTTGTTGTTGTTGTTATTGTTGTTGTTGTTGTTGTTGTTGTTGTTGTTGTTTTTGTTGTTGTTGTTGTTGTTGTTTTCAAATCCTGATAACGACACAATAAAATATATAACAAGACCAATCGCAGTAGTTCTGGTTCAGTCTGGAGTAGAGGCCCGAAGTGCTTGTCTTTCATAGGTTATGGGTTCGATCCCCGTTAGGATATCGCGTTTTTTCCTTACTAGTTGGGTCGATCTTTTTCCTTACTAGTTGGGTCGATCTTTTTTTGCTACTGGTTGGGCCTTTATTTTTCCCGCACTAGTTGGGTCGATGTTTTTTTGCTACTGGTTGGGTCGCTCACGTGATCTTTCTTAATACCCAGGAAATGTAATATATCCGACCACAGACAAATGTTATAGTTTAGGCTGTTAAACGTAGGAACGTCCTATTATATTAAAAAGAACAAATAAGATTTTTTTTATTTATATGTATAGAAACTGGGTTCCAATTTTGACAGAACCAAACCACGCTGTCGTGTCCTTCTAGTCATTACGAGCAATAATGACATAAGAAATATTTCCAGATGTATGATAACATCCACTGCCAGGCATAATTCTCAGCCGTTCGAAATCCCATGTAGATATCATGCAAGGTATCTGGTCGCTCTTCGGGGATTTTTTTTCTCGTGACATTGAGACTTTCGCTGCATCTCAGACGTCGTTTATCTCCATCACTCACCTTGACCTCTCGTGATCGAGGCCCTGGCCTTATGTCTGAAATCTGCGATAAGATCCGAGACGTATTTACAATCACGCAAGCAGCGCTGCGAAGGGCCCAGGTTGTAGTATGGCAGGATCGCTGAAAAAAATGTGATATATTCATTCAGATTGTGGAGAGGTGACTTTTCGAACTTGGCGTACAAGATTTTGTTGTTGGGTTTGTTGTTGTTGTTGTTGTTGTTGTTGTTGTTGTTGTTGTTGTTGTTGTTGTTGTTGTTGTTGTTGTTGTTGTTGTTGCTGTGTTTTTGTTGTTTTTTATGTTGTGTTGTTGTTTTTGCTTCGTCTTGTTTTTTGTTGTTTTTTTGTTGCTTAGAGTCCAAGATCACTACTATAATTTTATAGACTATCTTGTGGACATGCTCCAAGACAAACATCTGAAAACTCTAGGTGCTGCCACACAGAGTCAGTGTGGGGATACCACAACTCCTGTCTCAGCTAGTCACGGTATACCGACAACACCCAAACTAGGTGAAGAAATCGGATACATACATTTCTGACCGATAGGGGGTTTAGAACCAGGGACCTCTTGATGAGGAGACCAACGCTCTACCACTCGCACCTCCCTACCCCGCCATATAGTGCCTAGTCTCTACTCGCTGGAATTGTAAAAAAAATACATGTATGCACTGAGCGTGTGGAGAATCGATGGGCCGAGTTGGCGTGTTTTAGTACCACGCTACAACGAATTACACTCGTGCGAGTTTCTTTTCATCGGAAATGCAGCTAAACATGCAATTAACGTTGACATTGCCATCGTTTTAAGTTGCACTGCCTTTTTTTCGTTTTCGTTTAGATAATCTGTTACGTTGTTATGAGTTTACTAGTATAAACAACTAGCAAGTTTTTCTTCTAACATTTTCTTTTAAAAAAAACTGCTGCATATAATCAATGTTGTTGTTTTTTTAATGACATTGTGTTTTAAGCTATAACATTATGTTTCAGAAAAATTCGATAGTATTATGATGTTCACACATATATCTTTTGTTCAACTCGCATATAAAGAAAGCTGTTTTCACAATATACACAATCATGTGTTCCTCACGCAATAAGATTGGGTCAGCAGACTACAGGTTGCGGATTGCGGATTTCGGATTGCGGAAACTGGGCTTGATAAGTGAAGACAACCATGAAGCGATAGAAATGTTGCCAGGGTTAACTGACTCCTATATCATCATCATCAAGCACCATGCCTCATAGCGTTGGTGATCATGTCCCTCCATATCTCTCTTTCTCTGGTTAGTTTCATCATCTCTGTAACCTTTGATATTTGTACTCCTATATATCGTGTGGAAATCAGATGCAATCCATAGAGGGCGAGAGATCTCAGTCGACAGAACGAAATGGTTTATAATCAGAAGTCCCTAGTTCGAGTCACCGACCAGGTCGTATTTTTTACTCCTTGTTAGACCCGTAGCAGTATCGTGTAACCGTCTAGTTTCTGGGAAAGAGTTTGTTGCTAACGTCAGCACCATATAGACCCTTTTTGTGGACGGGTACCGAGAATATTGTCTGACACTTATACGTGCTGCCACCTAGAGACAGTGCGGGGATACCAGGACTCCAGTCACAGACGGTCACATTACTAACCCAACCAGTAAGAGAGAAATCTCATAACTAAATTTTTGGCCGAATGTGGGTTTCAAACTAGAGATCTGCCGATTGGAAGACCCACACTCTAACACGTGGCCAGTTCGCCTCCCCCTAGTTCCGGGTATCCACTGTGGGGTCTGTCACTGGTCAGTGATCTCCGTGGAAATATGGAAGGCGTTAATCTTCTCCGCCCAGAAAACAATTTTTACAAGGTACCAGAATATAGCTCAGAGTCAGAAGGAAGTGCTGTGGGTTTATGAGCAGGACATCCAAGGTTCAAATCTCTTATTAACCCCCCCCCCCGTAAACTATGTCTCCCTTCGTAATTTCTTGAGGTATGTCAGCCTTACCAGAGACTACATTATTCTTTTCGCTACAGGTGAGTGCGTTGCTATAATTATGGCTAACTATGAGTGAGGGTAAGTGGGAGAACAATGCGCACTTTTTGTTGCTAAAGTAGAGCTTAAGGGGATTTGACGTATTCGATTTTCCGAAACAACATAAAATTAATAATACATCTTTCAAAGAGTCAGAGAGCTGACGTTTTTAAAGCTGTAAATAACTTATACGAATTCATGATGTAAATCCTGTTTTTAGTTGCGTTTGTTGACTACCAAGGTTTGTTAACTTCCTTAAGCTTAAAACTATGCAGATTAGAAGAAGAAAAAACTGTGCAGCCAGTAATTTCCGTAACGTAGAAGACTTCTTACCGTGGCAATAAAACTTAGCATTTCGAAGAAGTTTTAAACACAATTATTGGATAAGTGCAAGGTAAAGTGTTTCCCCATAGATATCAGTCTCAAGTATTTTTCTGCAATTTTGTTTTATCAACAGATACGCCTAGAGGCTTTATCCATGCTCTCATATCACCGGCACGGATATTCAAATCATGGACGTCATATGGACTGGACAATGGATTGGGCTGAGAAAATACATAACTTAACATGGATTCTTCAGGAACCAAAGGATAGCTTAATATCAAGACTGATAGGTTTAAGTGACAAGTTGTGATCTTAAATCGTCTAGGCCCTGAAATCACCGAAACGGATTGCGAATTGCGAATTGCGAATTGCGAATTGCGGATTGCGGATTGCGGATTGCGGATTGCGGATTGAGGATTGCGGATACTGACCTTGATAAGTGAAGACAACCATCAAGCGATAAAAATGTTGTGTAATTGGTTCCTATATATCGTGTGGAAAACAGATGCGATTCATAGAGGGCGCGAGATCTCAGTCGACAGAACGAAATGGTTCATAATCAGAAGTCCCTAGTTCGACTCATCAACCAGGTCGGATTTTTTACTCCTTGTTAGACCCGTGGCAGTACCATGTGACTGACTAATATGTGGGAAAGAGTTTATTGCTTAACGTCTAACGTCAGCAATATATAGACCATTTTTGTGGACGGGTACCAAGATTACTGTCTGACACTTACACGTGCTACCACCTAGAGACAGTGAGGGGAGACCAGGACTCCTGTCACAGACGGTCCTATTACCGACCCAGCCAGTAGGGAAAGAAATCTCATAAATAAATTTGTGGCCGATTGTGGGTTTCAAACTAGAGATCTGTCGATTGGGAGACCCACGCTCTAACACGTGGCCAGTTCGCCTCCCCCTATTTCCGGGTATCCACTGTGGGGTTCTGTCACTGGTCAGTATTCTTCGTGGAAATATGGAAGGCGTTAATTTTCTCCGGCCAGAAACCAATTTTTACAAGGTACCAGAATATAGCTCAGAAGGAAGTTCTATGGGTTTATGAGCAGGATATCCAAGGTTCAAATCTCTTATTAACCACAACCACCCCTACACCATGTCTCCCTTTATAATTCCTTAGGGGTCCGTCAGCCTAACCAGAGATTACTTAATCATTTTCGCCACAGGTGCGTGCTTTTCTATATGGATGGGTGTGAGTGAGGCAAAGTGGGAGAACAGTGCGCACTTTTTGATGTTAAAGTAGAGTTTAAGGGGATTTTACGTATTCGATTTGCCGAAACAACGTAAATAATACATCTTTCAAAGAGTCAGAGAGCTGACTCTTTTAAAGCTGTAAATAACTTATACGAATTCGTGATGTAAATCCTGTTTAAGATGTTTAAAAATTAGTTGTGTTTGTTAACTTCCTTAAGGTTATAACTATGCAGATAAGAAGGAAAAAAATGTGTAGCCAGTAATTTCCGTAACGTAGAACACTTCTTACCGTGGCAGTAAAATTTAACATTTGAGAGAAGTTTTAAATCTAATCATTAGATAAGCGCAAGGTAAAGTGTTTCCCCATAGATTTCAGTCTCAAGTATTTTTCTGCAATTTTTTTCTCGACCAACAGATAAGTCCAGAGGTTTTGTTCATGCTCTTACATCACTGCCACTGATATTTAAATCATGGACGTTATATGGAGTGGACAATGGATGGGCTGAGAAAAGACATAACTAAAAATGGATTGTTCAGGAACCAAAGAATAGCTTAATATCAAGGCTGATAGGTTTAAGTGACAAGTCGTGATCTTAAATCGTCTGGGCCTTGAAATCACCGAAAGATACAACATTCTCTCCTTCTTTTTCCAAGCAATGTAAGCTTGTTTTGACTACACCTTGAGATTAAATCTAGATCTAGATATATCTGCGAGAGTGGAAATTTGAATAGAGAGCGGGGAGTTTCCATCGCATGTTTTGTGAGCGGAATCTGGTGTTGCTGCATCCGCCTCTCTGAGCATCCCGACTGACAGGGGAAGGCGGGGCGTGAGAAATCGCCGGACATGGTGGTTTCAAGTTTCGCTTTTGCGTTAGCCAGGGGGTGCCACGAAGGGAGGGAACTTGGACAAAGCCTATGAATATATATAGATGTCGGGCAACAGGGGATGCCAGGTTTTTAGATTAAAGCTTCACACCCTCCAGAAATTACTTCCGCACGCACTAAAGTTTGCCAGCGTGGCAGAGATCACTGGAGCTTTTTATTAGGGTCAATTCTTTTTCTTTCATTAGCCTCCTCCCCACCCCCTTTATTCTTCCTTTCTCCTTCTAGCACTCTTTTTTTCTATCTTTCTCCATCTTGTACCCCTCCCTCTTTCTATCTCTTCCTCTCCCTTTATCTGTCTCTATCTCTTTTAATACTCACAACCTGAACTGCCAAATGTAATGCCGTCTCTCAAGTTGCCAGTGAAAAATTAAGCTATAGAGAAGGAACGATAATTATGTTTCAAGTTTTTGTGATTTCGTTGAAGTTTCTAAAAATATTTGTTCGTAAGTATGCACATAAAAAACACGCACATAAAGTATACAGAGTAATCAAATGATTGGGGCGATGTGGTTTTATTGCATTGTAAAATGTTGCCTTATTTGGTCTTTAGATTTGTTGCGGTTTCAAATATTTTCAACTGCAGGACTGTAATATTAAAATACACCTTCACTGCTTCTTGCACTCCAAAAGAATAACACCATAGACAAGGCCTAATATTTTTCCTCTTTTATTAAACAGATAAAATTTCAAACAGAATGAATTATTTTGAATATCTTTTTGTCATAAAAAAGTTAATTTCTTCACTGATTCAAATTATTTAAAGACTTGACTAAACTAGACCATCAATGTAACCGTATCAAATCAGTTATCGAGCATGTGATGCGCTAATTTATCAATTTTACTACATGACTCTCAATACATCAATGTATTAACTGCATTATAGACCATTAATTAGATCAATTTGTCGAATCTAGTGTCAAGCTTAAATTGCTAAACCAATTAGTTCCCCAAAAAATCATCTCTTTAAAAAAGTAAAAACAAACAAATCAATAAACATAGACTATCATCTATCAACATTCAAGTCATGTATTTTCAGTGAAACAAAAAATGAAGAAAAAAAAAAGTTGCAGTTCCATAATTCTATATCTATCTGCACCCCACATTAGAACTACATGCTAGATTCAATTATAATACAAGAGAGCAAACCAACATCAAGAATCAATAAGTACATGGCGTGAATAACAATTTAGATCAGAAAGAATGGTTGTCAAGCGATTGTCAGTTTTAGAACTTGCCTTTTTCCACACATCAGGCTGTTTGTATTTGATAACATTTTGAGCATAGAAGATGCAAATTAAGTTAGTCAACAGGTTAAAAGATTTTCAAACAAAAAGTGTTTTTAATGTAAATAGAATAAATGCTTGTAGGAAGAGTTGGAAATAAAATCAACAGCTTATAGAAATTCATACAAAAAGAACAGATAGATGAAAGAAAACACACTCGCTAAATTCTAATTCCCTCAACAGAAGAAAATAAAAACAAACCGTATAACAATAAAACATGAGGAAGCAGTCAACATCGTTACTGTACGAACACATTTTAAACCGTTATTTATTTCAAAGAAAAGTTATCTCTGACACTTTCTTCAGTGCCTTAAGTTTCCCGGAAGAATCTTATACGAGCTCGTCTGCACACGATTCGAACCTATGACTTTCTGCTCTTCAGTCCAAGGACTACCGACTGAGAAACTTAAAAGATAAACATCAAGGTTTTTATAATGAAGATAAGTTTTACATCAAATCACGTGATCATACTGGATTGGTAAAAAATGTTTTATTCCTCCGAAGAATTTGGCTACTGGTTCTAATTCCAGAGACTTTTTATTCAGAACCTTGCGCATGTCTAAGTTTATCAAATCGCTCACAATTTTTGCACCCCTCTGAAACTCGTAAGTTCAGATTAAGGAAATGTGACTAAACTGTATTTGGGAGATTCAAAAACACACTACGCGTATAAAGTTTTTGAACTATGTAAAACATTAGTGCTTCTGAACCTTTCTGTCTCGCCTTGGCATGCAACTTTCAAGGATTACTCTTATTATTTTATTGAACGTAAACGTCCTTTTTTTATTTGACCATTATCCGAAACGGATCTGTTTTAGTTGTTTTTTGTTTGTTTTGTTGTTGTTGTTGTTGTTGTTGTTGTTGTTGTTGTTGTTGTTGTTGTTGTTGTTGTTGTTGTGGTTGTTTTGTTGTTGTTGTTGTTGTTGTTGTTGTTGTTGTTGTTGTTGTTGTTGTTGTTGTTGTTGTTGTTGTTGTTGTTGTTTCCAAAACCTGCATGTGTAGCATTGCGCCCTTCAAGGTTTATTATTAATCTTATCACTGTCCTTAGTCAACATGGGAATACTGGTTCTACAAGGCGCGCGATTCTCCTGATTGAGGGCTGTGTTTACCCAGGCTGCCAGCCTCTATCTAGACCAGACTTCGCGTCAAGGGCTGGAGGACTGCGCCGCACCGTTAGTGAACGCGTGCCACTTGGTGCTGACCGCCTTGGGGTGCGCAAGCATCTGCTGCCAGTGCGCCAGCTCCTCCCCGCGCGCGTACATGAACGGGCCTAGAATTACGCGCCCGTACTCCACGTCGCCGTCTGCTGAGGTCGAGCCAGCGGCGCCATTACTGCCAGGCCAAGATGGCGGTCTAGAGCCTGCCGGCTTGGGCAGGCCGGGGAACGTCAGCATCAGGGAGATGATGATGTTGCAGGAGTCGAACTGCCTGCCCTGCACCGTGAACGAGAGAGACTCGTTGAAGGTGATCTCGGTGCCCGCGACCACAGCCAGGGTTCTCTTCATGCGGTGACATTTGTGTCCGTACATCAGCTGGATCCGCATGTAGGCAGCTGGAGGTGGTGGTGATTCCGGGGAGGGAGATAAGTTGATCAAAATTAATGTGGAGAAATAGAATTGTGTTATTGATATGGGTTATAATGTCAGTTAGCTTATGCCTAATTATAACCACTGCTAACTATTATCTAAAATCCAGCTTAAAATAAATCCTACCATACTGGTTTTTTTTAATGTGTGTCGTTCTCTCTCTTGCTCGTTCTCTCTCTTCCTCGTTCTCTCTCTTCCTCCCTCTCTCTCTCACTCTCTCTTTTTTTTCTCTCTCTCTATCTATCTCTCCAACACTCTCTCTCTCTGTTTCTCTGTCTATTTCTGTGTCTCTATGTCTGCATCTCTGTCTCTGCCCCTCTCTGCCTCTCCCCCTCTCTACATCCCTCGCTCTTCTTCTCTCTTTCCCTATCTCTATTTATTTCCTCCCTCCGTCTCTCCCTCTCTACATCTTTCTTTTCCTCCCTCCGCCTCTCCCTGTGTACTCACCCATGTGGTTGGGATAGTCCGCCATGTGTGTGAGATTCCTGGCCTTGTGGAGACCCACTTTGATCTTGTCGTGCTGGTTCAGGTAGAGCAGACTCACCTGGAGGTCTCCGTTGGCCGAGACGGGCTGGTGGCCAGGCAGATGGTGGCACGGCAGATAGAGAAGGGGAGGATTGGAAGAGAAAAATTAGATTTAAATAATACTTTTTAGTCCCTATTGGGAATTGGTTTGATATTGTTGTAATACAACCAACTCTGCAAAAAGATTGGTGTACATCTTCTAATGAAGACATCGTTAACTCTTTGTGGCATTGCATGGACTATGCACAGACCTAGAAACTTAAACCAAAAATAAAAAGTAAAAGGGACAAATTTGCCAAATCTATAGAGTGCGCAGCCTTTCCTCTGATGGTCCTTGGTTCGATCAATGTTCACTGGTTAGGATGCAGCAAAAGTCCAGGTAACCCGGCCCTGTCTCTATGTGGCAAAAGGTAAAGATTGTCAGCCTTAGACTTGGGACCCGTCCAAGTATCAGCATAGCTGCTGACGATGGCCGTTGATAAAGCAACTAACAAATAATCATCATAAACAGAATAGTAAACGAAGTAATCTTAACTACAAAACTACAAAACACCTTTAAAACACAGAAAAATGGTAAAGACTGTCCAATTCTATAGACTCTTCAAACAATAACAACATCGATACACGGAAGATGAGCCTCGTCACACTCTACCTTTCCATACATGTGTTATACCTCCTGTATGTATATGAAATGTTTGATTTTTTTATTTCGTTATTTGTATTGGTTTTTGTTTATTTGCATGGGGGTATTTCTCATATTCGGTGAAACCCAAAGAAACCTGAATCTTTTTGAAAACTTCGGAAGGTCGACCAAAACAGAACCGGATTTTTATTAAAGAAGACCATCCGTTTTTCCCTATGCGAGGAAACACACAATTAAAAGGGACACAAATCTTAACATAACAAATTATTTAACATGGTAACTGCCCTTGGAAGTCGAACCGCTCTTTCATCAAAAACAACAAACTATCTCAAACAACCTGATAAAATCCTGTTTTGCTGGTATCGCGTACAAAAACATAGGATCTTGTTTGAGTGTTGTTGCCAGCGTTTGTTTGATAAACTTGCAGTGGATACGCTATCGTCCAAAGAAACATTCAAAACAGTTTATCCTACTTACACTCACAGGTTATGTCTAACAGATATCAAAAATGCTAGTAGACAAAATTGTCTCGTTCCATTTTATCCTGTTGTTGTTGTTGTTGTTGTTGTTGTTGTTGTTGTTGTTGTTGTTGTTGTTGTTGTTGTTGTTTTGTTTGGTTTGTTTTTTTTCGTTGTTGTTCCTTTTTAAGAGAGAGAGAGAGAAACTTGGAGAGACAGACAAACTGATGCTGTCTTGAGGTGTAAAGGGGCACCACTCTACCTGCACGGTGGTCTCCAGGTCCGCCGACTTGGTGTCGCCTTTGGACAGGTCCATGTCTTTCAGGTTTGCCATCACGTGACCCAGTGAATGGCGGACGCGGCGTTTGTCCACGTCATAGACCGAGAACCGGAGAACACGTTTGGTGACGTCAGCCTTAGGGACCTGTGAAATTGAACAAGTTTAAATCAAGAGATGCTTCGCATGCGTTTTACACTTCATTCATTCAGAGTGCAATATGTTTTTGAAGAAATTGTTGGGATGGCGGCATCACAAGTGGGGTGGGGACAGTTTGCCCCGTGATAAATTAATATATAGATAAAGCTGTGAACGTTCTAAGAAATTATTTGCCATCTAGGGCTACGCTATGTAAAAGAAGCATTATTACCAAGGCTGAAATTGATAATAAAAATAACAAAGCCATCCCTTATCCATTGAGTCTGGGTGACATTGTTTACGGCGACGGACTTAGATTTTGGAGAGTTTGAGATATGCTCTAAGTCGGTGCAGGCTTAAAAGAGATGGATGATTAATACTAATGATAATGTGAGCTAGAGTCTGGATTTTTCTCGAATAAGGTAGAAGGACCTAGAGATTTCTAGATCTATGTCTTGCCTGTATAAGAATGGAGCGTAATATAGATTGATGTTGTTGTTGTTGGGGTTTTTTTTGTAAAGCGTTACGTGATTATACTTCTGATCATCTTGTAACATCTTGCCGTAGTGAACGCTGTTATTTTGCTGTGATTTGGATCCATTTTAGCTCTAGATATTGTCAAGTACTGATTTAGATCTAGGCATTATTGAGTTTCTTGAGTTGTATACCTAACCCTCAGATCAGACATGATGTTGTTTAAAAAAGTTAAATTATCACGTTTCTACCAAGGATTTTTTTTTTAATGTTAACAAGAAAGTGTATCCGACTGAATCAGGCACACGCTTTATCAAGTCAACGCCAGAGTGTAAAATATCAGGGAGGACAGAGAAAACCAGAACTAAATTCATGTCCATCCCCATCTCTCTTTCTCTCATTTTTCCTGTTTTTCCCACAATTCCCACTCCACTGATCTCCCAAACTCACCAGGAACGAGACTGTCTCGTTGTAGACCGGGTTCAGTGTCTTCCTCTTCACCTTGGACACTCTGCACGTGCGCTCATCCGGCAGGAGGAACATCTTCACGAACGGGTCGCGCGGGCTGTTGTTGGGGCTGCGTCCTGGAACACAAACACACGTGGCATGTGTTAAGGAGTGTGCTGCGCTGGGCACTTTGTCTTAAGTCAAGTCCTCGATTGTCCCTATTGGTGGGGTTGAGGGTGGAAGGTTAGAATCGGGACTTTCCCGGTGCGGAACCCACGATCGGACAAAATTTAATTTAGACTGGTTGAATCGTTGACAGTATAAAGTACCTGGCTGAGACACTAGTCCTGCTAACCCCAACCCTGCCTCTGAGTGGCAGCACGTAAAATTAGTCGTGAGACATGTCTCCGACAGTTGCTGGCAATGAATGTTGAGTAACCAACCAACCAACCAACCTCTTGGATATATCGTAAGTTATAGGTACCGACTCAAACATTGTAGGTTCTCTTAGTAATTCTACACACTAGGGGTCGTATGTAGAGCGTTGCCTTCTTCAACTCATACTCTTACGACGAGTTCTAAGCCACCATGATGTTTAACTTACGGTGCCACAGGCCAGAGACTGCCTGGAGCCATGGAAGTAACTTTGTGAAGCCCTCGTACTTCCTTCCTATGAGACCTGACCTCCAAACGGCTTTATATTCCACCTCAGCGCAGCTACAGAGAACTGCTGCCTTTTTTCTTCATGGCCCTAGGCAAAAGAGCGCAAGCTCAGAGGCCACTGGACTAACAACAACAACAACAACAACAACAACAAAAACAATAACAACAACAACAACAACAACAACAACAACAACAACAACAACAACAACAACAACAACAACAACAACAACAACAACAACAACAAGCCCTCGTACCTGGTAAGTCCTTGACCTTGACTAGCGTGACTGCGAGCTGCTCAAGTTCAAGGTCGTAGAGCACCGAGTACCAGAGGCGGCCGCGGCTGCTGGCGTCTGACCCGCTCACATCCTTCTCTGCAGGGGGCGTGGTCTGGGCTCTGGGGGGTACA
This sequence comes from Elysia chlorotica, assembly GCA_003991915.1. Classification (NCBI taxonomy): domain Eukaryota; kingdom Metazoa; phylum Mollusca; class Gastropoda; family Plakobranchidae; genus Elysia; species Elysia chlorotica. The sequence goes on from RQTK01000257.1 coordinate 373,098, forward strand.
ACGTGTAGGGAAACATAAGTATGTCCGTTTCAACTGAGAAGTGTGTGTGTGGGGGGGGGTGGAGAAGTAGCTGTTCCACCTCAGGTTTGTAGAGCACTGAGTATCACAGATGGTCATGGATACTGTCACTGTCAGACCCACCCAGCTTCCTATTTCAGGGGGCGTGGCTTGGGTTCTGGGAGAACGCTAAGAAAAGATAACTATGTCCTTGTGGGGTTTTTTTTCTTTGGGGGGGGGGGGAGGGAGGGGCACAGTTGTTTCCACGGGAGGGTCGTAGAGAACAGAGCAATCTTCTTCAGAGGGGGCGGGACTTGAGCGCTGTGTGGCCAAAGGAGAGGGTTTTTCTGTTCTCATCAGGTAAGATATCAGGCATGGCGGTACCTGGTTCTAGTCCCTGTGTGTGGGGCTGTGGGTGAACTCCTATGTGCATGTTATACAGTAATGTACACATCAAGACAATTGTAGAGTTTGGACAAAGAGAAAAATGTCTATGTGTGTGATTTTGTGCGTGCGTGCTTATAAGTATGTAGCTGAACTATACGTAATTAATGTACTTCGTATACACATAAACTAAATGCGTCATGCTGAAAGGAAAGAGTACAAAAAGAACAAGATTACTAGTGACTCACATGTATAGGTCAAGCCAAACTGTACCCAGATTGTATAATCACTGTGTGGGGGGCTGTGGCTGAACTGTATATCTATCTTATGTTATCGTAAGAGGAAAGAAGGAAAAAAGGAAGAAAGAAAAAGCTTGATATCGACTCACATGTATAGATCTGCCTTGACAGTCCCATGGTTGTAGGGATGTAGGTGAACTATTTATCTTATACATCTTACTTTTATGTTGACTCACGTGTATAGATCTGACTTGACAGTCCCTGTGTGGGGGGATGTAGGTGAACTATTTAACTTATATTATCTTACTTTTATGTCGACTCACGTGTATAGATCTGACTTGACAGTCCCATGGTTGTAGTCCCTGTGTGGGGGGCTGTAGGTGAACTATTTATCTTACATATCTTACTTTTATGTTGACTCACGTGTATAGATCTGACTTGACAGTCCCGTGGTTGTAGTCTCTGTGTGGGGGGATGTAGGTGAACTATTTTACTTTCATGTTGACTCACGTGTATAGATCTGACTTGACAGTCCCATGGTTGCAGTCCCTGTGTGGGGGGTGTAGGTGAACTATTTTACTTTTATGTTGACTCACGTGTATAGATCTGACTTGACAGTCCCAGTCCCTGTGTGGGGGGCTGTAGGTGAACTATTTTAAAAGGAAAGAAAGAAAGAAGGAAAAAGCTTGGTATCTTGACTCACGTGTATAGATCTGACTTGACAGTCCCTGTGTGGGGGGATGTAGGTGAACTATTTATCTTATATATCTTACTTTTATGTTGACTCACGTGTATAGATCTGACTTGACAGTCCCATGGTTGTATTCCCTGTGTGGGGGGCTGCAGGTGAACTATTTATCTTATATATCTTACTTTCATGTTGACTCACGTGTATAGATCTGACTTGACAGTCCCATGGTTGTAGTCCCTGTGTGGGGGGATGTAGGTGAACTATTTACCAATATTATATATCTTACTTTTATGTTGACTCACGTGTATAGATCTGACTTTACAGTCCCGTGGTTGAAGTCCCTGTGTGGGGGGCTGTAGGTGAACTATTTATCTTATATATCTTACTTTTATGTTGACTCACGTGTATAGATCTGACTTGACAGTCCCTGTGTGGGGGGATGTAGGTGAACTATTTCTCTTTTATATCTTACTTTTATGTTGACTCACGTGTATAGATCTGACTTGACAGTCCCATGGTTGTAGTCCCTGTGTGGGGGGATGTAGGTGAACTATTCATCTTATATACCTTACTTTCATGTTGACTCACGTGTATAGATCTGACTTGACAGTCCCATGGTTGCAGTCCTTGTGTGGGGGGTGTAGGTGAACTATTTTACTTTTATGTTGACTCACGTGTATAGATCTGACTTGACAGTCCCATGGTTGAAGTCCCTGTGTGGGGGGATGTAGGTGAACTATTTTACTTTTATGTTGACTCACGTGTATAGATCTGACTTGACAGTCCCATGGTTGCAGTCCTTGTGTGGGGGGTGTAGGTGAACTATTTTACTTTTACGTTGACTCACGTGTATAGATCTGACTTGACAGTCCCATGGTTGTAGTCCCTGTGTGGGGGGATGTAGGTGAACTATTTTACTTTTATGTTGACTCACGTGTATAGATCTGACTTGACAGTCCCGTGGTTGAAGTCCCTGTGTGGGGGGATGTAGGTGAACTATTTTACTTTTACGTTTACTCACGTGTATAGATCTGACTTGACAGTCCCATGGTTGAAGTCCCTGTGTGGGGGGCTGTAGGTGAACTGCTGGCCCTTCTCCCCCTCCACACTGATGGAGCGCGGCTGGACTCGCTCTGGCGGCAGAGTGAACTCTGGGATGCGGTCAGTGGTCAAGGACCGGACCAGCATGCCCCGCGCCGACTTCTTGGTCCAGGTGGGCTCTGTCCAGGACATGCGCTTGTCCTGTTTCGGGGACGGGCTCCTGGAATAGATGTCAATTTACTCGTAAGATGGCAGGGGACTCGACATGATGGATTCTTCACGGAAACCTGGGGGACGTTTAACCCAGAGACAAGTCGGTTACTGGGAACTCGATGCCTTAGGGGTCCCTTAGGGGAACCTAGGAGACGTTTAACTCAGTTATAAGTCAACTACTGGGGACATTTAGGAATGGGATCAAAGGCTCAGTCGGTAGAGCGTGCGCCTTCTAGGTGCTGGTGGGCTAGGTCCATGACATGCGCTTGACCTGTTTAGAGAAGGGGCTCCTGGAATAAAGAAGAAAATCTCTATGTAAGATTATTGGGGATTCGTCGTGTACGATCCTTCAGGCGAACCTAGGAGACGTGTGACCTGCTGATCAGGAGTCCAGATCTTTCCGCATTGTCTCGTATGTGGAGTATAATTATACAATTGTCAGACTTTAGTTTTGGAGCTCGTCAACAATAGCATTTATAGAGCCGACGTTGGACTTTACGTAAGAAACAAACCCAGAAAGACGTTGATTACTGAATATGCCACCTGTGAGAAAAATGTTTTTCTTGGGGTAAATAATTGACGTTAAGTTAGGAGTGAGCATGATGATGGCGAGAACCGTTTGAAATTTCAAGTTGGATGGGAAAAGGGTGAAACAAGGAGGGGACGGCATGGAATTTTTGTCCGATTAATAATTATTCTGGTACCCATCTGGTTAATTTTTGTTTTAATTTTATTGATTATTGTTGTTTGTTTTTTTTCTTCATATCGTCTATTCCCTATCCATGCCGTTGTAACCAATGCTCTCCCATTCTCTCTTTCACAATATATCTTTCTCCATCTCACTCTCTTTCTTTCTCTTTTTATTACTCATATACTCATTGACCTTCCTCTTTCCCCATCTTTATTTATGTAGACTCTCTCTGTCTCTGTCTGTCTGTCTTATGTATTCTCTCTTGTCTGTCTCTATCTCTATCTCTTTCTATATCTCTCTCTCTCTCTCTCTCTCTCTCTCTCTCTCTCTCTCTCTCTCTCTCTCTCTCTCTCTCTCTCTCTCTCTCTCTCTCTCTCTCTCTCTCTCTCTCTCTCTCTCTCTCTCTCTCTCTCTCCCTCTCTTGATCTATCTATCTGAGGTCGGAACAACTCAAGCGTCTGACGATAGAGATCATCATTCGATCTCCTGTAGAGCGAAACATGGCCCTTGCGCCGAGGTCGGGCCATCTCGCACATATCTATCTATCTATCTCTCTCATTTATCTATCTATCTATCTATCTATCTATCTATCTATCTATCTATCTATCTATCTATCTATCTATCTATCTATCTATCTATCTATCTATCTATCTATCTATCTATCTATCTATCTATCTATCTATCTATCTATCTATCTATCTATCTATCTATCTATCTATCTATCTATCCATCTATCTATCTGTAACTCTGATTTAAGATGTAATAAACCCTCCATTGTGTACAAAAACGTTGTGTCAAACTTCTCCCCTTGTTAAGATTGTGATGGAAAAGACATCAATGCACGCCCACACAAGGTGTTGCCATGAATGCAGTGATAAAGGCAGTCAAAATGCCGTCTGGATCCACTGAAAACAATGATGCTGTAACAGACTTAGTAACAGCTTGCTGGATGAAAATAATTTTGGCTAAAGGCCAAGGGACTCTTACAAGGTGATAGGTTCCAAAACTAGCTTCTGACAATTTGTTGTTGACTCGTTGCTTAAATTAAACATAGCGATGAATTCTATTTCAATTCTAACGGTGGGATGGGAAAAATGAACAAACCAACCCTTCATACAATCGTCATTATCGCTGAAAAATGGTAAATGCGCCGTTTAATATAGAATAATTCAGAAACCATATAAGAAGAATTAATCACGCAGAATTGGGAAAGAAATCGCCACTAGATTTAAGCTTAGATTATAACGGTTCCATACGAAACGACTTGTATTTGTTTTTTACCAGGAGTGGTTGCTGATGGTGGAACCACGCGATTTATGAATACGTTCAAGGGGCTTAATGTGTTCACACGAAAACACAATAGATAAAGACATCTTCCTTAGTTTAGTTTAAAACGCACTTTTGACCTTTACGGATATATATCTAAGAGCAAAGATTTAAATTTCTTTACACGAAATACATCAAAAAATATGTTTTAATAAGTTGGGTTACCTTAGATCTTTGCTAAGGTTTCTACTTTAAACTATGCTCTACCTTTAATTTACTGCTTTTGATGTATCAGCTAGATATGAGTCAAAAATTGCCCACCAAAGACTTTAATCCATTCGAGTCGCAGTTTAATCTCGATAATAAGTTAATACCCACCACTGAACTACGGCACGCTTAACCATATCGATTCGCTTGCTTTGTTCAGTCAAAATTATTTAACTTCACAACAAGAAAATTGATTTTGGGGGGCATAAGATCTTCGCAACGGTTACTACATTGAAGGAACCAGCAGTACTTTCTGTAACTCTTTACGCCGTTATAAGATTAAGTCAACTAGATTTCACATTTTAAGTTCAAATGCTATAGTATCCACTGAAGTTTTCTCTCTAGCTCAATCATATTATCTCTCTCTTTCTCTCTCCCTCTCTCTCTCTC
>RQTK01000257.1:379804-399427 GCA_003991915.1 Elysia chlorotica
TCTCTCTCTCTCCTTCTCTCTCTCCCTCTGTCTATTTATGTCTATTTTTTATCTCTCTATCTATCTCTCTGTCTCTCTCTCTCTTTATCTCTCTCTCTCTGTCACTCTCTATTCTCTCTCTTTTCTTAGGTTCTATTTATTATTCATTTGACGTTACCTAGTAGATGAAGTAGGTCGTTGACTATTGATTGTGTAACAAACAGACTGTCCAGGTTAGATTGTGCACGGGTATCAGTTTTGTGGCCAGGTAGAGTTGGATGAACTATGGGACTGACGACAGGTGCTGTTTACGATTTTTGAGAGAGATGGAGAAAAAGAGAGAGAGAGAGAGAGAGAGAGAGAGAGAGAGAGAAAGGGAGAGAGAGAGTGAGAGAGATGGAGGGAAAGAGAGAGAGAGAGAGTGAGAGACAGGGGAAAAGAGACAAAGAGGGAAAGAAGAGAGACAGAGAAAGTGAGGAAGAGATGGAGAGAAAGAGAGAGAGTGAGAGACAGGGGAAAAGAGACAAAGAGGGAAAGAAGAGAGAGAGAAAGAGAGATAGAAAGAGAGAGAGAGAGGGGGGGGTTGACGTAACTCCATCTTACCTCTCAGGAAATCTAAATCTAGATTTATAATATTTGGTGTGTCTATAATCCCAACTACATTTAGTGTTGTACTTTGCAGATCTCTTATATTCGATTCGTTTCCTTAAACAAAACTGGGCAGATGGTCTAAAGCTGATAATCTTGTATCCATAAATTTGTATATTGCACACATTTTCACCTTTTTAACTCAAATCTCCGTTTAGATGGACTTTCACCTCTCCATGACGTGTGAATCGTCAGTGATCCAGTTTTAACACTAACTAGTTTGAGATGTAAACTGGTGGGATGCTAGTATAATTATTGTTGTTTTTGTTTTTAATGTTTTGTTTTGTTTTTATTTTATTGTTTTATTTCAATTTGGTGTATGACTTTGTTTTATTTTGTTTATATTTTATTGTTTTATTTCATTTAGTGTATGTCGTAGTTTTTTTGTTGTTTTTTTATATTTAATTATTGTTGTTGTTGTTTTTGTATTGTTTTTGTTCGTATTGTTGGTTTGTGGTTTGTGTTGCTTTGGTTGTTTTGTTTTTGTTTCTTTCTAATGTTTTGGCTACTTTTATTTTGGACGGGGGCGTGTCGAAGAGAAAGTCATTGTAACCCAATGATATGCTACAGTTTTCCTACTGCCTTTCAACCGCTGCCAGTGCCTCGTACCTGTTAAGCCCAGACATCAAAGAGCTAATGTGGTGAGACCGCCGGCGGCGTGGTTTCGACCTGAGAAGGAAAGTCATTCAGCATTGAGAGCAGGAGTTTAACCTCTTGGCCACCAAGTTATTGCGGACGTTTGAAAAACTTTGCATCCCAGAATTTACTTATTAACCGTTTTTGCCCGTGTTGCCTGCTCTACATAACCGGTTTGTATTTAGTAATACTGAGTCGTAAATCGCAATTGCAGTTAGCGGTTTGGTCTTTTTATCCATTTTCCCTTTAATTTTCAGCTTTAAATGTTTTTGTGGGTATGATTCGGTCTGTCTAAACGTCTATTTTAGGTTGTGGTCTATTTTTGTGATTAAGATTTAAATATAGGTGGAAGAGAGATCCTATGATGGAGACATACTGGGAGAGACACACGATATAGTGCAAGAATGAGTTTTAAACAAAGTTGAGTGGTGAATGGGGCATAGAGTGAACTTCATATGAAAAGCGTTACGCGACAGACATAGGTAAAAATCGTAGAGGACAAACATGTGGAGAAATGAGGGAGAAAGAGGAGAAAGATATTGAGTGATTGAGGAGAGGGAGAAAGAGAGAGGGAGACACAGTCAGAGAGTGAGTTAGAGAGACATTTTGGCTCACCGTGACGTGGGTGCTGATTTCGTGCTCTTGGATTGGTCCAAGCCGTCATCAAAGGTCAGGTCGTGAAGAAGTTTCTGTCGCCTGCGCCGGGCCCGTAACCATAGCAACATACCCACGGCCATGACGATGACTAGAAGACCCACAGCGCAGACAACCCCCAGGGTAATGGCTGGAGCAGGAGCAACATCAGACATTGGTTGGGAGGAATCAACAGAAAACAAACTGGGGGCACTGTGTGTGTGTGTAATATTGTGAATGATGGTGACACAAGTCAGGATAACAATGTAGTCTTTCTAACGTTTGTGTGGAGCAAAAGAAGTAAACACCAAACTAGATTTTGCTTGTGAAACACAGAAAGAAAGAAAACATTTGAAAGACAGATAATACAAATGACTAGTACGGGAATTGAACCCGCCCTTTCCTTGCCACGATAAGACAATGCATACTAATTACTAGGCCGCCCTGTTTCGCCTTTGTGCTTCAGTATAAAGTTAACAAAGATTGGTATGGTAGACAAGCAGCATGGATGGAGGCGTGTAATTCTCTACACGCTGTATATAGAGTATCTAAACCGTGCTTGCTGGGGGATGGGTTGGGTTGATTTAACGTCCAACATCAGCTCTATATAGGCTATATTGTGGATGGGCCCCAAGACGGACGTCTGACAATTTTATGTGCTGCCACACACGAGACAGGGCGGGGATACCAGACTCCTGTCACAGCCGGTCACATTTTACTGACACTATTCTTGCTGGGGGGGCAGAACAGACCAAAACGTAAGGTAAAAGGTTGAAACACATCGGGGGTGCTTTCCCAACGAGCTTCCAAGATTTATGATTTATAATCTCGTTTCATATATTGAAATATTGCTTGGAACTCTGACAAGTTGGAGTTCATTAAAGTTGGACGGCGGTCGATGGCAGATCGGGGTTATATTGAACTCCAAACCAAAATCCAATTCTTGAATAGAAAAATAGCAGCTCCTGTTTAAAGTTCGAGTTAGCAGAGCCTTTAAACTTTGACATACATCATTTTCGAGAAAGAAAATCCCAACAAAGGCAATCACTGTGTGCATACTTTTCTCTTGGATAAGTACTGGAATTAAAATCTAGGCTCAGGGAAGTAAGGACTAATGTGATGGCTTGAGGCTATTGTGTAACAGGTGCAAAAGTCAGTCCAAAAGTGTTTATTCTTTGATGATTTGTGCCTTCTCTGTTTATAAACTCCAACGTGACCAAGACTGTAGATCATAATTATGATTAAATTAAAATCATCACAAAAAACACACAGCACAATGGCAGGGTGTCTCAATTTACATCATAATTCTTTTAAATTAAACTTGAAATTTCACAATTACTATAAAATATTGCTAACAAAAACACATTACGTATACTTTGTTACTTTAATAAATGGGTAACAGTCACATGATCTTTGTGTTTACATAACGCTCTCATTGTTATCTATCTAGTCGCCATCTTGTTTAGAATGCACGTTTGAAGAGCAAGACTAGATAACTCTTTAAACCAAAGCTACCAACAGATTTTTCCGATAGTTCGGACATGCCTTAGCCTTTAAAAAAAACTCAAGAAAAACTTGTTTAAAAAATAATCGTAATGCTGTAATCATCTCAAACAAACAAATAAAGAACGTAATGTCTCTTACCCATAACCGTCCTGTCATCCATTGCTCTATCTACTAGTACTACGACTTAGGTACAGCTATTTCCAAACGTATGGACACAGGTCCTAAGAATTCTTGATGCCTCTGTTTATTGTGTCTCTGTCTGTTCAGATTTAAGTATAGTAATTTAAACAGCAGCTTGGGCATCTTGGTTTTAATTTTAACAATAAGATAGAAAATCGATTGCGAATTTAAATTCGAGAAGACTGCGTAATGTCCCAAATATTGATCATGGAGGCTGAAAAAGGCGGAGGGTCGATTACTTGGTTAGTGTCTTGACGGCCAACGCCAGCAGATAAGCACTATCGAAACGGTTCATCTCTACGCAGTCTTGTCGTGATTTAGAGTTTGAACAGGTACGTGGCCTTGTGTCTGGTGTAGACAATTTCCGCTTGAGGTTTGGGTATCTTTACAGGCCCTGTTGCTGAAGGTGATGTATGTCAGGGGGGGATGTTGTCTGTTTATTGAATTCCTGGTGGTAACAGATTGTGTGGTTAGGGGAGAAAACGGAACGGTTTGATAAAACTGGCTGTTGTGTGCGCCTATGGTTAAATTTGAGACTGGTCAGATATATTCGCATCTTGGACAATTTGGCGATAGAATTTGCATGAAGATGTACATCACCGTAGATCTGATCAGAGATTTACTGCTATTGGAGATCACTTAATGTTCTCTCTTATCAGTTTTACCTCCCCTTCTTCCTCTCACTCCTACTCTATCTTCTGATGACTTCCTTCTCATAGCGCTATGTTAATGCTTGAATCTGTCTGACACATGTATTTTCAACATATCTTTTGAACATCCTTGAAATAAACGTTAATCGAAATGTGGGATTTAAACAATTACATGTATCTAAAATTACTTTTTTTTTCAAATCGGCTAACTTTTTTTTTATGTACTATCAATTTTAATTTTAATTGACAGTGGCATGGGCGTTTTCTTTTAATTTGGCCATTGATAATTAACTATATTCACTATTTATTTCACTTTCTTGTCATTTTCCATTTTTGATTTTTTAGTGTGTGTCTTTTGGTCCGTGTGTATCATTGTACGCATTTTAAGTTGACAGAAGGTAATGAACATACCCAATAGGTCACGTAATTCAGACACTTTACATTTGTATGTAGGAAAGGAGAAGAAATTACGCCAAAGTTCATCACATTATCGCCGTGTTTTTAGGTGAGCGTCCTTCATGCATTTATCTAGGTCTAAATGGGTATGACTATATGGGTAGACTAAGGTAGATGGTAAAAAAGTAGAGATAGGCAAGGAATAACCTATGAAGACAGTCTAAACAAGTGGGCAACCAATAAACACAGGAGCAATTTAGACCGTTCAAAGTTGTCTGAGCAAAGAGATGAGTGGCGTGGCATGATCGCCAATGTCTGCTCTAGACTCGGTACTTAGTCAATAAATGAATGAATCTATAAGGGAGGTGTCAATGAAAAGTTGGCTCAATCTATGCTGCAAGACCAGGTGTAAAACTTAAAGGAAATGAATGATTATCAGATAATTATCACGCAGTTCATGTAGATCTCTTCACGCAAAGTATCAATCAATATGATTGTCGACAAGCAAATAAGCTTTGTATCATTGCGTCAGACGTTGGACTGATGTGTAGGAGTGAGGAGATTAAAAAGGCAAAAAGAAACAACAACAAAAACAGAAAGTCGGGCATGGTGTGGGGGATGGTGTACTTAGAGAGTTGAGAATTTATTTTATACAAGACATTAATCTCAGACTCCTTGATAATAATAGTTCATGTATCAATTGTATAGACAGAGATTTCTTACGCAGTAAGTTAATGTTGATCGCTTCATTCAAATAGTAATCGATTAACCTTGCAGAGAATCGCGCTGGGTTTGGATAAATATTTGCGTTACGGGTTGGACGGATCTGTACTGTCACTACAAAAAATAGGTAAAAATACTCTTTTTTTTTTAAAGGAAAGGAATACGGGGCATAGAGTGGGGAGGGCTTGTACTTAGAAACTTTGGGATTGTGGGATAGATCAAGCAGGTGCGAGATGGGCGGAGGACGCCACTTCAGAAAGTCTTATTGGCTGAGATTGGTCACGCAAGTCATTCATGTAGCAATGTCTGTTCGCATGTTAAGATTTTCTGAGAGTAGTGTTTTTTTTTCTTTTCACTGTATCAGATTTTAATGCGTGAGGGTTAAAAAACTTAATATTGACGTCAAAGCGAGATAATGGTGAGGAATTGTTTTTGTTTTTTGTTTGTGTTGTTTTGTTTTTTTTTTCTTAAGACTTTTTAGGTGATTGACACAGCCAAAAGTTGACTTTTGTTATCTTTCCAATTTTTGCAAACCATGAAAATCGTGCATATCAGAAAGACGCTGATTGCAATCACTTAATTTTTCGATTTGCATTTTTCCTCAAACTGTAATATACTGATCACTATCATAGTATGGAAAAAACAGAGATGGTGAAATGTCATAGAACTGGCATTTACACATTTAGTTGATTGCATCATGCTCAGAACAATGTAGTGACTATAAAGAATTCAAATGAACCTTTTTTATATACACAATAAGACAATATTAGTATCAACATCATTATATTTTTTTTTATTATCATATTTTATTGTTGTTGTTTTTTATGTTGTTTTGTTAAGAAAAACAGCTTTATTATTTGAATACTGCCCTTTGTTTTGTTGAGCGAGCTTTGTTTGTCAATACTGTATTGGGTTTCGTATCTGTTATTTTTTATTCACATGCGAAGTTTTATAAGCAAATGCCATTTATGGGGTTAGCTTTCTTCAAAAATATTTGCTTAATATAGAAACAAAACTTGTCGCCGTATAGGATCCCCCAGGGGAACCTAGGAGACGTTAAACCCGGAGAAATGGAGAGAATTCTCTCCCTCCCTCTATAGAGAATATAGAAAAAATTGCATCCGAATTCTCCTTTCATTCTTCATTCGGACCTTAAGTTAAGATTATGTGGCGTGAGGGACAAATATGCCTTAAATAAAGAGAAAAAACTCAAGCCTAATACTTAATTGATGTATTTTCCCTCACCAAATCTGAAAGTTTAACATCTGTTAAATCACCGCCAATTATCCCGCTCTCTGCCTAATTTTTACATATCGAAAGTAGAAACACAAAAGCAAATTACAATCGTATTTGGTTGAAAAAGGTCAAGAAAAAAATAATACTGTGGAAAGTCTCTTAGCAATTTTTAAATCCTAAAATGCAGGCAGAATTTATACCTTTTTTCCATTCTGTTTTACTTGGAAGGGTTGATTACTTGCAAAGTTATTTTTATTACACTTAACATCCGGAAAACACGACATGTTTTGTGGTATTATCGATTCTGGTAGGATTACATCTCATTTTGGTTGCTTGTTTGTTTGTTTTTTGGTTTTTTGGTTTTTGTTTTGTTTTGTTTTTCTTAAGAATTTGTAACGTGATTGACGCAGCCAAAAGTTGACTTTGATTATCTTTCAAATTTTTGAAAACCATGAAAATCGTGCATGTAAGAAATACGCTGATTGCAATCACTTAATTTTTACGTCAACAGGAATTCGATTTGGATTATTCCTCAAACTGAGATTTACTGATCACTATCATAGCACTGAGAAAGAGAGATGGTGAAATGTCAGAGAAATGGCATTTACACAATTAGTTGTTTCGTCATACTGAACAATGTATTGACTATATGGAATTCAGGAAGTTCTTTTTATTACACTTAACATCCGGAAAACACGACGTGTTCTGTTTTATTATCACTTTTGGTAGGATTACATCTCCAATCGTTTTGTTTTTCTAAGTACTCATACTTGAATAATTAAAAAAACATAAATCGTTAATAGTAATTAGAAAATTCAATACGAAATAAATAAAGCTATAAGTTTAGCGGTCATTCTGTCGCAAAAATACCAATCCCAAAGCTGCCAACCCTGCCAGTCATAAACAGTGATTAGTAAAATTATGTTTATAAATAGAATTTAGTGACGTAAAGTTGGCAGATGTGCAACCTCAACCAATGAAGTATTCGGTTACCCGAATTTAGATCCGGATTTGCGCAGTGATAAGCTCTGACGTTTTTGGAACCTTTCCAAAGATGGGATGTTGGTTGGATTGGTCTGACGTAGCGACTGTTGCTGCTATCAAATTCTTATCAAAGTGTTAACCCATTCAATCTCAAAGCGCTCTTCAATGGCTCCTATTGGGGAAAATTCAATACGAAATAAATAAGGATCGTGACTCAATGGAAAGAGGAGAACTGGTGCTAGTGGTAGAGCTTATTGACTCCCAAAGAGGATTTCCCGGTTCAAACCCAACTCAACTGACTACCCTATGACTACCCTGCCACACTCCCATTAGCCATACGACCATGCAAGTCTTTTTGCCCGTCATATCGTGTGCAGACACCAGGAACATAATAATGTGTCTTCTGGACTAATTGCGTGTATTTCGAAAGATAATCTATAGCTATACCTAAAATGTAATGATAATGTGACAAGAGCAGGGTATGAATAGCGTCAACTTTGAAAACGTGCTCAGGTATTGGATATGTCTGGTATGTGGCCTTCATCGTGCCAAGGGTGATGAGCAGTGATGGTAAGGATGATGAGAATGATGATGATGATGATGATGATGATGATGATGATGATGATGATGATGATGATGATGATGATGATGATGATGATGATGATGATGATGATGATGATGATGATGATGATGATGATGATGATGATGATGATGATGATGATGATGATGATGATGATGATGATGATGATGATGATGATGATGATGATGATGATGATGATATCAAAATATAGGCTAATAAAATCATGTTGATTAGCTGGCGCATTCTTTGTGCGTCCAAAACACCTTTCTTTGCACTAGAGTAAATTATATTAAAGCACATTTCGGATAATATCTCTCTACATATGACGCTGTTGCTGTTGTTTATTTTCCAATTATGTTTGCGTTGCATAATTTTGACCGTATAATTACAGGATCAGATATTTTATAATCCCTGTCATAAACTAGACGATCTCAAGCTACTGAACATCAGTGGAAATAGTTTAACAACCTCTCCATAGATCGGCAATGCATTAAATGTCTGAAACGCGTTGATATATCTCACAGGCTTTTTGGGCGTCTTTTAGAGCTTTTTGTTTTGTATTGTGTTGTTTCTTGTTGTTGTTTTTTTGTTTGTTACTTTTAAAGCTACTCTTCCTTCGGTTATATCGCTAGAGTCTTTGTCCTTTTATAGAATGATAATCTTTGCAGTACAAGATTTGCCAGCAAAGAAAAGTCTTTTCAACAATCTTATGATATGAGCCCGTGGTTTTCTCAAGGTGTGTTATTTATCGAGGTGTCATAAAATGTGGATTTAACATTGTTTGGAAAATACTAGCTAGATTTATGATAACACTTATAAATGGTGGGTGTCTTAGTCCAACAGATATATCATTGTTATGTGTTGAAATAGTATTGGTTATATTGGTTTAGTTGAAAGTATAACAGCAGGGCTTTTGGTATATCATGATTTGAGGTAGATGTTTTATATCTCCGCAAATAACGTTTTTGTAAACATTTTCTTTTTTTCGTTTTCTTTAATTCGATTGGCAAAAAGGTGTTTGCCTCTCACACTTAAATCATACATTGGGTTCTTTTGTTTCATTTAAGATCATTTCTTAGTCCCATTTTTTAAGCCGTCCGTGTATGTTGAAAATACAAAAAAGATATTTCAAAGAAAATTTAAATGGTTTTTTTCCATAAAAGATTGAATCTTGTATTTAGATACAAATTTGATTAATAGATTTTTAGGGGACAATGGAAAAGAAATGTGTCACATTTTTGGAGGCCGTGGAAAAAAATTTGTAAAAATCTTTAGGAGGCAGTGGAAAAGAAAAGTGTAACATTTTTGGGGAGGCAGTGGAAAAGAAAAGTGTAACATTCTGTTTGGAGACAGTGGAAAAAATGTGTAACATTAAATTTTGCCCGGAGGTGGTGGAAAATAAATATGCAACTTTTTTGTTCTTCTTGATGTGGAAGAAACCTTATCAAAAGCTCACAGACGACAGGGGCCGTAGTATTTTGTTCTCAAAAGAAAACATCAAATGTGCAAAAGAGACGATAATAAATTTCACGAAAACCTAGGGTTTTCTCTGCAACGATATTAAAATACAAAATTTTTAGATGCTAGTATATGTCTTTTTGCGAACTTTTTCAAAATATCTTTGGTGCTTTTTCAATTGGAATTCGGCCCAAGAACTTTTGGTTCGACTCTGTGTGCCCCGCCGATCTAGGCAACGCCCGTTTGTTGTTGTTTTTGTTTTTGTTGTTGTTGTTGTTGTTGTTGTTGTTGTTGTTGTTGTTGTTGTTGTTGTTGTTATAATGTGCGAGAACAAAATAATCTGATTCCTGTTCGCATAGTATAAGTAAGGATTTTTTGTACCTAGGAGTTGTAAAACTTAACACAACGATGTTTTAATCCTTTATGTGAACCTCCATGTTTAATTTTACGACCTGCCACGCACGAGACAAGGCGGTGAGTGGCCGATCACATTCAACTGACATCGACCCAACCAGTAGGGCAAGAAATCGAACAAATAAATAGTTGGCAGATCGCGTGATTCGAACAGCGGACCTTGCAATCCCAAGACCAACGCTCTACAATTTGAGCCACCCCCACCCACCCACAGGCCATAGGGCCGGAAGGTAGACTGGTGTAAATTATGCTCACCTCTTGCTTTAGTGCCCCTTGCCAAAAAATGAGTTCACTGTAGCGGTGATAGTTGTATGATTTTTTTATTTTTGTGTAAGACCTTCCGACGGCGGGGCGAGAAGAGTCGGGAGGTGCACGGTCGGGTCGTGTGTTGTTTGTGTGAGTACTTGAGCCTACCTCTAACCACTGCCGGGCACTTCCCAGATAGTTTTAGCTCTAAATAAATGTCAGTCCAACAATCTGTCTCCTCTAATGTTCAAGTATTGAGAGGAATGTTAAGAAAACCAGCATCCAAGCTACAAACGTGTACGTGCTTACATAAATCAATAATGACGATACCGTCTGGCTGTTTAGTGACGTGTCACCTTTCTAAAGTATATGCAAGGTTAGTCCTCAGCGGTCTAGGGTCGTCATTTTCCTAGATCTAGATCTAATCAATAGCTGTCCCAGCTTGATTAATTTCACGGTGAATGAATCTCCCCTAACAACTTTTTGTCATTTTCCCCACCCGTACTCCCACATAATACATCTATTATTTGTCTTTCCTATTGCTCTACTTGTACTAAATTAGCAGGGGCGCAGTAAATCACTCGGTAGAGCAAGACTGCTTCTAATTCGACGTTCCTAGTTAGATTTCCTGATCAGGCTGACTTGTTCCCTACTCGTTGGGTCGCTGTCAACCTAACATTTTTTGACAGGCCAACTTTTAAGAACACCGTGCTGGGTCACAGTCACCCGATCAATGCTTTCCGTGGAAACCTGGGGGTATCTCTGGTTAGAGAATGTATAGTAACATGGGATCCCAAAGTCTCTATAGGTGGGGAATAGTTCGCTCAGGTGGTACAACATTAGTATTCTATTCAGGGGTTCCCCGATTCGATTCTACGATTAGGCAAATTTGTCTAGTGGATGGGTTGGTGTCAGTATAATGTGACCAGTTTAGACAGAAGTCCTGATATCCTGCGCTGTCTCTGTGGCACCACATACAATTGTCAGACGTTAGCATGTAATACCCGTCGCCGCATAGGATCTTTCTCAAAAACCTAGAAGACTTTAAACCAGGAGAGCTTCTCTGCAAGGACGAGCGTCGATAGGTAAAGGGATCGTTATAACCTGGCCTTGTAGAAAATCTGTTGCAATATTTGACAAACAGCTCCTTTTATTATTTCAAATAAATTTCGCAGGCCAAGTTCCTACTGGCTAGCTCTGCATGACTCGTGTGTGTTACTGGAAGAGTGGTGTGTCGTATTGTTTGCTCTGTAATCGAAGACCCGACCCAGATGGCCATGTAAAAAAGTAGATGTGATGTTGGGGTAAGTTTTTTTCTCTTTTTTCCTTCAATTTCTGTAATGATCGGTAAGTCAATGAAAACTCCTGGTATGTCGTGTACCCTTGGACCGATGGTCTTATTCTGACGCTAGCCAAAAGCCTCGTCCTCTTTTTCACGGTGTTTATACACAACAGCTTGGCTTACAGTTTCATACGTATTTTATAACAGATTGGCTTATAGAGTTAAATGGTTATTTTTAGTGTATCGTCATTTTGAAGGGTTGGTCAGGGGGTATCACAGATTATATAATACGTGGGGGGGGGGTATATCTTAGCCGTTCAAGAGGGACACGGGTAGGTGTTGGTCTCAATTATATTCACTGTATGGGCATAAACAAAATTGTATTTGCGTATGAACAGTAAAGTGGTCTCGGAGTAAATTGATGTAAGAAGGGTGGGACGTAGGGAGAGAACAGAATATAATTATTTATCAAGTGAGAGCGGGGTAGAGGAGAAGACACAAAACTAATGCATTGCATATTTTTGTAGATTTTTTCTTTTCCCTCGCTAAAAAGTCTTTACCATATCACTTTTGGGCTTAGCTCCATTGTGTTAATATTTACTTCAATATGGCATCAAAAGATAGAATGTTAAGTGCACAAAAGGGTGGATTTCACTTACTTTGTGTCCATTCTTTGGCGGCAAATTATTTATTTATAAAACTAGTACACTCACGCATTTCTAACGTATCCATAATTTCTAGATATAGTTAGGAACTAAAACGCAAATGTATGTTTTTATTGAGTTTTTGTTTTTCTTTATGAACGATGGCTCAAACTACTTTTAACTAATTTTTTAATGAAAGTATAAAACTTATACAAGTTTATTTAGGATAGATATTGTACTATTTTTTAAAGAATCGTGATTGAATATTTAGTTGTTGTTAAAAGTTAGAGTGATTTTTCAGGTGAGAGATTATTTCATGTCCTTTTGTTGAGTAAATTGTAATAGATAGTAAAGACTCATACAACTAAGCATAATGGCACTGAAATTTCTTTCGTTTCCTTTGCATAAGCAAAATTGTTAAAACCCTGAACGAGCACGAGAATTGATGGAATATGACCTTGCCCTTCGTTCCAAGGCTACTGGGATATTCTAGGAACAATTCTGAAATAGGGTTATTTTGTTTTACTAATACCCATTAATTTAAAAATATTTTGGGCCCAAATTTTGGATATCCATTTAGTTTATAAGGTGGGGGGGTGGAGGGGAGAAGTATCAATTTTCGACCTTGTACTTTTTTTTTCAACGGAGAGATAGGCTTCTGCTAATACACGAACCAAGGGAACGATATTATAATTTTTGGTGGCACTTTTTTCTGTGTTTTTTTTTTAATCAAAGAAGATTTGTCTACTGATAAGATTTTAGAAAAAAGTATTCTTAAACTTAATTTTCGGATTTACAAATATAAGGTCTCTGAAACCGATAGAAAATGGGGAAATTTTCTGTGTGAATTTGATCGTTTTCCTTTAAGGTCCAGTTTTGTTTCATATAGTTCTATATTGGTCTATTAATTTTTTTTTAACGTTATGTATCTAGCATTAGCTTTTTTGTTGTTATGTTATTGTTTTTGTTTTATTTTGATTAGCTCTGCTATAGAATAATGTTGAGTTAACTAAGTCTGAGACACTTACATAGTTAATAATATAATAATTATTGATTAAGTGCATTTTCAGTAACACTCCTAGCACTGGCCTTGATTGAATCGGAACACCTTGAGTTCGAGAGGTGTCGATTACTTGAAAGCTTGTTAATTAATTATTATTATTATTATTATTATTATTCTCGAAAGACTTTATCCAGACAAATTGTAATTAGTTATTAATATTACAAAGCATTAAAAACCATTATAGTTTATATTACAGACGAAAGTTTTGGGAAGCGTTCGATATATAGAGAAAGATTTAATTTAGATGTAGTTCTAAAGATAAATTTTTTTAGGTGGGGAGGATGGAAGGAAAGGTGGTAGAAAGTAGGGTTTCGGTCCAATAGCTTTTAAGTAACTGGAACAGTTTGCTTTTTGTTATGTAGAATGGTTATTACGGAAAAATACTAGAACGGCATGCGCTTTATCATGTAATAATACTAGGATGGTTGCGGTATGTTATGTAATAATATTAGAATGGTTCGCTTTTTCTTATGGATAGCAGTTTTATATCGCATAAAAAGATAGCTTGTGTGTTGATCTAATCATAGTAGCTATGAGTCTACGTAATTTTCAGTAACACTCCTAGCACTGGCCTTGGTTGAATTGGAACACCTTGAGTTCGAGAGGTGTCGATTACTTGAAAGCTTGTTAATTAATTATTATTATTATTATTATTATTATTATTATTATTATTATTATTATTATTATTATTATTATTATTATTATTATTATTACAAAGCATTACAAACCATTATCGTTTATATTACAGACGAAAGATTTTGGAAGCGTTTGATATAATATAGAAAAAAATGTAATTTAGATGTACCCGGTAGTTCTAAAGATCGATTTTTTTTTCGGTGGGGAGGTTAGAAGGAACGGTAATAAAAAGCAGGGTTTCGGTCTAATAGCTTTTTAGTAACTGGAACAGTTTGCTTTTTGTTATGTAGAATGGTTATTACGGAAAAATACTAGAACGGCATGCGCTTTATGATGTAATAATACTAGGTTGATTTGCGGTATGTTATGTAATAATATTAGAATGGTTTGCTTTTTCTTATGGGTAGCAGTTTTATATCGCATAAAAAGATAGCTTGTGTATTGATCTAATCATAGTAGCTATGATGCTACGTAGGTAACAGATTAGATTAGATTTAGTTCGGCATAACACTGGAATCACTACTTTTTGTGTGTTTAGTTTGGTGTTGTTGCTATTATTGTTGATTTTGTTGTTTTTGCTGTTATTGTTGCTTTTTTGTGGTGTTTTTTAATTATAATAATATGAGCTAAAACAAGAGGATTTTGGCATCTAAAATGAAGACTAAAATGTGAGGTTAACTACAACAAGCCGGCGGTAAAACTTACTGGAGACATCGATCAGCCATCCTGAACTTCTAATAGGCGTTGCGTTTCCTTCCTGCAGACCCCCGCTCTCCGACCCCTGGGTCCGGGCTAAACTCAGGGCATCCACAACACTGTTCCCCTGGCCTCCATCAGGTGGGGCGAGAGCAGGGCCGTCTGGTTGCCAAGACTGCTGTCCCTGATAGGCCATGCCGGGTGCGGCATCGTCAGATCCAGCCTCTCTCTTCACCAGCAGATCCCTGCCCATCATGTCGACCTCGGCCAGTGTGATGCTGTGATGCTGAAGCGGTGCCGCTACGCTCCTGCTCAGTAATCCATGGGTGCCAGGAATTCCTCACAAAGCGCGCGACTGCCGTGATTGGTACTCCGGGAATTTCCGCTTGAATTCCAGTCGCCCTGGCTGAGTGGGCTGCACTCTGTACAGTCACAGTGAGAGAAACTCAGAGCACCAGAGTCACCGCCTCAATGTACCGGCCCGGCCCGGGGCTAAAGGCTAGACTGATGGGCACAGTAGGACTGATCGGACCGAGGCCTTCTAGGGCTTAGAGCGAAGTCTTTCCCTACACGAGCAGGCAAGTCAGAGTCCCGACTACGTCAGTCAGACGTCCGTGTCACTGCCCAGACAGATAAGAAAACTTGTCGATAGCTCGGTAGGCTAGGCCTAGTGGGAAAAAAAAACACCCACGTCGGTTTGAAGAAACACGGCAACAGCCGGGGTTGGGTTGTGGCTTGTTTCCCTCACCTCGCTGTCCGGAAGAAGGGAAGGAGCGGGGGTGGAGAAGGGTTAGTGGGTTTTGACTATTGGACCTCTCTGTCCGGGCTGAAGATAGTCAAGATACAATCCATCAGTCACGCCTGCATCCCTTCATAAATCCGTGTCCGCTGGTAATTGTCGCTTGTTGTTAATGTCATAGCTGGTCTCTGGACCATCACGCCTGAGGCCCTCTGTGTATCCCCCCATCGTTTGAGATTAACATAGTGATTAGTAATGTTTCCCGCCTGGACACACTTCCGATTATATCGCGACGAAGATCGATGAGGCCTATATATAATAGACAACATGTAGACTCTGTAGCCAGTATTAGTACAAGTAATTTCACTGAGTTATGTGTCGCCTAAGTATGTCGTTCATTGTCATAAGGACAACCTTTACAGTAGCTATTTACAGCCCGTTACTCTTTTAGTGCGGGCAGCCCTGTCTTATCTCACAATTAGTTGTTGTTGTTTTTTTTCTCTAATGTCTAACATCATGTAAGGCAGCACATCGAAGTCTATATTTAGGCACCACAAACCATGTCATCTTTATCTATCTCCACATCCGCTCTGTGCGTCACTTATAAACAAATTTTAAAAACTCCACAGATTAGAGCTCTGAACTGTACTTGTAAGACATAGTAATATCAAAAGGTTTCACTCGCACATACTTATCTTATAATTATTATAAGATATAGAAAATTTAGATGAAACAGAAACTATCTTGAACTCCATGAGCACCATCGATGCACACTCACTATCCAGATGTAGATACAGATCTAACGATAGACCTACGTAGTTTTGGACTACCTATCTGTAGATCTAATACATCTTGACTTCGATTTTCCCCACTCCTTTTTCTTTTGTCGCACGAGCTTCGCGTTTATCAATACATGCGCGCGCAGAGTAAACACCGAGATATCTGTAGAGCAAGCACGCAAGATCGACATCGGAGGTTTATTGGACAATATATGGTGGAGACCAACGCTCTACTTTGTGGCTTAACAACAACGCTTTTTTTTTTACCCTTGAACCGGGCATTGCTATTTTGATGAACACGTAAACCGATATAGATCGATACCAATCGTTAGTTTTTCCTTTGTATTGGTAGATTTGATTTCTATATATCTAACTATTGTAAATTCTCGATCTTTTCCAATCTCAGTTCACCGCTGAGTGTGGTATTCTTCTCAGATTTTTTAATCTAGGCCTAGTATATTCTTTCACAAAATAGCAATGCTTCAAGGGTAAAACGTTGTTGTTAAGCCACATTGTTAACTCCTAATAGCATATTCATGTTCTGTGTGTGTGTGTGTGTGTGTCTGAGCCCATGATCATAAAATAATGTTTGTCTGGTTTCGTCCGTCACTGTCAGCATAATGTGACTGGCTGAGACAAAACTCCTGGAATCCCTGCTCTGTCTCTGAGTATTGGGACCCATCTGCGATATAACTTGACGTTCGACATTAAGAAATCCATCAACAACCACCATTGCTGCAAAACAGTGCAGGTAAAACTGTATATGAGTTACATCTTCTTTTACAGCTAGGAGACGCCCGGCTGTTGACATCATAACAATAGAAATCATAGGCTTAATCTTGCAATAAAAAGGATTATTTGGCGAAGTATCATTGGATCTGTTCCAAGCTTACAGAATGGGAAAACTGGCATTTGATATTCATTTTATGATGGTTGGTGGATCACAGAAATATTGTGGCGAGATATATAAAGTGTGCAACAATTGCACAATTCGATGTGATATCACAGGATATATGGGATATGCACAGAAGATTATCTTCTTCTCAGAAAAGATGACTGTCTTTTTGTGATTCATCAGATCTTTTCGTCCTCTCGTTGTGTTAGGCTTGTTTCATTATTTCATTGTTGTTGCTGTTGTTGTTGTTGTTGTTGTTGTTGTTGTTGCTGCTGCTCTTTTTGTTCTTGTTATTTTTGTTGTTTTTAATCCATCAGTTTGTAGATGTCGAGCAACGTATCATTATCTGGACCAAAATTAGTTGTTTGTGAACATAACATGTAGGTTGATCTAGATCCTAACGGTTTTAGCTGAATGTGTCTATTTCAATAAACATTACAACATAGTGCGCAAATGAATAGCATCGTAATATTGCAATTGTTTATAAAATTATTCTTGTGCTTAAAAAGTCTTGTGAGTACTAGGTGCTATCTTTTTTTAGAATTTTTTTTATATTCATAACTACCTGGAATATAATATTTGTTAATTTGGGGCAAATGTGTTACAGTTGGAGGTCCGGCAAGAAGGACAGAAAGTCATCGACGTGTGTTCTCCATGATTTGGCGTCCCCCAGGTCGTAGTGAAAGAATAGAACATAAAATCACGAGATGCCTTGGGGCATTGCTCTTAATGCTCCTTTAATGGGATAGTTCATATTCTTCTATTTTACTTAAAAGGCAAAACGATGCTAGTTATTAAAGTTGCAGAGTTGTTTGTTTATTTGTTTCCTGCTTTATTTCTTTCTTTCTTTTCTTTTTTTCTAGAAAGGAGGTAGGGCAGTACATGGGCGTGATGGAGAAGAGAGAGGGAAGAAAGAGAAGAAGAAGAATGAGAAGAGGGAGGATGAGGATGAGGAGGAGGAGGGGGGAGAGGAGGAGGAGGAGAAAGGCATACTCACAGAGAGATTGAGAGATGGACAGAGACAGGCAGACAGAGAAATACCGACTGGTAGACAGGTCTTCTGGCATGCAGACAGGTGACATACAGGCAGAGGTAGAGGGATGTATCTAATTCATGTCATTTGATGTTAGTGCCCAGCCTTGTTGTTGCCGTCAATAGTTGTTTTTTCCAAAGGCGAACGTAGGCCTACCTAAGATCGGGAATTCATGCCATAATGTTAGCAAAGTCCGGACTGTTACAGGACAGAGGGAGGGACAGAGGAGCTAAATCAGTCATGACGCTGTTGGTTGTTGGGGTTGGGTTGGTTTAACGTCCAACAGCAGCACTATATAGGCTATGTTGTGGACGGGCCCCAAGACGGACGTCTGACAATTCATGTGCTGCCACACAGGAGACAGGGCGGGGAAATCATGACTCCAACCAGTAAGGAACGCAACAGCCAGGATACGAACTAGGGAGCTTTTGCGTCGGAAGCCGATGTTCTACCCCTGGACCACCGCGCCCCCACTCATGACGTTTGTTGTGACACACTTTCAATGATGAGGAGCAGACGTTAGGAGTATAAGTTCGTTCAATGATACTTAAGCTTTTACGTCAAGGGATCTAACCATTTGACCAAGTATGTCTACTTCACCGGTACCTTTGACTTTTTTCCAGCAGGACCGTAAACCAAAATCGAGGCCAGGCGAAATAGAAAAATTTCATATGCCCCAAAAACCAGGTCGAACAGACATGCTAGCGCAAAATTCGATGAATTGTACCATTTAAAGCAACATATACAAATAATGTTCGTTGAATATAGTGGCAATTGATTTTATAAAACTGTTTGTGATAATAGTGTGGCTTGGGGAGTTGTTTTGTTTTATTTTGGTCGTTTTATTGCTTTGTTGCTTAACGTCCAATTTCAGCACTTTATAGTGATATTGTGGACGGTCTCCAAGACTGGGGTCTGACAAGTTTACGCTCTGCCACACACGAAACAGGGCGGGGAAACCTTCGATCATATTAAACTGACATCGACCCAACCAGTGAGGGACACAATTAGACAAGCAAACTTTTGACTGGTCGTGGGATTTGAAGCGAGGACTTTCTGTTCTGGAGACCAGCGCTCTGCAACTTGACCCAGTTTGGTGGAAATTCTTTATTTTATTTTATTTTTTTAGTTTTTGTTGCTTTTTCTTTTGTTTTTGGCCTGTCTACCAAACATGGTACACTAGTGCCAGAGTTATCGTCGTTTCCAGATCTAACCCCAGTATTTCACAAATCCAGAATGTCTTTCCTCGTCTTCTTATCTATGAAAAGATTCCTCCATAAAATAACCATCACCGAAAAGACAGATGGCACACACACAAAAACAATGCTTCCCTGATCTTGCAACTTACAGAATGTAAAAAATAAGCTACGGTGATAGACTGTTCAGTGTCTGCTGTGTTGACACACAGCTCAAGCATCTCAAGCAGTAACAGACAGGATTGACAGATCTGGATCCTGCGTCCTTCTGGGCTAGGACACTTCGACGGACCCTCTCCCCTTCCCCCCACCCCTGTTTGTTGGTTGTTTGTTTGTTGTTGTTTTTTGTATTTGTTTTTTGCGGGATTTTTTTTTTCTTTTTTTTTTTTTT
>RQTK01000257.1:399637-409888 GCA_003991915.1 Elysia chlorotica
TTTGTTGTTTTTACATTTTGTTTATGTTTTGGTGAGGAGGGAGGGGAGTGAGGTAGAGCAGAATAGTTTTACTGCGATCGCTGGATACAATAGCAAGACAAGAGACAATCCTGAAAAAGCTGGCACATAACCTTACGACACTGCCTCCAGAATTGTCAGAGGCTCACCTCGGGGCCCGTCCACAATACAGCATAATTTATGGCGATGAACAAACCAAGTCCCTGGATGAATCTTATCTAAGGTTACTGGGATGTGATGCGATTTTTTTATTCTCTTGCAGCATAAGACGTCAAACCTTTTGTCATAGCTAGTCTTACGTCTATGTGTTTGTATGGTTCATAATCGATAGAAGTAAGGCATGTAAATAAAGCTGAGACAAGCCAAACAATCTTGCACTTAAAATCCGTTGTATGTAATAGTTATCATATCGAGAAATTTGAAATAGTCTGAGAACCCTACCATCTGCGGAGGTTAAAGTCTAGATTTCGGTCCTGGTACCCCCACACTGTGTCTGTATGGCAGCACGTAAAATCGCCATACGTTTTTATTGTAACCGGTTAAGTCTAGTTACTGACGTTGCACATAAAGAAACCAATAAACGAAACTTAACTAACGTATTAATGTAAAGTTTGTCTACTTCAGCGCCCCAAACTTTGATTTAGCAATCTATGGTTCACGCCCAAGCGAAGTTGGTTCAGAAAGATAACTGTTCACATTAATTCCTGAAATACACATATTTTTCCTTAGTATTTTTACATAACAGTAACAAGAATATGGTACTGTACATAAACTAGGTGCAAGTAGACTCCTGAAATAATTAACCTTGTCATTAAAGCATTAAAAACACGGGTATTAACATGTTGGTTTGTAAAATTCACACCCCCTCCACCTTTCACCGAGACCAAGTAGATCAACATTCACTGGGTCTAAATCTTTTGGAGACTGCACTGCATTTTTCCTACAACACAGTAGCTTGTTGTTGTTGTTGTTTTTGTTTTTGTTTTTGTTGTTGCTTAGCGTCCAACTTCAACACCATAAAGGCCACATTGCGGACGGGTCCTGAGACAATGTTACATGCTGCCACACTGAGTCAGTGAGGGGATACTATGCATCTTGTCTCAGCCGGGCACATTATACTGACACCGACTCAACCAGTAGTGGGCGAAATCGGACAGAATAAAATGTTTGACCACTCATTGGTTTCGAACCAGGGACCTTCCGATTGAGAGACCAACGCTCTAACACTTGCGCCAGATCGCCTCCACCCCCACTTTCTGTGGAAGTCACGAGGCTGTTATTCACACTTCTGTTATCAAACTCGGCAGCTGTGATAACAACAGTTACTATTATTATTATAAGGAGTCGACCAGGTGCGGGCATATAGACCCTACTTCAGCATAATCCATATGTACAATGGACAACTATCGACATACTAACGACCCATTGGTTTTGTATTGATTCGTCATTGTTCGTGTCAATGTATGAGTAAAGTTGTTCTTATTGTTGCTGCTGTTGTTCTTGTTGTTTTGGTAGTTGCGGTGTTATTGTGTTTATTCTGATGATAGAATGTGAAACGCTTACCAACAAAAAAATAAGCTTTATGCGAGACAAAAATTATAACAACAGTCGGTTCATGTATGGGTCTTCTTTGTCTCTGTCGATTTCTGAATTTGATTGTTAGCGCTTCGATACTACAATGAGCGCTGCCTAAAAAATGCTGACTAGCATAGAAAAGTTACAAAAATTAAATGTATTTATTGTGATGGGATCGGAGACATGTTATAATTTTCTTCGCGTTTGTGGCTACATCGTTACTCATTCCCCTTGAACTTACACCCGACCAGTGTCATAAAAATGATAATGATGATGATGATGATGATGATGATGATGATGATGATGATGATGATGATGATGATGATGATGATGATGATGATGATGATGATGATGATGATGATGATGATGATGATGATGATGATGATATTTACAATTTAAAATACAAGTTTATATCTAGTTCAATGATATTAACGCTTTTTTTTATTGTATAACCTGGCTGCCAATCTCTGCAGTTATTAGTTGTGATTCCTCAGACTAGATACAGCCTACGTATACTGCCAGCTCTCATGTACTGTACATTGTTAGCTGGCGGTCAATGGGTTAATGCCCCAGCGCATCCATCAGCCTGGTCCAGGGGGGGTTAATCAAGACGAGTTGGGTTGGGTTGGTTTAACGTCCAACAGCAGCACTATATAGGCTATATTGTGAACGGGCTCCAAGACGGACGTCTGACTATTTTATGTGCTGCCACACACGAGACAGGGCGGGGATACCATGACTCCTGTCTCAGCCGGTCACATTATACTGACACCGACCCAACCAGTAGGGAACGCAACAGCCAGGATTCGAACTCGGGACCTTTTGCGTCGGAAGCCGATGTTCTACCCCTGGACCACCGCGTCAAGAGGAGTACCTTAGCACATTGATCATTACGATTGTGTTTTACAATAACAATAACAAAAAAATAACAAAAGCAAGTGAATGGGTTACACATATAGACCGTACCGTGTCATTATCTCGGTTCCAAACCATGCCATCCCAAACACAAAGGTGATTTCGACAAAACAATGGAACAATTTGAAAAATATAGACGGATGTTTTAATGAATAATGAAGGACAAATCAAAGCATACGTTATTTTACTATGTGCTGAATATGTACAAATGATAGTAAGATGGACAAAATGTATTAAACTTGTATTATGTGATAGATACAAGTTTCATAATCTTAACAGTTTCCAAGCAGTGCAAAAGATATAAGCTATGCTATTATATTCATTCTCTCTCTCTCTCTCTCTCTCTCTCTCTCTCTCTTTCTCTCTCTCTCTCTCTCTCTCTCTCTCTCTCTCTCTCTCTCTCTCTCTCTCTCTCTCTCTCTCTCTCTCTCTCTCTCTTTTTTTTTCTCTCTCTCTCTCTTTCTCTTTCTCTTTCTCTCTCTCTCTCTTTCTCTTTGCCATCCTCTTCTGGTTATCTTTCTTTCTTGATATATCAATCGTTCAGGTTCCTTTAGTCATTCACTTCCTCATGAAAATATTTCACAATTATGTACACCAATGTCAATGATTTCAATAGGTAGCAACATCAAAAAGAATGTTTGTCATAGTTTCATTTGTTTCACAGCGATCGTTTGGCTTTGAAATAAACAATGAGAGCCTGTTTCGAAAAGAAGAGATTAAAGATAGTTGAATAGAGATCTCCAAGTCAGTTCGAGTAGTCAAGATTAAAAAAAAACTAGAGATAAAAAAAGAAAAAAAAATTAAATTTAATGAAAAGCCGCGGAGGACTAGATTAGGAGCAAGGAATAGCAATTCATTTTACTAGATCATAGCAAAAAGTATATTACTACAAAAAACTTGAGTACATGGCAAGTACGCCAATTCAGACATTAGTTTGGAATAAAATAACAGTTGCATCATAGCAGTTT
Source organism: Elysia chlorotica (assembly GCA_003991915.1). NCBI lineage: Eukaryota > Metazoa > Mollusca > Gastropoda > Plakobranchidae > Elysia > Elysia chlorotica. Next base: position 403,114 of record RQTK01000257.1, read on the forward strand.
AAACTCATAGATGGATACAGTATACAGTTGCATCATAGCAGTTTAGACTTATAGATGGATACAGTATTTGCAAGAGATTTCAGGCAGGCGGTGTGGGAATCATACACCACATAATGTATAGACAGAAGATTTATTTGCAGTCAATCATAGCTTTAAGTGAGTTGATTGATGCCGAAAAGATGATTGTAGCTTAACCTATTTAGTAAGAGCATGAAGAAGTTTTTATCCAATGCAATTTGTGCATCTGAGGGCAGAAGTCGGTGTAGGGCATGTGAGCAGAAGTGAGGGTTTGTCGGGCATAACGCGAATAGCCAGGTGAGGCAGACCAGCAGCTAAACGGAACATTTAGAGAGAGGTGGTTGGTTGGTTGGTTGGTGGGAATCATACACCACATAATGTATAGACAGAAGATGTATTTGTAGTCAATCATAGCTTTTTGTGAGTAAATTAATGCCGAAAAGATGATTGTATCTTAAGCTATTAGTAAGAGCACTAAGACGTTTTTATCCAATGCAGTTTAGGGAACGCAACAGCCATGTGAGCAGAAGTGAGGGTTTGTTGGGCATAACGCGAATAGCCGATGCTACCCCTGTACCACCGCGCCCCCCAGATAGAGGTGGTAACGCATGATGAAGCAGATGGATGTGTGCGAAATAAGTGGATAGGAAATACAAATGGCGGTAGAAATTAATAGGCTTCTTTTATATTTACGTGTCAGTTTTCCGTGGGAGAAAGAGAGCACTCAGATCAACATTTATAATGATGGGTTTATTACCAGTAACCACACATATTATGACTAACTATTGCAATGCAATGAAGAAAAATCAATTTCACGCAATATTATGTGTCCTAAGTTTCACTACGGATTCTATAAGAGGATAAGGACTCTAGCGGGATTCGAACTTATGATCTCCTTCTTGCTTTTCCAGAAAACTATTCACTGAACAATCCGGTTCCCTCTTAGTTAAAAGTAATCACATTTGCTTTTTGTTTTTTGTTTGCGGGTTTTAATATGAAGGGTATAAAACAATATAAGGTTATTCAAATACAATTTTCCCTCGGCAGGACGAGAAGGAGCAGTCTACTAATGCTGTGTTGGGCATTGTTATTCCTTGAACTCACGAAGTGAACAGTATTTTCCTGCAGCGACTCATCACCTCTTGGCTTTCTAACATGAACTAACATTTTATTTCATTAGTTACTTTGTATTTAAGAGTTATATTGTTTTTCTGTAAAGGATTCAGAAATTTGCTGTGATTTTACACAAACAACTTAGACTTACACATAATTTATTTCAAAACATAACAAAACAAAATCAAACATATTGGGTAAAATCTGGACTCGAACCCACAAGTTTTACACGTTTCAAACTGGCTGACATGCTTTGTAAATTAATCACAACCACAACTCCTAAACCCTATGGTTTGTTGTCTTAAATCACAAAATCACAACCGATAACAACATTGTTTCGTCAAAGTGCAAGGTGAATTATATTTTGACATCTTTAAAAACTCAACAATTCTGTACATGAACATCATTCAAATGTTAGGAGAGCTGGAAATCGGTTTTAAACTCACAAGACTTCCAATTTATAAAATCAACAAGGCATATGTAAGGGTCACATTGAGATACAGGAGGAATCCCTTCAGTTGTTACAAAATGGACAAATAGAATGCATCACGTAATACGCACTGTCTTAAGGTATTTCACAACCTCACATATATGGTGGAAAATCACGTTTAAGAATCTCAACAAATAATACTGAGGCAAACTTTAAAAGTATTGCTATACAATGTATGATATGATTTCCTTTTGTAAAATCTGAAAGAGCCAAACAAGCGTTAATAAACCTTGATACACGAGTAAATAGTGTTTGTACCATAGCTTACTATATTAATTAAGTACTCCATGGTTTGTACCCTACTCTTCCTTTACAGAATTGTACATGTAAAATATGTTAAGGAGAAGCTGCTTCTGCCCCTTTCATTATTCTCAATATTCCATATCATGATTTCTTCCTCCATATCTTTTCAGCACAGAAGATCGAAAGCTGCACTAACAACTTCGCTGTTAGAATTCTTCATACATGGATCAAATAGTGGCGCATTGTTTTTAATTACATCTTTCAATGAATTATTCATGATGATAGGTTTTCTCACACAAAGGTCGTTACATAAAAGTATTAGGTAAATAGATAGATCTAGCGCCTCGGGCCAAGTTTTATAAACATATCATAGATGTTACAGCTATCGTTGTTGTTGTTCTTAGAATTCAATATAAAACTTCAAATGATATGGTATGTACATAGATCGATATTGTAAATTAAAGAATATTAATTTGTTTGATTCATTTAGAGATATACATCAACATTACCCTGGTGGAGAATACTATACAAATGCATGTTTTCAATCAAGGCACATTACAACTTATATAACTAAACCTTCAATAATCTTGAACACAAATTAAAATATTTTTAAACAAGGCAATGAAAATCAAAGCCATTTAATTATGGTCAATAGAAAGGGAAGCAGCTGCATGTTGAATATTTTGAAATGTACAAAAGTGCTTCGAGCAACGATGATAGTGAAACTATTGTTCATTGGTCAGGATTTGTGATGAATGGAATGTATCGAGCAGGTCCTAACGCTGGCACGTTTGTCAGGGTTGTTAGGAGGCAAGGGGCGGCGACTGTGTGGATTAAGATTGCCAGCTAGTGGAGCTCTTCAAATCAAGAAAGAAGGCAAGGCCAGAAACACAATGAGCACAGGAAGTCATTCTGACCTAGGCCTGCTTACTGTTCGAGGGGTAAATCTGCGCTCGTTTTTATGCCAGAAACGCTGAGGCGATAAAGCTGAGAAGCCTTTGGCTATGAATGTACCGTTATTGTACGTACATGAGTGTGTCCACATAAAGGGTGTATTGGAAGACACAAGTTTGAATTCAGTGTTTACTTGAAATCGGAAGAATTTACAAAAACACTTCTGAAAGTTTGAGAGAGGTCTGGTGTTACAACCAATTGCCACCATTATTGGTACAACTGCAATATGGTACCTCAATTTAAAGTTAACTTTCAAAACAGTTGGGGATACTAACCAAGTAATTGTTCCGAAATCCAAAGAAACAGCACCAAATCTCTTAAAGTACCAGTAGGACACTTTGCACCAAGGTCAAGTCCCTTGCTTTGTTATGCAACACAGTGCACAGTATTAAGTATTGCACGTTACACCAGAGTTCAATAACATCTACTGTAGTGCTAAATGGTGCACAAAAACACATCAGAATGCACACCGGAAGTTGAAACTGGCGCTTTGCCATTGATGATGTCGTAGTTCTCGTACCGCCATTACGGCAATTCATCAATCCAAGATATCAAACTTGAAGGCATATCGTTGCAGTAAGAGATGTACAGGGCGTACTGCGTTACTGAGTTACTGAGGGCGGGTTTTAGTCCAAGATGAAACTTTTGAAAGCCCCGCGGTGGCGGTCACTTCTGCTGGGCAGGGTGGGGGCAGAGTCGATTTTCTCATTCATGGCGGCCTGGGCTCTTCGCGACAACCGCCTGGTCTGGAAACGGAAGGACAAGATATATCTGGTTAGTCTTGCAGAGATGATGGTTTGCATCCAAAACATGTATCTAAATATTTATAGAAGTTGTACGGATATTTAGATGGAAGTGTTTACCTTTATAACGCCTTCAGGTAAAAAAAAAAAATAGAATGTTTCAGGTCGATTGGAGCTATAATTACCATTTCAGAGTGAACACGAAAATTTAGGCTATTTTTAAATAATACATGTAGATCGTTGGTGAATTGATAGTCCCTTCGGAATCATTGAATACGACATAGCCTTGTAGCTGTCTATGATTACGATATAGTCTAGTTGCTGTCTATCGATACGATATAGTCTAGTTGCTGTCTATCGATACGATATAGCCTAGTTGCTGTCTATCGATACGATATAGTCTAGTTGCTGTCTATCGATACGATATAGACTAGTTGCTGTCTATTTGTTTTCTATCGATACGATATGGCCTAGTTGCTGTCTATTGATACGATATAGACTAGTTGCTGTCTTCTTATACGATATAGCCTAGTTGCTGTCTATTGATACGATATAGCCTAGTTGCTGTCTATGGATACGATATAACCCTAGTTGCTACCTAGTTGCTGTCTATGGATACGATATAACCCTAGTTGCTACCTAGTTGCTGTCTATGGATACGATATTAATATAAAAACAAACAATCGTTTGACTTGGCGAGTAGAGGCCTTATATAAACTCACCATTGCGGCTTCCCTCTCTTTGAATGCGTTTTTCTTGTTGGGCCTCCTGGCTGCGGGAAGAGGGGGTTTGTCTTTCTCCTCCTCACTGTAGCTGCCACTGTCTCGCTCCTCTGGCGTCTCGCGCTGGACTGGAAGACAAGGGGAGTAAAAAATGAGGGGTACAGGCAACACATTAACAACAGTAAGGTAGGAGCTAAAGCAAAAAATGAGGGGTACATAAAACACATTAACAACAGTTAGGTAGGAGCTAAAGCAAAAAATGAGGGCTACAGAGAACACATTAACAACAGTTAGGTAAGGGCTAAAGCAAAAAATGACGGGTACAGACAACACATTAACAACAGTTAGGCAAGAGCTAAAGCAAAAAATGAGGGGTACACAAAACACATTAACAACAGTTAGGTAGGAGCTAAAGCAAAAAATGAATTACAAATTTTCAAAGTCTCTTGCAACATACTTAGCAGTGTGACTGCCACCATTATCATAATTATCGTATTTAGTATTGAATTTACAACTACCACCAACGCTAGCATGTATAATTATGATGCTAGTTTTAACACTGTCAATGATGCAACAATAATAATATAATTATTATTCTTGTGGATAAAAGGAACTAATAATTCTAAAAGAAATAGATCTAGTTTACCATAAAGTTCGATATTGACAATCACTTATGGAAAGGCGAATTTCTGTAAATAATCATAATTATCACAATCAAGATTGTGTTGATTCTTGGTAGATTTAGTAGAGTAAAGTGGCTTGTTATGAACCTAGAAACTTAACTAAGCGTGTTTTTATGATTGAAAAATACTTTTAGTCCGGAGTTTTAATTTATTACACCATTGTACATGTGAGTTGCGGTGCATGCATGATAAAACAAAATTACGGTAAGTAAAACACAGAGCCACAGAAGTCGGCTATATTTAGAATTATTTGTGGGAAGACAATCACTCAGAGCAGAAAGAGAGATAACTCTACAGATACATACTGGCTTTAACGTTGCTCTCGCTGCCGCGGCGGGCTCGATCATACAGCGTAGTCTGTGACAGAGGAAAACACAAGATGTTGTAAGATGTTGTAATCAGATGTTATAACAAGATGCTTTAACAGGATGCTCTAATAACATGTTATAATAAGATGCTGTAATAAGATGCATAATGTAACCATAATATATATTTACATGTAACTAGATTTATATATCTATGAATGTAACCTAATTGCATGAAGTTCAGAGCTGCCAACAATGTAATAAGATGTTGTAATAAGATGTTGTAATAAGATGTTGTAATAAGATGTTGTAATAAGATGTTGTAATAAGATGTTGTAATAAGATGTTGTAATAAGATGTTGTAATAAGATGTTGTAATAAGATGTTCTAATAAGATGTCATAATAAGATGCTCTAACAAGATGTTATAATAAGATGTTGTAATAAGATGTTGTAATAAGATGTTGTAATAACATGTTCTAATAAGATGTTCTAATAAGATGTGATAATAAGATGCTCTAATAATATGTTCTAACAAGATGTTATCATAAGATGCTATAATAAGATGCATATGTAACTTAATTACATGAAGTTCAGAGCTGCCAACACTACGTGGAAAAAAACGTATTTGCCTTGTTTGAACACTTTTATTCCTAAACGTGTATGTTTTGATATCTCTTGTTGGGGGTTGGTAGTCTTGAACAATTTGTGGTCTAAATTAAAATTTGAAAAGAAAGCGTTGCATGCCTATTGGAGACGTGAGTAAAAGACTGATAAAGATATATTTTGTAAATTATTAGTATTTCATACCTAGTATTAATTACTTCGACTAAATTTGCTTTTACCCTCGGTTGGTGTATAAATTGTTGAAACTATTGTTGTTGATGTTTTTGTCTTTGGGTTTGTTCGGTATATTATATTGTTAATGCTGCTTTTATTTGTATTGTTGTTGTTATCGTCGACGATCTTTGGTGTAAAAACGTACGTGTTTTTTTTTATTATTTCTCATACTTTTTTGTAGTTTTTTATAATCTTGTTCTCTTAAAATTAGTTAGAAAAACACATTTCAAACACATAATGTTACAAATATACAGCTTTCACCCCTGAGACACTGCTTTAAGCTTGTGAAACGTTGAAAAAAATCAAGCTAAGGTTTTTTTAAGTTGCGATGTTACCTTGATATCTGAGGTTTCCATTCCGGAAATGCTGCTGGATCTCTTATCCTTTCCTTTGCCAATGAGAAAGTTCTTGATCTTCTTCATCTTTCCCTTGCTTTGTTTCGGATTGGCCACCTGCAAGGTATCAAAATAATGCGGTTAGAAAAAGGGCTTTAGAGTGTCATAATTTGACTCCCCACACTCTACAGACTCCCCCAACTTCCCAAACTCCACAAACTCCCCAAACTCCACAAACTCCCCAAACCACCCAGACTCCCCACACTCTACAGACTCCCCCAACTTCCCAAACTCCACAAACTCCACAAACTCCCCAAACTCCACACACTC
>RQTK01000257.1:410914-450203 GCA_003991915.1 Elysia chlorotica
GGGGGGAGGGGGGGGGGAGATTGTTGGGGAAATTGAATTCTTGTTAACCTCAGGTTGTTTGGTGCTTTCATCCATCCAGTGAATGAAATTCAGATTTATACTACTGCGCTTCAAAGAAGATGAACGCTTCAAGAGAGGACCGTGAACGAGTTGTGAAATTAAGTTGGTACTGTACTATCATGCTTTGACTGGAGATGAAATTTTAGAAACGGAACCAGAAAAAACTAATGTTGGGACTAACGCATTTTTGAGTAAGGTGAGACTTCAAAGAGAGAACTGTGAACAAAATGTGAAATCAACTTTGGCGCGGTAGATTACTGACATGTTTTGAAGAAGATGAAATAATAAAGACAGGGTTAGACCGACCAGTGTTGGCACTAACGAATCAAGCTTTAAAGAGAGAGCCATGGATGAATTGTAAAACTAAGATTAGAGCAATGTTCTAACAAGTTTTTAAAAAAATATTTTTAAAAATTTGAGGCATATGGTTGTTGAGAAACGACCAAGAGGAAATATAAAAAAATAAATATTGAAATTTAAATGTAAGCATTTGAGCCAGAGGCTTGCTGTAACCGAATAAAAGTCCATGTGTGGAGTGTTTTCTCTACTCTATAAAACTTTGATCGTGGAAGCTTCATTGGCTGGATTCTCTAGTGCGCTAACCCAACACTACTGGTACAAATATTGAGGTGAACGTACAATGCCAGAGTCAACTCGCAAGCCCTCCAGGTTGTTGTACTCGAAAGACCTGTCCATCTCATCGCAATCATCGTCGTCCAAACCGTCGCGCAGAGCTTTGGAGGCGGAGTAGTTCCTCCCTGACTTGGATCGTCCGCCCTCGATCTGAGAGAGCTGCTGCTTTAGGCCTGGAGGAAAAAGGAGGTACAGGAAATTAATAATGTGTATTTAAACCACAATGGTTCCGGCAATTATTATATAAACCATAGGAGCGGTGTGTGTTACTTATACTATACTAGTTCATCACCACAGTGGAAACCTCTTGGGATTAACATCAATGTTTATTTTATCCAAAGCGTATGTTACACAGTCTATGTCAAGTAAAAGTAAATAAATTGGTGTCTAGCAAATGGTTATCTAAAATCCATAGTTCATCTGAAACAGAATTTTTTAAGCGAATTCAACAGCATTACCAAGCGTTGTGTGGTAACTTGGTAAGCCCTCCGTTGATTTCGTAGGGATGTATAAAGACAGACGACTTACAAGTACGTCCAACAAATCGAAAGTTCACTGCAGTAATTATATTTCAATAACAACAACAATAATCATTGATAAAAGTCATGATGGCAGTTTTATATTTTGATATTCCCTAAATGAACCAAGCTGGTGCTGGAACAATTATATGGGATTTTAATTTTCTACGCCTTGTGTGTTTTTTATGCCTAAATTGATACAATTCCTTCGATAACCTTAATTTTCAAACAAAAAGGGTGAGATTCAAAGTAAATTTCGTAAAAATAAAACAAGTAAATAAATCTAAAAAATTGTAATGGTTTACAACCAAAACATATATTATCCATGCAGCCACATACAGAAGTTTAGGAAACTGGCAGTAAAATTTAACCCAAAGATCCATAAGACTGACCCTTTGTCATGCTTTAACCTTGGGTCCCACGCGCTTAGTTCTAGTCTCAGTTAATCTGGCGTAAGGCTGTACTAAATACAAGGTAGTTTTAGTCTCAGTTAATTTGGCGTAAGGCTGTACTAAATACAAGGTAGTTTTAGTCTCAGTTAATCTGACGTAATGCTGTACTAAATACAAGGTAGTTTTAGTCTCAGTTAACCTGGCGTAATCCTGTACTAAATACAAGGTAGTTTTAGTCTCAGTTAATCTGACGTAATGCTGTACTGAATACAAGGTAGTTATAGTCTCAGTTAACCTGGCGTAATCCTGTACTAAATACAAGGTAGTTTTAGTCTCAGTTAATCTGACGTAATGCTGTACTGAATACAAGGTAGTTTTAGTCTCAGTTAACCTGGCGTAATGCTGTACTGAATACAAGGTTAGACCCAAACTGGACAAACTCTATCTAATAAGATCGATCTCCCATCCAACACCACGATCTGTCTAAAGGGGTGTCAAATCTTTCAGGGAAATCTAAAGAAACGTAAGAGATGTATATCTTGTAACAACAGTCTCGACTAGAGTAGTTTATACATTTTTATCTAAATTTTCCTTCCTTACGGACTTCTACATTTGACTAGAACTCATGAATATTATCGATAACTCTTTTGTATATTTTAAATGTTGTTTTTTTCCTTCAGTCTCCTTCATTTACTTGTTACAAAACATAGTTCTAAGACATTTTGAAACCATTTGTGAAGAAAATGATTTCCCTGAGCCACAAAAAAAATCTTCTTTCTCTCCTAATTTCATGCACATGCAAATAGATTTAAAAAAACGTATTTTAAAAGAAAAAAAACAACATCCATATACCATAAAAAGACTAAAAAAAGATTTTACAAAGCATGCGTTTTCATAAAATCGAACAAGACATGGAAGTTTGAAGATAATGCTTAGAAATGTTCCCGATGCCATAAAAAGACGATGTTTCGTCCTTACTCCTCTTTTTGGATGAAAATCTTATCCGAAACAAAGAGGACTCCGAGAGAGCCCGGTGCTTGTGGCGAAGTCGGTCTAAGGGAGAGAAGTCGAGTATGAACTGTTTTATCTTTAGCAACTCCTGAGTTGCTCCCCGTGGCCCAAACTGTGTTGGGTGGTTCAATTCATCCCAATTTTTTTTTTTTCAATTAATTGTTGACTTTAAATGTTTAGGCTCTGTAGTTGAGATGAGTATTGTGAGAGATATCTCGAGTCGCCTTTGACATTAAAAAATTAAAAGAACCATTTGTGTACGAAAAAATAAATGCAGGGAAGTATGATTTTGGTCAACATTAATACTTTTTTTTTTTTACAATGAAAGCTGTTTGCTTACATTAAATAGTAGACAAACATAACATTGTAGACATTCTAAGTTGCTTTAGAAAGTAAAATAAATAGCAGAGCGTACAAAACTTACTTCTCTCTCTCTCTCTCTCTCTCTCTCTCTCTCTCTCTCTCTCTCTCTCTCTCTCTTCCTCTCCATCGCTCCCGTGTACACACATATAAGAAAAACAACCACCTTATCTCCGTATATTTACTACACTGAAACTGAACTCACTGAGGAGATCGGACTTTCCCGGTTGCCGGTCCTCCATGGTGAAGTAGGGCTTCACCCCGTCATTCACGTAGCCCTCCCGCTTCGCAGGTCTGTGGGCGGGGGGAGGGGGAGGGGCGGGGCCGCCGGCGCGCGGGAAGCTCGGCTCCACGTACAGGTTATCATCGTCTGCTTCCTCTGCTTTGGCGGGAGCGCGGGGGGCTGACGTGTGAAATAAAGTATTGTTACGCCAATATTAAGTCACCTATTGTGTTAAAATAGGCGTGAAACGGAAAAAATGCGAATGAAAGTAACATCAAATCACCTGCTTTCGTAAAGTGGACCTGAAACGTTACAAATGTGGGTTACAGAAGCATCAGATCACATACTTTCGTAAAGAGGGCCTGGAACTTAAAAATTCGGATTACAATAACATCACCTACTTTTATAAATTGGGTCTGAAACGTAGTTTAGAGTTTAGATAATAGGTACATAAAATAACTGAGGCGAAAAAATGTTGATCAATCTCTTTGACAAAGCAAGACTGGAAAACATACTAAATCTTATTTACGCCTGCATTCCCTTGCTTTGATAACTGTTCACCATGGAATGTACACTGTATGTACATTGTACGTCGCATATAGTGCGTATATTACGGCGTACTATACTATCTTTCTCCCAATCATAATGATATTTAAACCCACAGATAAGACTACATACCTTTTTTAACCTTGTAAAATCCTTATCTTTGAGTCTGATTGTTTTGGTATTGATTACCCTGCGAGTCAAGTTCAATTGTTGTAATATTAGTTGATGTATTGACACCGTCGTCATTTTATTTGCTAATGTCCTCACTGTCATAGTTATAATCAAAATCGCATTTTCTTAATATTTTTATGTCGTTCTTACTGCTGTTGGGGACGATATTGCTTTAATCTTGTGTTGCAGTTGTTTTTGTAGTTGTTGTTGTTGATGTTGTTGATGTTGTTGCTGTTGTTACTGTGGCTGTTGATGATGTTGTTGTTGTTGTTGTTTTTATTTTATTGCACTTGTTGTTAGGTAATTCCAAGTTTATTTATAGACGAATATAATCTCACATCAGCTTGATTCTTCAATCTTCCCTCAAACCCGCCACCACACTTCAGAGTACAACAACACAACTCATTTGTAACAGATGTATGTTGCTGTTATTGTTTTTGTTGTTGTTGTTGTTGTTGTTGTTGTTGTTGTTGTTGTTGTTGTTGTTGTTGTTGTTGTTGTTGTTGTTGTTGTTGTTATTGTTGTTGTGTTTTTGTTGTTGGGTTATTTCAAGTCCATGAAAAACTTCACACCAGCTTGCTGTTGTCAGTCGTATAAAACAGCTTTGTCTGGAGATGCATGTCTTTACTTGATACTGTTGTTTTTACTGTTGTTAGATTGTTTCAAATTCAATGTTTTAGGCTTTTGTTTTTGCTGTTGCTAGATTGTTTCAAATTCAAATCAGCTTGCCATTTCAGCCGTACACAGCGCTTTGCCTCATACTACTATCAGGATCTGAACTCACCTGTAACAGACGGGGCCAGCCCATGTCGAGATGCGAACTGGGCCAGGTCTGACTCGAGCTGGTGGAACTTCTTCCTGGCCGCTATCTGCTGCGCCGTCTCGCCGTCCCGGTTCTCGGTCCGGACCGCTCCGACCATGGCCGGGTACCTGAGCAGTTCCGAGCCAAACATGCGCAGGTTGAAGTCGGCGGCGAAGTGAAGGAGGGTCGGGTACATGCATTGTTTGGCTGGAGGGGGTGGGGGGGTAGGATGAGGGTAAGTTTATCTACTGCAGCAACTACTATTTCTGTTATTAAAATTACTACTAATATTGCATTGCTGCTGATACTACTATTACTACTACTACTACTACTACTACTACTACTACTACTACTACACTACTACTACTACTACTACTACTACTACTACTACTACTACTACTACTACTACTACTACTACTACTACTACTACTACTACTACTACTACTACTACTACTACTATTACTACTTCTACTGCCACCACCACCACCACGTCTATTAGCATTAATATTTTACTTCTCCTAACACTATTTGTTTCAATCATACTTCCACAACAACTATTACGATATCCACTACCGTCACTACCACATGGAATTTCTTCTAATTAAAACTCCTACTAATTTAATAACTCCTAGTATAACAACTCCTACTAATACAACAACCCCTACAACCCAGCCTGCCCCCCACCTGGGCCAGAGTTCTGAAGCCGCTCCTCCACAGGGAACATGGTGGCGAAGGTCCCGGCTGACGGCAGCTCCTGGAGCTTGAAGGCCAGCGCCGTGTCCAGACCTGCCTCGTCCTGGGGTTCCACGCCCACTGCCCGCGCCAGGATGGTCAGGGGGTCCACCTCCTGGGCGAGGATGTCACAGAGCTGGTCAAGGCGGGACAGCACCCGCACGCTCTCAGAGCCGATCTCGTGGCCCGCGCTGCCGATCACGAAGGAGACCTTGCCGCTCAGGCCCTCTGGGGGTGGGGTAGAAGTTGGTGCTTTTAGTGATGGTGGTGGTGATGGTGGTGGTAGTGGTGATGATGGTGGTGATGATGATGGTGATGATGATGATGATGATGATGATGATGATGATGATGATGATGATGATGATGATGATGATGATGATGATGATGATGATGATGATGATGATGATGATGATGATGATGATGATGATGATGATGAACCTGGGGTTCCACGCCCACTGCCCGCGCCAGGATGGTCAGGGGGTCCACCTCCTGGGCGAGGATGTCACACAGCTGGTCAAGGCGGGACAGCACCCGCACGCTCTCAGAGCCGATCTCGTGGCCCGCGCTGCCGATCACGAAGGAGACCTTGCCGCTCAGGCCCTCTGGGGGTGGGGTAGAAGTTGGTGCTTTTAGTGATGGTGGTGGTAGTGGTGGTAATAGTGATGATGATAGTGGTGATGATGATGATGATGATGATGATGATGATGATGATGATGATGATGATGATGATGATGATGATGATGATGATGATGATGATGATGATGATGATGATGATGATGATGATGATGATGATGATGATGATGATGATGATGATGAGGAGGAGGAGGAGGAGGAGGTGGGAGGAGAATGATAATGAGGAGAAAAAAGAGGGGGTGTAGTGTGGCAGGCAGTGGTAAGAATGTTAACGCCGGTAACGATTTAGTTGATGTTGGTTGTGGTTATAATTTTAGTTGTGATGATGGGGATGGCGCTAGTTGTAGGTGGGGTAAGGTGTTGGTGGTTCTTGTCTGACGGTGGTGATGGTGCCAGTTGGGATCGAGATTGTGGTGGTTATGTCAGCAGTAATGTTGAGGTTGTGGAGGTTGTGTTAACTGTTCACTAAGTGGTTTTCTTAAGCTTCTATGTCTTTCACCAAAATGCTTAAGTTAAATCACATCCACATTCACCGACATCTGCTAGTATATTGTGTACTAATATGTATGACATATTGTATCTGTAGTCATAGGCAAATAGGGAGATGGGTGTAATTATAAATTTTACTAGCATATAGAAAGACATTTATTAAATACAGATATAATTGTATTCAGTCAAATATAAATAGTTAAGTCGATAGAATTAGCAAAAAGTCAAAGATAATGGCGACGTAAATTGGTGGCACATGTAAAGAAAAGATCTTACTTTTTCTAGTACACATACATTGTACAACACCCACATACATTCAACATTCGATGATAAGATACGAGAAGAGAGCCAAGCGCATAATAATTTTGCCAACGTGTTGTGAAAATTTAGCCCACGCACCCTGCCCCTCCCTTCCATCAACTGAATTTGTAACATATTTTAGTACACAATCATGTTTCTCGACTTTGAAACACAAACTTTGACGAGTGTGCCTACCTTGACTTTCATAGTATATAGATTATTCTTATCCATTCATGAACTTCCTGTTTTGTTTTCATTGATACATCTTCCTGTTTGTGACTGCGATATTGGCATTTCGTTATGATCTCAAAAACTAATTATGATTGGCCCAAAGTATTGTAAGATAAAGCACGAATCGAACCATGATAAACAGAGTTTGATATGTCATGAAAGTGCCACTTACATCCACTCAAGTGTCGGGATGAAAACAAAAACTTAAACTCGTATCTCGTAACGCTAATCAGAGCAAGCACTTGTCCCTGCTGTTTCAGTTTGTTTTTGTTTTGTTTTTGTTTTTTTAATAAGTTTCGATTGGTTTTACATCATCGAGGTTCAGGAAAGAATCCTAAATGCATTCTTGGGCACTGGTTGGGATTCGAACCACAGACATTCAACTTGCCAACAGCACAACAGACTGAGCTATGGGCCAGTACAGTTAGAAATACATGACTGTATGATTATATGAATGAAGAGAACTTATAAAATAGGGTGGCTTCTTATCGAAGATCTGGGCGGCTGTGAACAACTTAAGCTTTTAAACACACAAAACCGAAATGAATGGAGGAGCATGAGCAATGTGAGAAGGAGAAAAGCCAGGTTCCTATCCTTTGTCCTTTACTTGTTCTGAAAAGATAGATGTTCCCCATTAGTAAACAAAGGAGAAATGTTTCATTCTTTGAATATTGATTTTAGAATAAAAAGACTTATAGAATTGAACCTTCGCACGCGTCTTTTCAGAATGTAGGCCTAATGTATGTCCTTTGAAGTGAGCGTGATGGGGTTGACACATTCATTGAAGAATATAATGTTTAAGCAACGCCCCTCCTACATGAAATCCTCAGGTATATAAACCAATACGCATATTTCTCGGTAACAATAAAGTATTCCAACTCACCGGTTCACGACCATAAAAATACTGACATTTTTGCTACAAAGATGCTGCGTAAGTATTCGTATCGTGTCTGTGGTGTGGTTTTAAGGGGATGAGGAAAATCTATTATTTGTAGTGCATATTAGCAGGGGTGGCAACATAGGTAAAGATAAAGCCTTGCTTCAATGTGGTAAGCTTGATTTGCTGACAAACTAGTCTTGATACGTCCAACACATTCATTTTTGTTTTCATTGAGTTAGTCCATGACTCCAACCCGACGGTTTTGCGCTACTTTCAGCGTGGTATGTCGATATAGAGTCGTAAATACAACGTTGTGGCCAGCTTACAACTCGTCTTTAGATATAAGAATGGGAAGGCCAAAGACGAGTTGTAAGCTAGTGCGACGTTGTACTTACGGCCCCTTGTAATTGTAGTGAACAACTGCTGTCAACGTTAGGTCGTTATGGTGACATACATGGTAAAAGAAACAAACATAATTACCAGGGTATAGGAAGCAATTAAACATCATCAAAGGGGAAGGGGATAACATTTCTGACAAGATCAAACGTAGCGATGACTTTCTCTTCTTAAAAGTTAATATGCCTCGGTTCTCCGGGTTTTCCCACAAACACTTTTTCAGAAAGATTTTTCTCAAGTAGCTTTTTCTTTATTTTTGCACTTCTCTAGGACCCTACTTGCACTTGTTCAATACTGTCCACCGGACAGAATTTTCTTAGTCTGGTTGTGCAATTGTTTTTAGGTAGATGTTCAAAAACTAGTTTGGCGTGTGACAATCAACCTTGTATATGGTCAGTTTTAAGTGGGTGTACGAATTAAAATTTTAAATGGTCAGTTTTAAGTGGGTGTACGAATTAAAATTTTAAATGGTCAGTTTTACGTGGGTGTACGCGTGTGAGAATTGAGAAAATTTTGAAAATTACTAGTGGGAAAAACATTGTGTGAAATATGTATACATGTTTACCTTCCGGGGTCACCGTGTCATGGGACAGGGACGGATAACTCGGCATGTCTCGAGCAAGTGTCAAGAGTTACCTATCGTGCCTTGCTACACTAATGGCGACTTAAGGTCCAGGGGCACCATTGGGTTCTCTAATGTTTGTGGAATTCTTCCTGTTGCTAGCAAAAATCTAGACTGGGCTCGGGGTTACTCGTTTGCGGTGTATGTGAATGGGTGCGTTAACCTTAAAACATTTCTTCGAAGGGCAAATGAAACTTCATGGATGGCAAAATACTCTGAATAAATGTCAAAGATGCAAAGTCTATCCTGCAGTTAGACAGCAACCGAAACCATTATTTTCACTTATGGAAGCTCAATATTCGGTAGACATTGTGGCTTAGAGTTAGCGTTACTGAAATTTGCCCGTAGTTCTCAGAGCCCAGCGCTCAAACGACTCGCCTTTTTGGCGACTTAAAAACCACAAGTATGGGGGCAGGTAAATAGCGTATAGAGCGAGCATGCAGCTATGCAGTCTCCTACAGGTGTTTGTGTGTGTGTGTGTGTGTGTGTACCGTCCACATAGACGCACTTGGGGTCCATAAAAAAAGGAAGATGAAGGGAAGGAGAAAGCGCCTTTGCGTAGGCGACGGTAAACAAAAATAATTAGTTATAGAAATATCTACGCAGTAGCGAGAGTAGAAAAATAAGTTTCTTAGTCATCCATGGGAAAGTTTGGGGTGCTCTATTTTCTCAATGGGGGAGAGAGGAGAGAGGGAGAGAGAGAGAGAGAGAGAGAGAGAGAGAGAGAGAGAGAGAGAGAGAGAGAGAGAGACAGAGAGATAGAGAGAGGGAGGGGGGGGAAGAGGAAACAGACAGAGAAAGACAAACAGAGACAGGGACACAGAGAGACAGATATAAGTATAGGAAAAGACAAGCCGACACGCAAACAAATATATGCACGGAGAGAGCGGGAGTGGGACAGAGAGAAAGAGAAAGAGAGTTGTTCAAATAAGAGACAGAGACAGGGAGAGAGAAAGAAAGAAGGGGGGGGGGGCGTGGGTCATGCAAGATAGAGAGGAGGAAGATGTTAGTAGAGACCAGAGAAAGAAAAAAGTGGAAGACAAAACGTTTGGAGGAGGAAGGTTAGTGTATGAGCAGTTCACAATTCTCATTCTTGAGTTTCATTTGAGCCAAAGAGGACATATCTGGGACAGAAGGCCAAAGACAGACAATACATAGGCCTGCAGAAAAAGTGAGGGGGTTTGAAAGAAAAATTTCACAGAAAATGTGGAAGGCAAAGCATTTGAATAGAAATAAAAGCAGAACGGAAAATGCATTTAAAGACATCTAAGTGTTGGATACTTCCTCAAAGTTCACTTCAACCGAACAGAAATCAGAAGACCTTGACAATAATTTACACAATCGCCTAAAAAGTTTGTCAAAGTTTCTCCCAACCAGGAAATGTTATGGAAATTAATTTTTTTTATTTTGTTTTTATTTTGAGATGGCTATTCGTCTAGCTCTCCGGGTTATACATTGTAATGTGTCAGCCAGGGCCACGTGACCTGTGTCAAGAGTCGCAAAAAACATGTGATGCGCAGTAAATAGTCTGTGAATTCCAGTGATAATCATGCTCAAGGCTTAGACCAATTACGAGTTGTTGAGGATGACAGAATTAGTCACAGCAAAAAACGGGGGGATATCGTTATATGATTGTGATGAAAAAATTACATTGATATAATTACAATAATAATTATAATGATAATCATGGTGATGACAATAATAATAATAATAATAATAATAATAATAATAATAATAATAATAATAATAATAATAACAACAACAACAACAACAACAACAACAACAAATTAATTTACTAGTAGTAGTAGTAAACCACAATAAGTATTACTTTATCTGTCACTGCAACCAAAACGGATATTTTCGTTAAATTTTTTAAGGTTAAAGTATGTTGTGTGTTATTGTTGTTCTTGTTGTTGTTTTTTGCTTTGTTGTCTGTGCATTTTTTTAGGGGGGGGGGTGCCATTGTTTTGTTTTGTTATTGTTTGGGGGGGGTTGTTGTTGTTTTTTTATTTTGTTTTGGATTTTTTGTTTGCTTTTGTTATCAGTGTTTTTACTTCCTCTTTGTGAGACGGTTCAAGCTCTTCCACTCTTGCAGAAAACAATTATCTCGAAATGATAAAAATATCAAATCGCAATTTTTTTGTAGTTTTCCAATAGAGGCTATCTTCAAAGCGGCAATAATTTTATCTATCTAAAACGTCCCTGTCAGCTCGCATTGTATTAATTGTTAAGCTCTCAGCGTGGGTCTTATGATGTAGCAAGTCGACTGGAATGTCTATTCTAAGTAAGGAGAGTAAACCCCCCCACCCCCCCCCCCCCCCCCCCCCCCCCCCCAATTCCAAACAAATAAAAACAAACCAACAAAAACAAACATCAGGGTGAAAGATGCATGGGACCGTTTAAACTAAGTTTAATATGACAATGTAATCTTTCAAGTGTATATAACATATAAGAAAAACCATAGTAAAGTCCAGCCACAGCCTACCACATGAAGTAAATGTTAGACTTATAAAGGGATGGAGTAGCCATTGACACAAAAACACGCTCAGCAAGCTCTAACTGGAACATGCAGTGTAGATCTTCGTCTGTTTTGTCCAACTTTATGTCTGTCTCTCTCTGTCTCTCTGTCTGTCTGTCTCTCTCTCTCTCTCTCTCTCTCTCTTTCTCTCTCTCCCTCTCTCTCTATTGGCTCATATGAACTCTATTTGCTCTAATCACGCAAGTATTTTTCCAAGCCTTGTGACCTCTCAGGTGACTTGGAAATGTTAAGTGTTTTTTTTTTTCTTTCTCTTTTTAAAAATTTTGTTTTGTTTCGTTTTCTTTTTGTTGTTTGTTGTTGTTGTTTTTCTTGTTTTGCTGTGTGTATTCGAGCAGCCAATGATACTATTGCATTAACTTTACAAGGGGATTCCCCCAATCTCAAGTACAGAAAAAAAATATCACCGCTTATCCGACTCTTAATCTTATGTCCTGGATTATTTGTAACTGCATTTACAATGTAAATGTCAACACGCCCCCCACACACACACACACACAACACAACCCCCTCTTATAAAAATAAATCACGAAAAATTGTAGACCCCCATAAAAACGTTCCTACATTAAATTTACTTCCTTTGATGCTCAGCGCTTGCCATATCTTTTACATCTAATAGGGAAGTAATAATCCCATATCACATACAAAGATCGCTCTAGCCATAAAGCACGGAGCATGATCATCATTATCATCATTATTATATATTATTATTGTTATTATTATTATTATTATTATTATTATTATTATTATTATTATTATTCCTAAGTCTGAGGAAGCTAATCTCTAACTTAGTTGTGACGATCCCTAAGTCCCCAAAATGAAATCCTATAAGGCGACGGACATCAACACAATGGGTCGCAAGTACAACGTTGTAGTAAGCCTTTGACTCGTCTCAATATTTAAGGATAAGAAAGCTTACGACGACTTGTAAGCTACGTAACTTTGTACTTGTGAACCCAAAGTTCAACATGGTTTTGCTAGACTGCTTTTCTGAGTGCAAGACTCGTATTGGTTTCGTTGATGGGCAAGACTTTCTAAAGAAGAACTTACTCTTCTTTGGTTAACAGCAAAGTTGTTGTGACGTGTGTTTTTATTAATAGTAGTATAATTATTATTATTATCTTGGTTAACAGCAAAGTTGTTGTAACATAATGTTCTTTTTTCTGTTTTGTTTTCTTCATTGTTAACACTGGCTGGTTTTGAAAATTAACTTCTAACTCTTAGCAAAGCCGTGGAAAAAGAAGGGTTGATGTAAAAAGCAGAATCAGTTGAAGATATGAATTTTTTATTGGCATTCAAAAAAAGGAACGAAAAAATTCTTTTGAATTACTCAACTGAACCAGTATCAATTTGACCTCACTTTGCCAACGAAAAATTCTGTTTTTACTTCCTATGAAAACCATGTAGCTATAAATAGATGTCCATGCTGGAAACACGTAGAGAGACCTCAACATTGTTTATGTTCTGAATACCTCGATCTATGGCAACGATGCGTGTCCGAATAGGGCCATGCGATTGGTCAAAATTCCTATTCAACGGTTGGGCAGAGTGAAAAGCAGCTATTAAAGAGCGACACTGTGGGATATTTATGTCTACTACGGGGAAGTTGTGGAGTGGAGGGAAGAGTGGTGGAGTGGTAGAGCGGTAGATCGCGCGTATTTTAATCTGAAGGTTGCGGGTGTAATCCTATCAAGGTCTCATTGCAGCGTTTTTCTGTATTGTTTAAATTGGTGTCAGTATAATGTTATAATGTGCTGAGTTGGGTTGTGGGTTGTGTTGGTTTGTCGTCCAACAACAGCACTATATAGGCTATATTGTGGACGGGCCCCAAGACGGACGTCTGACAGTTTTATGTGCTGCCACACACGAGACAAGGCGAGGATACCATGACTCCTGTCTCAGCCAGTAGGGAACGCAACAGCATGGATTCGAACTCGGGACCTTTTGCGTCGGAAGCCGATGTTGTACCCCTAGACCACCTCGCCACCCATAATGTGCTGAGAAAGTCTTGGCTAAACTGCTCTGATATACCGTCACTGGATTGGGGGTTTTTGACTTTAAATAGGATAAAGATTTTCAAGGCCCTCAATTAGATTTAACATCTGAGCGACCAGTATTGTAAGATGTGTTTAGTGGGTTAGTTGGGGGCTACTTGAGTGGGGTACGACACTTCTCAATCGAGTGTATGTAAAGATACCTTAACTTAGATACATATTTTCAAGGATATGGACACGATACGCAGGTACAGGGGAGAAAAAGAGGTAGAGAAGAAGAGAAAAAATCAATAAAATAGTGATAAAATAGAGAAGGAAGTATAACAGAAAACTCAGAAAAGGGAAAAAGAGGAGAAAATAAGAAACTGGCAAAGGATAAGGAAAATGGCGAATTAAAGAGGAATGATAAAATGAGAGAAAGAAAAGGATTTGATGAGAGAAAGAGAAATGGAACAAAGAGACACAAAGAAAGAGAACAGGTTGTGTAAAAGATTTTAAAAAAAGGAAGTACGTGGAAAACAGAAAACAAGATAGTGATGGGGAAGAAATGAAATGAATACAGTAAGGGAAAAATAAGTCACAAACAGGCAAACAGAAAGACGGGCAGATTCAATAACACCATCCCCGCACGTCATTAGTGGTTGGTGGGACAGACATTCAATCACCTGGGCAGTCAGTAAACTACGTCACACGGAGTGAGTGGATGGCCAGGCCGCCATGTTGATGGAACACCTGGACCTGCCTAGACCCCATCCCTGGTCCCATCCCTGGTCCCCACTGGCCCCATCCCTGGACCCCATCCCTGGACCCCATCCCTGGACCCACAACTGACCGACGTTAAACCAACCCAACCAACCAGCCACTAACCTCACAACTGACCTATGAGGCCTGGTGACTGTGGGTGATGAGCAAGAGTAGCTCAAGTGACTTGCACAGAGAGAGACTTAAAGTGTACCACAAGACAGAGTACGGTACTCGGTTGTGAAGGCTACAGCTAGAATCCCTCATAACCAACATAATCAATGTTTTCATTTTGGCATTCTTTGTTATATTATAATAATATGTTTTTTTTGTATCTTTATTCAATAACACCATCCCCGCACGTCAACAGTGGTTGGTGGGACAGACCTTCAATCACCTGGGCAGTCAGCAAACTACGTCACGCGGAGTGAGTGGAGGGCCAGGCCGCCATGTTGATGGAACACCTGGTCCCGCCTAGACCCCATCCCTGGTCCCCATCCCTGGTCCCCATCCCTGGTCCCCATCCCTGGACCCCATCCCTGGACCCCATCCCTGGACCCACAACTGACCTATGAGGCCTGGTGACTGAGGGCGATGAGCAAGAGTAGCTCAAGTGACTTGCACAGACTTAAAGTGCGCCACAAGACAGAGTACGGTACTCGGGTGTGAAGGCTACAGCTAGAATCCCTCGTAACTAACATAATCAATGTTTTCATTTTGGCATTCTTTATTATATTATAATAATATGTTTTTTTTGTATCTTTGTTTACACGTTGTCGGGTTGTTGTTTCGTTTGTTTCATATTTCACATTGTGTAATATTTATTATCATTACTTATATCTTTATTAATTAATTTATTTATTTATTTATTTATTTATTTATTTTTATTAATTCATGCTTTTTCATTTTGCATTACGCACATAGCTATAATCATTACGAGATAAACACTCCCTTTTTTACCCAACTGGAGGAATAAAAAGAACCTCAACCTGTCAGGAATTATTGATTTTCATAAATCTATGCACCACGATTGTCTTTGTTTGTTGTTTTTTCTTTCGTCTGTCTTTGAAAGAGGTCTTTCCTTAATGGCTTCGGCTATTGAGAAAATCGTTATGTTCTGTATGTCCCGTTGGATTTTTTCTATCTTTTAAATAGAATTGCGCTTGTTATTTTATCTTAGATTTTGTCTACTTCCACACAAAGAGTTGTTAGCCTAGTTAGGATCAAAATAGACCACATGCAAGGTTAAGCTCTTATACAACTGCATATTATGTCGATAAGCGTGCTATCGGATTCTCTTTGATAACGCCTACCAATATTAATTCACTGCCCATGCATTGAGGAAGTTGAAAAGCTGTCTGTCGTGGTTGGAGGTTGCTGAGCGTCCAACGTCAGCAGTATACAGGCTATAGTGTGGACGAGCCCCAAGACTAACGTCTGACAATTTTACCTGCTGCCACACAGAGACAGATCTCGGATACCATGACTCCTGTCGCAGCACTATACAGGCTATATTGTGGATGAGCCCCAAGACTAACGTCTGACAATTTTACGTGCTGCCACACAGAGACAGGGCTCGGATACCGTGACTCCTGTCGCAGCTGGTCACATAATCTTGACACCTAGCAAACCAGTAACTTTCAGCGTTGGGAGATTCAAACAGTTCAATCTAGGTTCATACAACCATGCGAGGCAGAACTTGTGATCATAATTTGCCAATAAAATGTTGATAGACATGAGCAAGAGCAAGAACAAATGCTATTTTTAGCAATTTTGTGTACATAAGACGTTATTTTGGGTAAAGACCATCGGAAAATTAGATTTTCCGTGATGTCCGTTTTATTTTTTACTGAGACGCCTTGGGCGACAGCTGCACGACCAGGCGTGGTGTTACAGGTATTGAATGTGGCTCAATACTGGGGCGATGGTCTTTAACATTTGTATATGTACCATGAAATATATGTACCATGAAATATAGCATGTGTATGCCTGAAACAGCTTTTTTTTTTAACCATAATCCACTTGAAGATGTTTTTAAAAATCACTATTCGAAAGTAGAAATGTATTTGATGCAAACTTTAAGTGTTTTATAACATTGTGAGAGACGGCGGACGTAAGATCTTTAGTTAGTTTTACTTCCGTTAGATTTACCGTAGAATCATATAATATATGAAGAATGAGACACCATCTTAGATCCGAACAGCGGATCTCCTGCTCGTCCATCAGAGCACTACTGACTGCGCCTTTAGACGCCCCGTGAAAAGTTCATCATTAAGTGACTTGGTCTCCTCCAACATGATAGCGAGCGTTATCGTTATCTTCACACAAAACCTGTTTGCTTGCACAAGCTTCAGCAAATTAACATGAAGCTGTTTAAATCTTCATACCCTCAGGAGTCTCTTGCAAAGGGTTCAGAAGGTTCGAAGTTCTTATCACTGCGTTAATGAAAGGTATACGCGTGTTGTTCGTTTGTTGATTTCTCACTGATCATCGTTATAGGCTAGCCTGTCTCTTGCACGGGTCCCAGGTCTAAAGTCTGATTTACTTGTTGTCGGCGATTGCAACATGCAACAGAGCGGACTCTGATTAGACAGAATGTAACATTAGCGCGAGAAGTGGCGCAAGGTTAACGCACAGCATGATGGTCAGTGGGGTTTTACACGCCGATACTTCCATGTGACGCCCCAGGCGGATGTTTAACAGACTACATCAGCAAAGCGCGTCATTCATTTATGTACATGTACATGACAAGTGTCCGAGAGGAAAATCTAGACTGGACTTCTATTTCAAGTCTTCTTTCCAAAGGTGTTTCGACTTTTCTGTCCAGTAGTGCCTCGCAAGGTCACCAACCAATGTGATCGCACATTAAACCTCTCTTCTATGTAGAAAATCAGTTAGCTAGTTTAGAATGCGGCGTAGACAAGCTCCGTAAAATGAGCACGTTTAAAGAAAAAAAATTGGAAGATCGTTTATTTAGTTGATGATCTTACTTATAGGTCAAGCCTTCATTGTTTGTTTGCTGTTTGGCGTTCAACTTCAGCGCTTTATGAGCTCTATAATGTAGACGAGTACCAAGACTAACGCCTGACGATTTATGTGCTGCCACACAGAGACAGAGCGGGGAACGCATGAATCATGTCTAAGCCGCTCACATAATACTGACACCGACCCAACCACGGTAACCAGTAGGGGGCGAAATCAGATAAGTAGAATTTTGTCGGATCGTGGGTTTCGAGCCTGGACCTTCCGATTGGGAGACCAACGCTCTACCACTTGCGCCAGGTCGCCCTCCGGTCAAACCGTCATTCAGCACAACCTAAGAGCTCTATTGAGGAAAGATAAGGTGTTGTTAAATTTGGATGGAGAAGAGAGAAAGTCCCTGTGACTTTAACGTCCCATGGGTTTTCCAAGCCGATACAGCCAAAGGCCCACAGTATGGTCGCAGGTTGTTAAGTAAACAACCTGGAAGGTCGACACTGAATAGGTGCTACGACACGACTGGTACGGTACTCGATGGCAAAGAGGAAGTAAATTCATTTTGTTCTTTCAACTTTGATTTGCCTTTCTGAATAGTTTCCCTCCGGTTGTTTGGAATGTGTTACATCCAGTACGTTCCTCAAAGACTTGAAGTCGAAGCCTGAGTGATTTGTTACTTTAAGTGCAAGCTTTTAACATGCACTACAAGAGATAAGATTGTCAACAGAGAAAAAACGAGAGGGAGGGGATAAAAAGAAAGAGAAAGAGAAAGAAGCAGAGGCAGAAAGAGAAACATTGGGGACCTAAAAGACATTCAGAGCGAGCGAGAGAGAGAGAGAGAGAGAGAGAGAGAGAGAGAGAGAGAGAGAGAGAGAGAGGGGGGGGAGAGAGGGAGAGAGAGAGGGAGGGAGACATAAAAAGAGACAGACAGACAGAGGTAGGCATTGAGAGAAGTCATAACATTATTAATTTTGTCTATGACGACAATGTTTTCCGTCTGACGTCAGTCATGTCAGCCACATGAAATCAATCTAATTTCAGACTTTTGGTGCGTTTTGCGATCACTTCACTAGCGTGCTCGGGGTGTGTAAAGGTTGGTGGGGGGTCGTTGGCGGAATTCCTCGACTAAGAATTCTCAACAACTTAGTAGACGTAGAAAGACATTAACAAGGAGGTAAAATGTGGACACTTTTCAAAAACTTAGCAGACTTAAAAACAACACAAAGATGGTCAAATTAATCTGAACAACTTATGAGACTGAAAAACAATAACAAGACGGTGTAATCTGGACGATTCTCAACAACTGAGGAGATGTAAAATCTACAGCAAGACGGTGGAATCTGGATAAATCTGATTAACTTAGGAGATTTAAAAACACTAGCAAGGCAAGTGAAATCTGGACATGGCTAAAAATTGATGCTCGGTCTATGCGACGGGGCCCATTGGATGCTTCAGTGATTGATGGATTGATGGATTGATGGATTGATGGATTGATGATTGTGCAGCACAACACTACACGCTCTATGTGTGTGTGTATGTGTGTGTTAGTGTGTGTGTTAGTGTGTGTGTTAGTGTGTGTGCTAGTGTGTGTGCTAGTGTGTGGTTGTGTATTAGTGTGTAGGTGTTTGTGTGTGCAGGTGTTTGTGTATGTGTGTGCTAGTGTGTAGGTGTAGGTGTGAGTGTGTGTGCTAGTGTGTGTGTGTATTAGTGTGTAGGTGTTTGTGTGTGTAGGTGTTTGTGTATGTGTGTGCTAGTGTGTGTGTGTAGGTGTGTACGTGTGTGTGTACGTACGTGTACCATGATCCCAGACCAGAGCCGCCAACTCTTTGGCCAAAAAACGTATTGGATCAACGGCCAAAACGTGGGACGACACTATTACTTAGGGTCATACATGTGTCCATTTCCAAAGTACTACCGAAGTGTCAACTATCAATTTTCCTCGTTCATGTTTTACAGAGAGGTGTATAGATGGCGCGGCCATTCCTTCATCTGGTCAAGTTTCATTGCTCTGTGTAGATTACCAAACAATTAAATAAGCAGCGATACTTTCAGTGACCAGGACAGAAGCCGGAGATAAACTTATGAACAAAGAGGATACAGAAGAGTGAAGGAGGAACAAGCACGTGTGTGTACTTACCAGGCACGGAGAAGGAGAAAAGGCGATCGCACACGGGCGTGAGGGGGAACTCGTCATTGCCGGAGCCGATGTCGACAACCACCCGGTTTTCTG
Organism: Elysia chlorotica; assembly: GCA_003991915.1. NCBI lineage: Eukaryota > Metazoa > Mollusca > Gastropoda > Plakobranchidae > Elysia > Elysia chlorotica. Next base: position 430,391 of record RQTK01000257.1, read on the forward strand.
GCGTTTGTTCTAGTAGGACGTACACAAGTCGATCGCCCTAAACAGAGAGAGGGGGAACAGTTAGTTTCCCCAGGTGGAATCCAATACAATACAAATTATTCAGTACAAATTCTTAGTATTTAATGAATGAGGTTTATTGGTGTTTGAGACAGTAGGGCTTTCACAAGTCATCGCTATGAAAAGCGAGGAAAAAGAAAACTACTCAATTGGAAAATAGCTAATCTCAATCCCAAAGTACTTTAAATCTTTAGTATTTAATATAAGATGGTTTATTTTACAACCGAGGTAAATAATTTGGTTCTCTACAACAGGTAGGTTGCCGGGTTGTCAAAAGGCAGAGTGAGCGATTTTTTTTAAATAACGAAACAAACCCAACATACCTAAGAAACAACTATGTTTAGAAACGACCCACACTTTACCATGTAACAACCTGTTTAGAAACGACCCACACTTTACCATGTAACAACTATGTTTAGAAACGACCCACACTTTACCATGTAACAACTATGTTTAGAAACGACCCACACTTTACCATGTAACAACTATGTTTAGAAACGACCCACACTTTACCATGTAACAACTATGTTTAGAAACGACCCACACTTTACCATGTAACAACTATGTTTAGAAACGACCCACACTTTACCATGTAACAACTATGTTTAGAAACGACCCACACTTTACCATGTAACAACTATGTTTAGAAACGACCCACACTTTACCATGTAACAACTATGTTTAGAAACGACCCACACTTTACCATGTAACAACCTGTTTAGAAACGACCCACACTTTACCATGTAACAACCTGTTTAGAAACGACCCACACTTTACCATGTAACAACTATGTTTAGAAACGACCCACACTTTACCATGTAAAAGCTATTTTTAGAAACCACTCACCCCAGTGAGCTCCCGCGGGAAAACCCGTTCCACGCGATTCAGCTGCACCGATGAGGGCGTGTTGTAGATGCCCCCGCCGCCCACGTCGTCAGGATCGAAGTCCTGGAGATCACTGCCGGCGCCGACGCTACTGCTCCCGCCGTCGTCCTCGTACGCGCGGACGATCTGCAGCAGGGCGTCCTTGATGGACATCTCGGAGGCGTCGATGTGGGAGCACCGGCACCGGAACACCAGGTCGCCGAACCGCTCGCGGACCTCCGTCATCTCCACGCCCAGGAACAGGAACACGGTGCTGCGGGGGTTCAAAGACGCGATGTCCAGGTTAAATGGACACTCTCCCTCGATGACCTCGGGCGAGAGGAATATGATGCAGGCGCGGCTGTAGAGGATGCAGTCCTCCGTGCTGGAGCTTTCCGTCAGGGCCACGCCGCTAGCCGTGCTGTCCGACTTGGGGAGCGTCCGCGTCTTGGGCTTGACACAGACTTCCAGGTCCTCTGGTGTAGACCCAGCCCCGCCACTGTCGCTGGCCACCCCAGACCCCACAGCCACCCTGGTGTTGTTGTTGTTACCATCCTCGACCACCTTGCCGTCTCCGGAGTTTCTGTTGGATAGGACTTCCGGTGAGTTGAGGTACAGTTCGCCCTCGGGCTCCTCGCTGTCTGCGTCGTCCTCTGTGGGCGGCCCCTCCAGGACTGTCAGGTCTCTGGAAATACTCCTGATCTCGTAGGGGTCCTGACCCAGGCGGGTAGACATGAAGCGAGACCAGCCGGACGCGTCGGGGGCGTGCAGCATGAAAATCACGTCGGTCATTTGGCCGGACATGGCGTCTGAAGTTACAGGAAAACATTAAAACAGGAAAATGAGAAAAAATGTGTCTTCAATTTAAAAACAATAAAACAGGAAAATGAGAAAAAATGTGTCTTCAATTTAAAAACAATAAAACAGGAAAATGAGAAAAAATGTGTCTTCAATTTAAAAACAATAAAACAGGAAAATGAGAAAAAATGTGTCTTCAATTTAAAAACAATAAAACAGGAAAATGAGAAAAAAATGTGTCTTCAATTTAAAAACATTAAAACAGGAAAATGAGAAAAAATGTGTCTTCAATTTAAAAACATTAAAACAGGAAAATGAGAAAAAATGTGTCTTCAATTTAAAAACAATAAAACAGAAAAATGAGCAAAGTCTATATAATACGAGAACACAGACAGAGATGGTATCTTAAGTGAGAAAATGTTTTTCTTATGTTTTTAGTTAGTCTGACACCGTGTCTTAAGTCCGAAAAAAATAAACCGAAAAATGTCCATAAAAACACATACAACATGAGCAACACAGACAAAGATATTATCTTAAATATCATTATTATTATTATTATTATTATTATTATTATTATTATTATTATTATTATTATTATTATTATTGAAAACAAACAAGGAAACCAATGAACTAATGATAGTCTATTTGAAGGAGCATGTATTACGTTCATTTTATTTTTTTCAAAAGGGAGATAATAAGTGTTAAAAATTGGGATTTTTGGTAGCGTTTCCCTGGCATGTCTCAAGCGAGAGCTTGCTTATAGCGGGGTTTTTGTTCTAGAACCAAAAGTCATACTGTAGTCATGTTTTGCTGTATTGATGTGTTTTTTTTTTAATTAAGAAGAAAGAATCGACAGGTTACAAAAATATTTGTAGAAAATAATAATGAAACCTGAATTGTTTAAAGATGTGCATTCAATTATCTGTTGATGTTGGTTAATTAAATAATGTATACCTTGTCTCAAAACATATATTTTTACTCACTATTATTATTATTATCATTATTATTTTTATTATTATTGTTGTTGTTTTTGTTGTTGTTGTTGTTCTTAACGTTGTTTTTTTTTTCTTGTTTGTTATTTCGTCTCATTGTCTCTTCCGAGAGCTATTGAGATATTCGTTTGATATGACGAAAATAAGTTTCAAATGGCTTTATCATTGGGATTTGTTGTATTCAATGTAAAAAAAAGAAAAACTGTGAATATGTTATACACATAAAAATAGAAAATCAAATTACAAACTTCACCAAAAGCTGAAACCATTATAAACCATTAAATTCACAACACCGTGAAGAAATGACATATCCAAACTGTAAGCCTCATATTGCATTCACTGAGAGTCACCGAGATAGCTCCGCGGAGAGATTAAATAACTACGGGTTGCGTATTTACAGGAGCCAATATCTTCATTTCAAGAGCTATTTGTGTCATACAGTGACAGGGGTACAGAGATGGGTCAGGGCTTAAAATTTATTATCCTAGTTCATGGGGTTATCTCGAGTATTTCACTTGAGGGCCTCAAAACTGTGATAAGAATTACCTGAAGGAGGAAGTTAATTTGCTCAGACTTCTGCAGGACTCTCTTTTCTCAGTCTCTCTTTATATATTTCTCTCTGTCTCTCTCTCCCTCTTTCTCTTTCTCTCTCTCTCTCTCTCTATCTATATATTCATTTCTCTCTCTCTCTCTCTCTCTCTCTCTCTCTCTCTCTGCCTTAATCTCTTTCTACAATGGAAGAAGGTCGGCTTTAACAGGAAATTGGTTACATCATGATACAGATGTGTATATTTAGAATCCTCGTTTTTTTCTTCCTCTTTGCCTGCAACGTCAGAACTTAACGGTTTTTGAACGCTCCCAATAAACATTTAATGACATGTGTAAAACAACGATTATTATCGTGATAAACCTAAATTGAATTCGCAATAGAATGATTACATTGTACTGGTTGGTGAACTGATTGTGTGCATGAGAAACTTCATAGAAGACATGATGACAACCAGGGTGAATCAGGCACAAATCGGATATTTATTTGTAGAGTTATTCATAGTGTGTGATAAAGCACTAAGTCCACTTTAGGTGGTTGAAAAAAACTATAACTCTATCATTTCTAGAACTAGAGATATTTAATTTATGTAAATCTTGTTTTACTTGAGCAGTCTATCTAGATCTACAATCTAGGCTTTGGACATGAAAAGGGTATATATATATATATATATATATATATATATATATATATATATATATATATACTCTATCATTTCTAGAACTAGAGATATTTAAATTATGTTGGACATATATATATATATAATATATATAGTGCATGGTAATGTTCGGAGTGCTCTCGCACAAACCTACATTGGCGACGTGTGTCTGATTTACGCAACACACAATGGAATCCGCAATAAAATATTACACGTAACTGCGCAGTCTCCAACACAAAAAGCACAGTTTGAACTCTTCCTTTTTTTTCGTTCAAGTTTTCTTTATGTTTAAAAATCTTTTCAATTTTTCCATCAAAATGGGGTAGACATCAATGCTTACTTCAGAAAGAAGATCACAGAAGCGACAGAATTAACTTCCTAGGTCCTTTTATTTCCTTGTTTTAACCGAAATCGCGAATATTTTGAATACACTAAGACAGACACTTGTAATGTAATTTGAATTATTTTAAAATGTATTCTGGGTAGTAACCACTGTTGTTTGAACACAATAGACACACCAAGGCTGTTTGCTGTTTGTTGTTTTGATTTTTGTTTGCTGGTTGTGGTTTTTATTTGCGAAAACACGGCGATTTTCTATCCGATCTTTTGAAGCTATATCCGGTTTGAAACCGATTCATTTCTATCTTGTAAGAAATGTCAACAAAGTCGAGACATAAAAACTTTTGTTCACAGGAATAGAACTCAGAGAGCATAATTTATTCGAAGGGCTTTCAGATCTGGGAGACTAGATCTAGCGCCGTGCATGTTTAAACTTCCTGTTGGCCATTCTAAACATCATTATTCGTACAAGAGAGAGAGAGAGAGAGGGACAGACAGACAGACAGAAAGACAGAAAGACAGACAGACAGACAGACAGACAGACAGACAGACAGACAGACAGACAGACAGACAGACAGACAGACAGACAGACAGACAGACAGACAGACAGACAGACAGACAGAGAGACAGACAGACAGACAGACAGACAGACAGACAGACAGACAGACAGACAGACAGGCGAAGGTAGTGAGAGAGAAAGGCAAAGAGAAAGAGAGAGCGGAGAAGACAGAAAGTGAAGGAGAAATAGAAAAAGAAAGAGAGAAAGAGAAGGGGGGAGAGTCATACACAGATAGGGAGAGTCATAGAGGAAATGAGAGACAGAGACAGACAGAGAGAGAAGGGAGGGGGGAGGGCAAACAGAAAAGAAATAAAGATAGGTACTAACTTAAGTGAAACTTCGAAGAGAAAAAAGAGGCATAGAGACAGCTACAGAAAGAGATATAGAGAGAGAGAGAGACAGAGAGAGAGAGAGAGAGAGATAGAGAGAGAGAGAGAGAGGGAGAGAGAGAGAGCAGGCATGTATGGGTTGTGAGCAGCCCTGCATTTGTATTGAGATGACAGTGTTGACATTTCGACATCTCCAACATGTCTACAATGTAAATAAAATGTCGCTTCTGTTCATCTTAGCAAGGACGCAAAAAATGACATACTTTCTCTTGTCAGGTGCCCATTAACTTTTAAACTTATGTTTTTGTTTCCACTGTACATTTCTAGGAAGATTCAATCCTGAATGGTTAGTGGTCGCTCAGAAACTTGCTTTGTTTAATTTATACGGCTATCAGGGTGGCAACATAAACATGCCTTTTTGTTTTGGTTCTCGGAAAATCAGTTAACTTAATTAATTACGTTGCCGCAGAATAAAGGGGTTAGATCTAGAGTAGAATCAGTTTGTATTAGGCTACTGTCAGAGAGCGAGAGATATTCAGCTAGGATGACACAGAGAGTAAAAAGTCGGGATTGCATAATATTCTTATTTCGTCGATTGCTAGACGATAATTACATCATGCTGTTGTCTTTTTTTTTTTTTTTTGCGGGGGGTTGATGATGTTATTTTTATTGTTGTACTTGCTGTTTCTGTTAATGCTGTTGTTGTTGTTGTTGTTGTTGTTGTTGTTGTTGTTGTTGTTGCTGTTGTTCTTGTTTAAAATGTGTTTTGTTTTTATTTATTGTCCCCGCCTCGGAAAGATGACACATGACAGCGATCTGTGGCTTAGGCGCAATTAATCATGTGAAGTTCTCATAAACATTAAAACAAGACGGATATCTAAACAATACACGCGTTAGCTCAATCGGTTAGAGCTTTTGATTGAGAGCGAGAGATTTGCAGTTCGAATCTCGCCCCCTTCTCCTTAAAATAGAACTTTCCTGGAAATCCAGGGGACGTAAAAATAATAGAAGATATGAGAATAACTCCTCAGTGATAGATCACAATGAAAAGCATCCAAGCTGTACCTAACTAGAGTTCCGGGCCTCTTCTCGTTACGGTAAATGTAATTTGTCGCTGTACTTGGAAGCGGCATAACGCATCACACGGAGCACATTCCTTGTGAGATAAGTATAAACACGGAGTCAATTACATGGACGTCTGCTTAGTGTTTGTCTCATTAGAGCTGGGTCTGTGGTGTCACAAGACATAACGTAACGGAGGGATTTTACGCCAAAACAGTGCAAATGTATTTGTAATGCATTTATTCTCTTACTTTTGTTGACTGGGTGCACGTACGTCTGGTTAGCGTGTGTCTCATAAAAGCTGTGACTGTGGTCTGTGTGTCACAAGGCATGAGGTAACGGTGGGATATTACGCCAAAACAGTGCACATGTATTTGTAATGCATTTATTCTCTTACGCTTAGTTGACTGGGTGCACGTACGGCTGGTTAGTGTGTGTCTCATTAAAGCTGGGTCTGTGGTCTGTGGTGTCACAAGACATAACGTAACGGTGGGATATTACGCCAAAACAGTGCACATGTATTTGTAATGCATTTATTCTCTTACGCTTAGTTGACTGGATGTACGGCTGGTTAGGTTGGCAACTGCGTTATTCTATCCTTACCGCGTTGGCTTTCTGCTTGAGACCGTAAGTGGTCTTTTATAACTGTTAATCAAAAGAACTTGGATCACTTTTGTTCCAAGCTGTGTAAACAAATCGGAAATCCAGTGATGAAAAAGAGTAACAGGCTAATTGAACACGGAATTGGGTTAACGAAGGGTTATCAAAACTAGTTCGAAGACACGAGGCGGAAGTACAACATCGAGCTAGCTTAAGACTCGTCGTTAGCCTTCTTGATCGCATTTTTTACGACGAGTTGTAAGCTTGTACTTACACCCCCTAATTTAGGTAGAAGTTAGCTTACCGTGGGCAGTACCAAACTGTGCAGCCTTTTCTAGCCTTTGAAAGGGGAATTGGGTGCGCAAACGGAATTGTTTTTTTTTTGTTTTTTTTTAATAATCCACAAAATGATAATAGGGCGCTTGTTCCTATTGAACACGTCTCGTGCCTTCCAACAAAGTGGAATGGCGTTTTTCGGAAGCTCGTTCCTACAGAACAAACTATAACATTTCACTTCTCGGTCGTAACAGAATAGTGCCGTGTATTGAAAATAGCGAAGATGTCAAGAACTCTTTACAGGATTCCGCAAGAAAACTTCACGCCAATAAAACTCACTAACAGATGTAAATGGTATACGAGATCGAGAGAGATGAAGTTCATAAATACCATGAAGATAGTGACACAATCCTCCTCGTGAACACAGGACAGCGAATAAATACATTGCAGCTCCTGTAGACTGCATATATAAACACTGAACATCCCGAGATGGGTTGTAGTAATTTAGGTGTGCATTGACGTCTGAGAATTCTCTACGTTTTGTGTCGTATATATAGGTTAAGAGGTCAAGTGGGACCAATCTTAACCAACTGTTGTTAACGTGGATTAGCACTGATTTCTGTGACCATTCAATCACCTAGATAAGAAAAGACCCGACAACATGTCCATCGCATGCCTGTGACCTCTCTAAGTTATCTATGTTAATTCAGACCTACTTATCAACCTCTACTATAATACTTATGGTATTTACTTATCCAGTTAAGACCTATATTTGTTCAGAAAATGCCTTTCCATCGCTTCTGATTCTTTAGTTGTTATTATTTCTACATAATTTTTATATTGACATATCATTCTCTTTATTTTTCTTTCTTCGCATATCGCTATAATAAACTATCATTCTATTAAGCTGCCTAAGTATCTACCTTCTGCCTATTAATCTATAGTTTTATATCATATTATTATATAAAATATGATCGAAAAATATTTGAATTAAAGCGTTTTGTCTATTGGTATTTATTTTAATAACTGCCAATTTATCGACATAATTATATAGTGATACACGGTTTTAAATGTAGACACGATGAGCTGTGTCTGGAAGATCCTCAGTTCGGATCCTCTTTTACTAGGTTTGAGACCGGTATCTTTGTTAAAGGCTCTCTGTGTGATATTATTTCCCCACCCTACTCGGACAAAGAATGTGAACTTCATCCATTGAATTCAACTTGGTCTTGATTTCTAGTTGTTCACCATAGCGTGAATGCTGCAACATTTTATTGTCACTATTTCTGCGGCACAATTTTTTTTAAAAGATAAAGCTTAACAATAAAGTACGATTCTAGTCACACTTACCCTAATCTTCCGTGATTTGATCTGAAAATGTCAAGACTTCTCACGTCTATCTAAGATCTAGACTTGTTCAACAGCTGGCGGTTCAATTGCAGAGTCGAATATTTATTTTTAATAGATGGATTTTATGAAGAACAGCAAAAATAGTTTGAAGCTTATCTTGTAACTCTTTAGATCTAAAAATCTAGATCAAACTATCCACATGCTTTCCCTATGCTAAAAGGAGACATGTCTAACAATATAACAGGTTGAGATTCCATAAGCTGCGACACAACAAAGAGTAGGACTGAGGGGACAATACTCTTCCGCCAGTTCTTATAGGCCTGCACGAGATGTACACCACCAGGTATGCCGAAACTTTAAAGATGCCGTCATGGTGACCCACTTTCGAGAAGATGGGACGACAAAAATTCTTGCATAAAACGCAATTTTAGATGCCAAGACCTTGTTGATAAATAAATGCTCGCGGCTTGGCGGTACGCAAGTGCTAAATATGTTGGTCTAGATCTAGATCTACATGTCATTGACACACTTCGGCTGTCAAGTGTTTGATGTTCTATAAATAAGTGGGCATGTTCATCTCCTTCAGAACTAGGTCTTTAAGTATCAATGTGTGTTAGTAAATATTTAATGAAGAAATTTCACGCCCACACAAAATAACTTGTATCGTATCCTACATCTCATGCTTGTAAATGGGACTATCATTTTGAGGGTGGTTCATATCATCATAAAGTGTTGTAGTGTACAAGCTTTTTTTTCGTTGCCATTGTGTACCTTGGATGAAGGAGAACTTAAATTTCATTGAAGAAATGTAGGGGAATAGACCTACTAAAGTGTTATCACATTAAAAAGGTTTATGTCCTCACCACTAATACTACATGGGCACCAAAATAAAGATATGCGGCCCACAGACTTCTTGCTCGTTTTGCCAGATCACTACCCACTGGGCTTTCCTACGCCTCTTTGACAAAAAAAGAATGTTTGATTAGTTTTACGTTCCTGTGATTCACCAAGATTCAGATACAGAGACGGGAGCACCAGCTAATATTCGAACCTCGCACCTCCTGCTCATTAGTCTAGCGCACTTCCAACTGAACAATCCAGTGCCTGTTGACCGACTGACCATTGTAAGATGTAGATACATGTATATCTAGACCAAAGAGATTCCCCTATAAATAACCGAGGCTATCTGGACCCATTTCTGAGCGAGCCACTTGAGGAAGCGGGTTAAGGGCGAAACTCACAGCAGTTCAAACAAGAATCGGCTTGACCTGAACAAAGCAAACCCCTGAGTCAACTAGAATCTATACCAGGCCTGAGGTATCAGGCAGGTTTGAGACAATACACGTCATGGCTGAAAACGTCTACAAACATCTTCAGTGGAGAGGCAAACATAGTAACATACCAGTTGTATATTTTCCTATCCTTTTTCTAAATAATACAGATTAAGGGTATTTTAAAATGTGATAAGAATTGTACAACTTCAGTGAAATTACGCGTAGGCTACCTTTAAAGTAGAGAACACCGTTATAAGTTAAGACTAGTAAAAATATTTTTAAAAATGTCGGAAAATGGAAAGAGTGGATCTTTTATTTTCAATCCTTTCGATCCCCCTCCTCTCTTTCTCTCTCTCTCTCTCTCTCTCTCTCTCTCTCTCTCTCTCTCTCTCTCTCTCTCTCTCTCTCTCTCTCTCTCTCCCTTTTCGTTTCTACCACCACTCGTTGTTCGAGTCTCATTCATAAACAAACAAGGTAATTGATTTGCCTACATGTAGGCCTACTTACCTGCATCAGATATTTTAAAGAAATTCAGTAAGTTTGGGTCCGATAGAATGTAGAATTAACGTGAGGATTTAAGCTTTAGCACTTAGCAAAAAGCCTCTAGCTTATTCCACGCGACTTATCACTGAGAGCCGTCTATCTAGCTAGATCTAGATCTTTATCTAGACGTCGACAGGAAGAAAAAATAGAATTATCTTCCGTTCTGGTGGCGCTTTTTGTGGTATAAGAACAACCTAACCTCTAAAACAAGATACACTCTCTCTCTCTCTCTCCCTCTATCTCTCTTCGTTTCTACCACCACTCATTGTCCGAGTCTCATTCATACACACACAAGGTAATTGATTTACCTACAGTTAGGCCTACTTACCTGCATCAGATATTTTAAGGAAATTCAGTAAATTTGCGTCCGGTAGAATGTAGAATTAACGTGGAGGATTTAAGCATAAGCACTTAGCAAAAAGCCTCTAGCATATTCCACACGATTTATCACTGAGAGCCGTCTATATAGCTAGATCTAGATCTTCATCTAGACGTCGACAGGAAGAAAAAATAGAATTATATTCCGTTCTGGTTGCGCTTTTCACGGTGTAAGCACAATCTAACCTTTAAAACAAGATACACTACAGGTTTTATCCCAATGAGGTCTGAGGCCAACAATGACACATTCATTCCTTAACTTATTTCTATGTAACATACTTATCGCGCGAGGAATTATTTTAGCTGGTGTTTTAACACGGTGCCGGAGAGACAATGAAGCTAGGTCTGTATTTTAAGTCTGAATTTCAGACTTTTTTAGCTTAACGTGGGACCGTCGACCCCTCTGATTAATGGCCGTGTTCAGTGGAGCGTGGACGGGGCTGAATAGAGAAGGGGAGATCCCCCGGTTGAATCTAAGGTCACCAGCAGCAACCATTTTCACTCGTCCTCAAACATCATAGGCCAAAAAGCTTTTCCGCGGGTAACAGGGGATTCCCCTTTTGTAAAGGGACGCCCGGGGGGGGGGGTAGTTACAGCTGGAACAACTGGAACAACTTAAAAGGGGGCTGGAAAATATTTCCTCTTTAATGCGCCTCTGGGTCTCAAAATAAATAAAGTCTGCGTCTACAAATATTTTATTGCATTTGATACTTGATAATATGATATTATTTTTGTGACGATTTTAGAGCCGTAAGTACAACGCCGCAGTAGCTTACAGCTCGTTTTAAACTTTGCATATCTACGCTGGGCTGTAGGATCGCCGGCACGTTGTTGGTTGGTTGGTCGGTTGGTTGGGTTGGTTTAACGTCCAACAGCAGCACTATATAGGCTATATTGTGGACAGCCCCAAGACGGACGTCTGACAATTGTATGTGCTGCCACACACGAGACAGGGCGGGGATACCATGACTCCTGTCTCACGGTACTTGCGACTTCTAAAACTAAACTGCATCTCTTATTCTATCCCGCTAAATGTATCTTTGTGATTGGGAATAATTAGTTGCATGTTTTAGATGTTTCCATACAGTTATCTATTTATCGATATCTATCGTTCAATTCCATCGCCCCATGCTATATACATGTACAATGCAGGTATACATACCTACATCCTGCTATTTATCTGTATTACCAAGTTGATTCTGATGAACAGTTTAGATAAATCAAGCGGTCACTTTAATTTCACTTCCACAACACCCAAGACCGTTGAAACGGGAAGAGAATAAGAATAGTGACTCTGTTAAACCCGAATCTATTTATAGAACCTACTAAACGTCCCCTGCAAGGACGCGGTCTCCTGTGAGACAGTAGAGACCCATGAATGTTTAGAAATGCGCAGCAATTATAACGGGTTTTCCCGATGGTTTGTTTAGATTCACCCCCTGCTGAGCGCTGAGGAACAACAACAGGTAGCATTACATGTATTTATATTTAATCTGGCGAAGAAAATTGATTGTGAGTTTGGGTTGACCAAGTGGTATGAAACTTAGATCAAGTTTTTACAAAAATGGATTTTATTGTTATTTAGGTTTAGATTGAGATGGCCTGGTGCCAAACGGTGTGGTCTCTTCAAGTCTTTATAGGAGAACATAGAGTGTGCAGTCACACACACACACACACACACACATATATATAATTATACTGACGTATGGCGCATAATACAGGAATACACATACCCCTGCAAGGTTAACACAAGTCCACTACTTATAGCAATTTTTTTAGCAATCTGGTGGAGACTGGCGCAAACAAGTTTTTATATCTGTCTCTTCTGGCCTTTTTTATATTAATCTGTTGTTGTTGTTTTTGCATGTTCATTATTCGCTATTAAGAAGGCGGTTTATGTCTGGGGCTCTACTTTATGTTTACGATTACTTGGGCCATACATGTGTCTGTTTATCTCATCCAAATCTTTATTTCTTTTTTTTTTTCTCCTGATTCACAGTTTTAGAATCATTGCTTCTATTCTCAGGGGATGATTTATTAAACACCAATTAAAATACAAATTAATATTTCCTAAATTGAGTTTTTTTTTTTTACATGTGCCATTTTTTACGCAAAAACAGTACCAAAGTGGTTGAAATGCTAAATGTGAAAATGCATGTGCAATAGAGCGATAATGCACACACACAAAAAACGTATTAAAAGTTCAACAAAAAAGCTCTACGTTTTTACCTCTAGGTTTGTGTTATGCAGGTAACTGATAGCTAGCTATAGATCTAAGCCTGCATTTCGGGAGATCGTCGTGTAATTATGTTCCTGCAAGGGAACCTAGGAAACGTTAAACAGAGAGAGAGAGAGATAGAGAGAGAGAGAGAGAGAGAGAGAGAGAGGGGGGGGAGAGAGAGGGAGAGAAAACGACAGACAGACAGACAGACAGACAGACAGACAGACACACACACACAGACAGGCAAAGGGGCAGAGACAGAGGAAGAATGGAGAGACAGAGGGAGAAAGGGAGAAGGAGAGAGACACACAGGGACAGACACGATGACTGAGAGAAGGGCAGAGATAGAGAGAGGAGAGACAGGGGGAGAAAGAGCGAGAGAGGGAGAGAGATAGAGAGAGAGGGGGGGGGGAAACAATAAATTTGCAAGGTCAAGAATTACATGTTAGATGAGCTTGCAGTACAGTAGACAACGCAGGAGCCATCTATTATCTTGATGTGTTTATGTACGTGTGAGGGCGTCATCCAATGATTGATTAAAATGAGTTTAGGAGCCTAACTTCAAGTAAACTTGATGATGGTGTAGTGTTGCATCTATGATGTTGTGAAAACAATACAAAACAAGTTTATCCCATCTCCAATGACATCGAGTTTCTAGATTATACACCACGCACACATGTAGCCTCATTTGTCATTAATTTAACATTTAGAATGAGTTTAATTGAGTTGAGTTAGTTTAACGTCCAACATTAGCACCATGTAGGCTATGTTGTAGACAAGCTCCAAGACTGACGTCTGACAAGTATATCTGCTGTCACACACGAGACAGGGCGGGGATGTCATGACTCCTGTCTCAACTGACACCGACCCAACCAGTGGGGAGCGAAAACGCTAGGGCTCGAGAACGAACCTTTTGCGTCGGAAGCCGATGTTCTACCCCAGGGCCACCGCGTCCCCCTATCACTTAGAATACCTGTAACTAGCTGCATGTCCTATCTCTATGTAATTAAATTTTTAACAAGTTATACGCCCGGGTCTAGCTTTTCTGAAGAACCAAAAGTGATAACGAGAAAGTTTGCAATGTGATGCACACATTATTTGTGATTTTGTCTTAGCTGCCACAATGTCCTGATATTGATTGAAAAGTCCGATTTACAGAGGTAATAATTATATGGTTGAATTCTTTTATCTCGTGTTAATTATCTATCGCAATGTTATATTGTAAATTAATTGCCTGCGTTTTGTCTGCAGTGAAATATAAGAGGGCAATGGTCCCAGGATAGGGCTCGCATCTTCAAATAGGAAGGTTGCGGGTTCAATTCCCAACTGTGGTTGTTGGATTTTATTTGCCACTGGGTCAAGTGTAAAATTAAGTGTAGAGTGACCAGCCAAGTTCCGGGTATCTGGAACCTGAAGTTCCGCCGCCGTGTAGGATATAGGGCCATTCTTGAAGCTTAGGAGACGATAAATTAATATACTTATGTAAGCTCTCACCACAGAGTTCTATTAATAGACATCTGTGTCAATCTCCGACTAAAGATGACCTTGAAACATGACGCGGCATGATGCGGTCTGCCATGCCAGGAAGTTTATTGTAAATACATGTACATGAACGCCAACGTGTAAAGTTCACTTGGTCGGTTCAAACTGGGAAAATCTTGCTGCCTGCAGCCAGGAAGTTTATTGTAAATACATGTACATGAACGTGGAAAGTTGGTACACTTGTCACTTGGTCGGTTCAAACTGGGAAAATCTTGCTGCCTGCCCTGAACCGCTGAAGCTTGCAGGAACACCTTGGGGGGCTGGGAGGGAGGGGAGGGGGGTCATGGGCACGATTGACAGTGCCATACGTCAGCTGGGAAAAGGGAAGGGGATTCCCCCTTGGAAGGCGAGGTCAGTGGGAAACCTATTTCAGTGTTATTATTATGTACGCCCTATCGGTTGTGGCAAACGTAAATATTCCTTACTCAGATCGGATTTACATAAAAGGGCGGCATTCATAATTATTAAGCCTATTCATTTTTTTGTTTACATGTAAGAAATATGGGATATTCTTTTGAGAATGCAAAGCCCCCTGAGTCAAAAAGCCCCACTATAAAAACGGGTATGAGAACATTGTCAGAGGAAAAAGGACAGGAGTGGAAATTGCGACATAACACTCAGTGAAAGATGGCTTTTGACTTCCACAGATTGTATTTCCTCTCTATCTCTCTCTCTCCCTCTCTCTCTCTATCACTCTCTCTTTCTCTGTCTATCTTCCTCTCTGTTTCTTCTCTCTCACCCTTTCCCTCTATTGCTCTGTCTCTGTATCTCTCTCTTCCTATCTCTCTCCATCTCTCTCTGTCTCTCTCTCTCTCTCTCTCTCTCTCTTATGTAAAGCAAACAAACCATAACGTTTTTGTTTAATACTTTTTAGACTTATTCTAATCTCTTCCATCTAGGAATGTTTGCCGAATGACATCTTAACTGACAGCGTCGGTAATGGCATTTCCAAGTAATAGAATTATGATGTATCAGCTTTGACAAAAGAGACAGGGAGAGAGAGAGAGAGAGAGAGAGAGAGAGAGAGAGAGAGGGACAGAGAGAGAGGGGGCAGAGACAGAGAGAAAGTAAGAGAGAGAGAGGGACAGAGACAGAGAGAAAGTGAGACAGAGAGAGGGACAGAGAGAGACAGAGACAGAGAGAAAGTGAGAGAGAGAGAGTGTGTGTGTGCTTTTATGGTACGGCTGGATTTGAAAATAAATTAATTCGAGGGTGGTAGTCAAAACTATAAGCCTGGTGGCAACATTGCACAGGAACGTCAAGAGGGCGCACTTTTACTTTGTGTGCTGCAGTTGGGGTTGATTTTGTTAAGAGGGAGGCCCAGACAGACAGAGAGAGGCGAGACAGAGAGAGAGAGAGAGAGAGAGAGAGAGAGAGAGAGAGAGAGCGAGAGAGTGAGACACAGACAGAGAGACACACAGACAAATTAAAATTGCGTGAAAGAAAGAAAGAGATGGAGAGCGTCTTAGAGAGAGAGAGGCATTGACATATGAAGAAAGAAAGACTGTGCGACAGACAGACATAAATATTTAGAGAGTGAGAAAGAAAGAGAGGCAGACAGAGAGAGGCAGACAGATGGAGACAGGCAAAGAGCCGATAGAGAAATGCAGAGACAGGGTCAGAGAGAGAGAGAGAGAGCGAGAGAGGGAGACACAGGCACACAGACAAATTAAAGTTTCCTGAAAGAAAGAAAGAGGTGGAGATCGTCTTAGAGAGAGAGGCATTGACATATGAAGAAAGAAAGACTGTGCGACAGACAGACATAAATATTTAGAGAGTGAGAAAGAAAGAGAGACAGACAGAGAGAGGCAGACAGATAGAGACAGGCAAAGAGAGAGAGAGATGCAAAGCCGGTAGAAAGAGCGGGGGTCGAGCGCAGCCTGTTATGTGTCCATTGCCCAGTGTTGTGTCCATTGCCCAGTGTTGTGTCCATTGTCCAGTGTTGTGTCCATTGTCCAGTATTGTGTCCAGGATGTTACAAAGTTCCACTTGACTGCCGCTATAGACCTACCCGGATATGCAGAGTGGACCTCACAAGATATGGAGTGTGAAATATTCTATCTATAGCCTGTGGGGGACACGAACCAATATTACAGTATTTTCATTTCCTCTTGTTGACCTCTTGACCTATGTCCCAGTTACTCTCACGGTGAAAAGGTACAGAAAACTGAAAGTGGTAGATATAGTTGGGGAGAAGTTAGAGCGCAATGTCCCAAACTAGGGTGAGATACATAACCTTGAAAAACCAAGGAGCGTATAAATTTTATTTCTTCTCTTAATCCTCCACGATCAACACTAGCGTGTAACATCCGGTTTTTATTGCTGTTGGTTTTTTACGTGTTGTTTGTTTTTGGTGGTGGTGGTTTTATTTGTGTGTGTGTGTATGTTGTTGTTGTTGTTGTTGTTGTTGTTGTTGTTTTTGTTTTGTTTTGTTTTTGTTTTTTGCGTGTTTTTTTGTTGTTTGTTTGTTTTTTGCGGAGGGTCTTTGGCAATAGGGTGATTCTTGTATAACACAGGTGACTATGTACTGTAACGCGTTATCACTTTTCAATCCCATATTTTTCTCGAATAAAACTATGCAGAGGCGGGTGTTTGTCCATGAAGTCAAATAGTGGGTGCCAGATAGAGACCAAACTTAAATAAACTCAGCACTCTAACGACTGAACCACCCAGCGCACTAGGTTCTTGTGTAGTTTCCTGCTGGACAGGATAGATAATATATAGTAGTTGCTCAACCGCTAAGTCTTGGACTAGGGTTATCTAGATCTTATACTCTCCCTAACGTCAAAGTTTCCTTAACGGTGAGGCGTGGTCTTTAGCTTGGTGAAGAAAGAGAGGGAAGAGAGAGAGAGAGAGTGGGTTAGTCTATATCGGAGAGTGAGAGAGAGAGAGAGAGAGTTGTTGTTGTTGGGGTGGTTTAACGACCAACAGCAGCGCTATATAGACTATATTGTGGACGGGCCCCAAGACGGACGTCTGACAATTTTATGTGCTGCGACACACGAGACAGGGCAGGGATAGCGTGACTCCTGTCTCAGCTGGACCGCCGCGTTCCCCGAGAGAGTTGAGGCGAAAATAACTAGGCTTACTTATTTTCCTAAATGTATTGAATACAATAATGTGATTTTTTATGCTTTTCAGGGGATGATTAAACTAAAACAAAGAATATTTATATTATAAGATAACATTTAGGTCAAGGAATTATGACATGAGATTTAAAGTAAGAAACATGAATAAAGTTATTTCTTATTTAAATTAAGAAATATAAATAAAGTGTGTGTGTGTGTGGGGGGGGGGGGGAAATAGTTAGGACCACATGATAAAAGAGCTTTCAATGTGTGCAAGACTGGCGATTTAATGTCACATAGGTATGCGTATTTTTTACAAACAAGTATACTTAAAATTCTTTATGTCAAATTATTTTCTTCATGACAAATTACTTGAATTCCCCGTTTGCATATCTCTCTCCCTATCTCTCTTCTCCTCTATATCTCTCTCTCTTTATCCCACTCTCTCTCTCTTTATCTCACACTCTCTCTCTCTCTCTCTCTCTCTCTCTCTCTCTCTCTCTCTCTCTTTTTTCTCTCTCTCTCTTTCTCTCTCTCTCTCTCTCTTTCTCTAGAGAGAGAGAGAGAGGGTTCGAAAGGTAGCGATAAGTCTATATCAGAGAGTGAATGAGAGAGAGAGAGAGAGAGAGAGAGAGAGAGAGAAATTTGAGGCGAAAACAACGAGGCTTACTTATTTACATTAATGTATTAAATACATGTGTACACTATTATGCGATTTTTATGCTTTTGATTTTGTTAAGGTATTTTCAGGGGATGAATAAAACAAAACGAAAATAAGACCAGAACAAGGCCAATGAGTTATGACATGAAATTTAAAGTAAGAAGCATAAATAAAGTTATTTCGTATTTAAATTAAGAAATATAAATAAAGTGTGTGTGTGTGGGGGGGGGGGGAAATAGTTAGGACCACATGATAAAAGAGCTTTCAATTTGTGCATGACTGGCGATTTAATCTGACATAGGTATGCGTCGGTTTTTCCAAACAATTATAATTAAAATTCTTTATGTCAAATTGTCAAATAATTTTCTTCATGACAAATTTCTTGAATTCCCCCTTTGCATATCTCTCTCCCTATCTCTCTTTCTCCCTCTATATCTCTCTCTCTTTATCCCACTCTCTCTCTCTTTATCTCACACTCTCTCTCTCTCTCTCTCTCTCTCTCTCTCTCTCTCTCTCTCTCTCTCTCTCTCTCTCTCTCTTTCTCTCCCTCTCTCTCTCTTTCTCTCTCTCTCTCTCTCTCTCTCTCTCTCTCTCTCTCTCTCTTTCTTGTTACTCGTGCACTTATTAGACAAGAAAGAATGAAGAATATAATAATAGCCAATATTCAAGGAGTTTAAGTCCAGTCATGACACACTAAAAAGTTATAGATCTAGATCAGTAGATCTACGTCAGTTTCGTGCAGTCATGCGCTCCTCTCTATCTCTTTCTCTCTCTCTCTCTCTCTCTCTCTCTCTCTCTCTCTCTCTCTCTCTCTCTCTCTCTCCCTCTCTCTCTCTCTCTCTCTCTCTCTCTCTCTCTCTCTCTCTCTCTCTCTCTCTCTCTCTCTCTCTCTCTCTCTCTCTGTTACTCGTGCACTTATTAGACAAGAAAGAATGTAAAATATAATAATAGCCAATATTTAAGGTGTTTAAGTCCAGTCGTGACACACTAAAAAGTTATAGATCTAGATCTACGTCAGTTTCGTGCAGTCATGCGCTCCTTGTTTTTATATTACCATCACTAATGTCACAACATCATCAGTCCATTTGGCAAAATCGTGACCAAAGCGATTCCTAACAATAACACTAATGTGGAGACAAAAGGATGCGAGGCGGGACATCCAAGTTTTGCCTCAGGGGTATCGTGCAGTGTATGGAGGGGGGAGAATGGAGAGGGGGTGGGGGGATGATAGAGGGGGGCAGAGGGGGAGGGGGGGAGGCTGGGAAGGAGTGTTACGAGAAGACTAAGTAAAAAGTTGTTTTATTTTTAACTGCAGAGGTGTTTTCACTCTAGGCAAATGAATTGAGAAATGAGGTACAGTCGGGACCAAAACATTGTTTATTTACTCAAGATTAATTGTCCTAATGCCAGATCTTAATGCTGTGTCGGCACAGACGTGGTAAGAGTAGAACAAAATGTATTTTATCATTGGTCTAAACGGTGTAAATCTTTTTGTCATTTCTGTCAACAGAATAATCTCTTCGTGTTAAATTGGTGACACGCCTGTAAAAAAGGTAAGTTAGAGTTAGAGAATCATTATCTGTGAAATTAATCGTGGAGTAACAAATTGGTTCAACGCCAGCGTGAAGAAGTTTTTCAAGTACAACCTTGTCTTTACCGNCATCTGTCTTTGTGTCTATCTCCTGTCTATTTTCT